>CM041297.1:109903562-110423192 GCA_023052935.1 Piezodorus guildinii | reverse complement strand
TTGGACACCCCAGAAGCAAGTGTCCTACCAGGAAGCCGGAAAAAGCCACAGGAAAACTAAGGAGGGTTGATGGGAAGGGGCAACTGTCAACCCGTAGCATCAAAGGCCCCAGGGTCGCCGTGAGAATCGCGACAATAGGGAGCAAGACAAATAGTTTTTATGTGGATGGAATGGTGAACGGGCAGCTGCGGAGTTTTCTGCTGGATACCGGCGCAACCATGACAATACTGAATCCGAAGGCAGTTAACGCTGAGAAGATATCACCTACCACTTGGGCGTTACGGACAGCCACAGGACAGCCAGCCGAGGTCTACGGGGAGACAGTTGCCACTTTCTTCATCGGGGGCCAACGTCTAGAGCACCGCGTTCTCGTGGCGAAAATAGACGAGGAAGTCATCTTCGGCATGGACTTGATGATCAAATACGGGATCAAGCTGGACATGTCGAGAGGTGTGATGACGCTGGGAGACGAAGAGGTCATCCTTCGGCAGGGAAAGGACCTCTATGCACGAGTACTCCTACTAGAAGACACCACTTTACCTGCACGGAGTCAAATTCTGACGCATGGGACGATCAATGGACGACTACCGGAGGGTCAATGTCTTCTACTTGAACCTGGGAAGCACGAGGAGCAGGAAGTCGGACGCGGTGTTCTGGTTGCAAGGTCTCTCATCAAGGTCGGACATACCACCCCAATCCGACTGATGAATCTGAACAGCTTCCCGGTGACACTAAAGAGAGGAACACCAGTGGGAGAATGTACGGCCGCTACCTCAGTAGTCCGACAGCTACAACGCAACCCCCCCGAGCAACGAGGACTACCCGAAGAATTAAAAGGATTCGTGGAGGAATCATGCAGAGAACTTTCGCCTGAACAGAGCGAAATCGTGAAGAGATTGATTACCCGATGGCAGGACATTTTCGAGATCAGCTCAGGACCACGGGGTAGAACGAACATCGTCCAGCACAAAATTGACACCGGGGATACAAAGCCCATCCGACAGATCCCGAGGAGGCTGCCGCTAGCTAAACGAAAGGATGCCGAGGAGATTATTAAGGATATGGCGAATGATGGTGTCATCGAGCCCTCGAGTAGCCCATGGATGTCTCCTGTCGTACTAGTGAAAAAGAAAGATGGGACGACAAGATTCTGCGTAGATTACCGTCTTTTGAACAACGCCACGAAGAAGGACAGTTACCCACTCCCAAGGATTGACGACACGCTGGACACACTAGAGGGTTGCAAACTATTTTCTACCTTGGATCTCCGCAGTGGATATTGGCAGGTTGGATTGGCACCGGAAGATAAGGAGAAGACGGCATTTTCAATCGGCACTGGCCTCTGGCAATTTACGGTAATGCCATTCGGGCTTTGCAATGCACCTGCAACGTTCGAGAGGCTGATGGAAAGCGTCTTAAGAGGCCTTTCTTGGGAGATATGCCTGGTTTACTAGGACGACATCATTGTACTGGGAAAATCCTTCGCTCACCATCTGGAGAATCTGGAGCGGGTCTTCGAACGGCTGCGTGCAGCTAATCTAAAACTGAACCCGAAGAAGTGCAATCTCTTCCGAAGGCAAGTCAACTACCTGGGGCATGTTGTATCAGACAACGGAGTTGCTGTTGACCCAGAGAAGATTACAGCGATCACCAATTGGCCAGCACCTCGAGATAAGCACCAAGTGAGAAGTTTCCTCGGGCTCTGCACCTACTACAGGAGGTACGTGAAAGGATTCGCCAACATCGCAAAACCTCTTACCAGGCTCACTGAGGAAAAACGGACTTTCCTTTGGGATCGCGAGTGTCAGGCTTCATTTGAGGAGTTAAAGAAGAAATTGAGTAGTGCGCCTATTCTAAGCTATCCACGTCCCGAGGGCAAGTTCATTCTTGACACAGATGCCAGCAACACTGCTATTGGAAGCGTCCTTTCCCAACTCCAAGACGGGGAAGAAAAGGTTATTGGGTACTTCAGCAAAGCACTGTCAGCTCCAGAACGCAACTACTGTGTCACAAGGAAAGAGCTTCTGGCAGTGGTTAAGTCCATAGAGCACTTTCATAAATACCTGTATGGAAGAAGATTTCTACTGAGAACGGACCACGCAGCTCTAATGTGGCTGCTGCGATTCAAGTCACCGGAGGGACAAGTTGCACGGTGGATCGAGCGCCTTCAGGAATATGACTTCGAATCTGCTCATCGTTCTGGAACGAGTCACCGGAATGCGGATGCGCTCTCAAGGAGACCCTGTGACGGAGAATGCAAGCATTGTTCTCGACAAGAAGAAAAGCAAGCAACAGTGTTGCGGACTACGGTCGTTACCGACGGTTGGCAGGACACACAACTGGCAAAGGAACAGGACGAGGACCCGGACTTGAAACAAATAAGGGAATGGAAGCTATCAGGCCAAAGGAGACCAAGCTGGCAGGATGTTGCTCCAATGTCGAAAAATATAAAAACCTATTGGGCTCAATGGGACTCCATTCTACTGGACAAAGGTCTGCTGAAACGAGCATTGGAGAACACAGAGGGAGATCAGCGGAGACTACAGCTCATCGTACCAAAGATTAAAGTGCCCGAAGTACTGAGGGAATTACATGATGGAGCATCTGGTGGCCACCTTGGAGTTCACCGGACATTAGAAAAGGTTCGTGAACGCTTTTACTGGGCAAACCTCAAGGACGATGTGTTAGATTGGTGCCGGCGGTGTGCAACTTGTGCCGCCTCTAATGGACCGATAAGGAAAAAGAAGGCACCTATGAAGAAATACAACGTAGGAGCACCATTCGAGAGAATAGCGGTAGACATCGCTGGCCCTTTTCCTGTGACAGATAATGGCAACCGATATATTCTCGCGGCCATGGACTATTTTTCAAAGTGGGTGGAAGCTTACGCCCTTCCGAATCAGGAGGCCGCCACGGTTGCAGATGTTCTCGTGAAGCAGCTCGTCAGTCGGTTTGGGGTGCCCATGGAACTTCATGCTGACCAAGGAAGAAACTTTGAGTCGGCAGTCTTCACCAGGATGTGCGAGGCTCTAGGAATACGAAAGACCAGGACGACGCCTCTTCACCCTCAGTCCGATGGCATGGTAGAGCGCATGAACAGGACAATGGGTCGATATTTGGCCAAGGTAGTTTCTGACCATCAGCGAGACTGGGACCAATATCTTCATCTGTTCCTGCTAGCCTATCGTAGTTCAGTCAATGAAACGACAGGGCAGACCCCCGCCAATGTCGTGTTCGGCAGAGAACTACGCTTGCCTTGCGATCTGAAATTCGGTTTCAAGCCTGATGAGGAGGTCGCCGGAGAAGACTACGTCACGAACCTACGGAAGCGAATGAACACTATTCACGAGAAGGTTCGCACAAACATCCAGGGAGCAAGTGACAGAATGAAGGAGCGTTACGACATCAAGGCAGAGAAAGGTGGCTTCCAACCTGGAGACTTGGTCTGGCTACACGATCCTCGAAGAAGGCAAGGCTACTCGCCGAAACTTCAAAACTCCTGGGACGGACCGTATGAGGTCATCAAGAGGATCAATGATGTCATCTATAGGATCAGGAAGCAGCCCAAAGGAAAACCCAAGGTAGTCCATTTCAACCGATTGGCCCCATACAAGGGAAACCATGGCCCTACAGAGGAACAGCAAGTCAGGAACCTCACCGACAAGGACCTAATTCCCCATCCTAAGGCGCCAGACTCCCGTAGGGTAACGCAGACAGTTTACAGAGACATATTCTCGTTACCGGTAGACTATGCTCTAGCACATTGCGTCGCCGAACATCTGAGGAATTCCCGGGGGATTGCGACGGTCTTCAGGAAGAAGTTCGCTGGAATTGAAGAGCTGGAACGCCAGGGACCAAGAGTTGGGAAGGCTCTCCATCAAGAGCATGAAGGCCGGCACCTGTTTTACTTGGTTACCAAGAGTTCATCAGAGCAGAGGCCGACATACGACACACTGCGCCGGAGTCTTGACGACCTGCGGAGAAAGCTTCTGGAACTGCGTGTCACCAAGCTCGCCATCCCGAAGTTGGGTTGTGGATACGATGGCCTGGAGTGGAGGATTGTCAGGAACATTGTAGAAGAGACGTTCGCCAACTCTGGAGTCATCATAATGGTATGCACGTTCAACCCCTGGAAAGACAAAACACCTACATTGGAGGAAGATCAGCATCGCTCAGCTTCTGCAATCTGTGCTCTGGGGCAGAGCACGTCTAAGGAGGGGGTAGTGCTACGGTCAAGACAATGACGGGTGGACCACGCCTGGAGGGGCCTAGATGAGGCTAGAGACTTCTGGACCTGGACAGTCCTCGAAGTGCCTGGAACGGCCCACCCTTCTTACCTGCGCCCAACGTGGGGCTAGAAGATTCGGCGGTGGTACAAATACCGGTCCCCCAAACCTGGGTGAGTCAGTCTTAATCCGGCTCAACAAGTATCAGTGATGTATCAGTGAACAGTGACAGTGATCCGTTCGTGACAGTGTGACAGTGTAGTGAAACTGTGTGTCAGTATTGTGATAACCGGTCGGTGGGAAATTAGAAGACTGTAGTTTATATATAACTTATAGTTGTAAGTTTTAGAATAAATCTAGCATATTGTATAAATTTACGTAAGTAGTTTAATTGTTAGGAATACCTGATTTTATATGTATACTGTTTAGTAGTAAGCTGGTAATTCCATTATTATTGTTAATATAGTGGTTAGTAATCCCTTTGTATTTGTGTTTTCTGTATTAATAAACATCTGTAATTTGTAAACTGGAGTAGTTCATTTCTCACACCCCGTAGCCCGTAACAATATATAAAAAATATTTCGATGTGATGTATCCATTTTGAGTCATGTGTAAATAAAGTTTGGCCAATAAAATATTTTTCAGGAAAAAGTATGTCCTTGAAGGTCTGCTAACACCGATCAGGCATAGTCCACGGATCTTGACCAATACCTCAATCTTCTAGCATTCCGAGTGTTCGAATATTTTGGTAACTTACAGAAGATCCTTATGTTGCTCATGAAGAGGAAAAAAAAACTTTTAATCCAAGATAAATAAACACCATGGTATTTACTCCCCCCCCTCCCATGATGGTAATCAAATTACGAATCAATGCACACAAAATCAGCATTTGATATAAAAACCAAAATGGTATATTCGAAAAGGTAGCTCCCTGAAGATGCGTAGAACAAGGAAGGCTATCAGTAACCCTAAGTTTAACTTCTACGACTAAGCGGCTTCCAAAAGATACTCTTGTTAGTTTTATGCCTATATTATAAATAAGGAGAGCACTGTCATACGGACTCCAAAATAACATATCGAGCTACGAATGTGATATCGCTGTACTATGGAGGTCAGGTTTCTGTCTCGCTAGAACTAATAATCCTATCTTTCTCCATCATAAATATGTATACACTGTATTATCAACCGACTCTCGGTAATCAACAAGGGCAAGAACAAAATATCATTAGAAAAACAAACAAAAGCCATACAAACTATACCGACAGAACACTGTTCACGTTTATCTTCGTTGGCATACTTTCGTTTACAAACCGAAAATTGGTGATAAAGAGGCATAAATTAGTTATCTTTGCTTAGGTATTTCAAAATTATCATCATGACTAACTCGAGGAATACTCCGGAAATAAGGAAAGAGTCGGGCTGTGCTAATAAAATAATCGATCCAAGATTTCAATACATCTCATATCTCATTTGAAATCTCAGTTCGAAATAAATGACATTTTTATATTAACCGAAATGTTAATTAGTATGAGGTCAAAGAAAAAAAATAAGTGATGTTTAAAAAATATCCATCCAAACTAAATTCCATGCTGAACTGATGTTAATCCACAGGAAATAGCTTTTACAAGTCTTCAAAATATTTTTTTTTTTTTTTTTTGTACAGGTTTGTTGGGAGAAGAATTGTTTCGAGACGAAAATGTGATAAAATCTGACAGCTAGAAGAACAGCCATGCTCTGTGAATATCCTGCTTTTAATTCAGTATATTTTGAGGCTGTGTTAGCCGAGGGAGTTGTCATCTTGTGTTTAAGTTCAATTGGAATCTAAAAAAAATATTTTGGTGCGTTCTGATAGCATATTAATTTACCTTTTGTTTATTTATCCGCATAAAATCAGTGAGATTTGAGTTTTACATGCACACGTTGGAAGATATTTGAAGGTATATACTACATATAAAAGACTTGTGGTAGAAGTTAATCGGTGCTATGACAGTTTTCAATATTTAAAGATGTAATTTTATCAAGAGCCCACCAATGAGTTTCATTTGATACGAAAATTCATTCGGTAACTTGAGAACGAGATCAGGTTATATTTTTTGGGATTAAAAAAATATATTTTTTTTTTATTAGTTTTTTTAAATAATCGGTTGGATCTACAACCTTTTATCTGTCGTTCAATAAAAGCTAAGTATTATAGATATGCTAGACCACTGCTTGAAATTACTTGCGTAAAATGATTATTTTCCTCAAACGTTGACCCATTACTTTTTTTTTTTCCTAGATTTAGATTTTTATTTTCCATGATTTTTTAAGTGGTCACAAGCCTTTATAGATGTGGTATTGCACCAATAACATGTTACTCTAGTAGTATGTGCAAGCGGGGTTAGTGGTACTTATGACCTAATTTAGTATTTAAACATTAGGACAAATCTGAAAACCAAAACCTACACAATAAAAAACGAAAAATTAAAGCCCCATTACTTAATATTTAACATATTTAGTAACAATAACCAATTTTAAATGTTGTGTATCTCAGAAACTATAAAACCGACAATAACGGGCCTAGGTCTTGTGGGAGGGAACCTCCTGTTTAAGAAATGCTTAAAGTTGTTGTTAATTTAGTTTGATTTATGAAGAAAATAAGACTTGCCTTGCATTTTATACTTATAAGCAGTCTTGAATATTATGTAAGATAACAACAGTTTCGGATTTAACTAAACCAAAAACATATAAAACAAAAATAAAACCGACTACATCGTATTTTAGTGAGATAACTACGATCCGACAGGATTAGTATGTCAGTTTAGGAACGTTAGGTTGGTATTACTGAAATCTTATCCTGACCTAAGACACTATCACAGAACCAGTTCACCGACCTACTTCGAAAATATGATATAAATATATGTAACTGAAATAAAAAATCTGGTGCGGGCAATACACGACTTTCACTTACCTCCAATTTTAAAATCAATGAAAGAATTTTCAAATACAGTCAGAGATAAAAATACGTGAAACTATTAAAGAATTAATTAAATCGAATTTATATAGAAACCTGTGTTTTATTAAAAAATCTTCTATTTTATTATCTAAAGTAATCAGTTAGTTTTATGTTCATTTCATCACTCTCTATTAACTTTTAAAAGTTTGAGTATAAAATAATATTTTTCTAAAATCTCAAGCTTTCCAACGGTATATCATACATGTATATTACCGCTCTTATATTCAAAAACAAAAAATTGCATTGAAAAAATATTTTTTCTGTTTTCTCCTTTAGTTGGGTATCAAATTCTTTAAATTTAAATATTTACCTTTTTTTCATCAGTGGTAACAAGATAATATAGTTATTTTTATGGAATCAACAAAATTAAAGGTACTTTAGAGGAAGAAAATTTAAAATATCTGCATTTAAGCCCTGTCAGACCATTTTAATCCGAATGAAACCTAAATTATATTAAATCCCATTAAATTTTACATCGATATAGCGAGTTTAATCAAAATCGTCGGAACCGTTTTCGAGAAAATCGAAAAAAGGTGTAAAATGCATGGAATAAAGTGGCTCTTCGGGTAAGCCCATTTCAATGAAAACAGTTTTGTAACGTCTCAGGCGTATATTTGTCTTAAATATGAAATTTCAGTTTCATAGGACTTACCGTTTCCGCACGGGAGTTACCTCACAGACACACACACACACAGACCTTTTTGCGGGACTTGGTTATTTGTACTCATGGGACCCAAAAACGTGTATTTCCGTTAAAAAATGGAATTCGAAAATTTTCACGATCGCAATACTTTCCCTTACTATATATAGTAAATAAAAGTAATAATTGAGGATAACATATTTTTGTAAAATACATTCAAGAGGTTAAATAATGAAGACAAAATAATTTATATGAAACTTAATTTTACCAATATCTCATGATTTATTGGATTTCGAGATACCCAGACATGTCAGATAAAATTTGACGAAAATCAAACATGTGATTTTGAGTTTTTATTGAAGATGGAATTCCTATCCAATAAGTGCCGATAACGCCTCTTCCGAATCGCGGTACAAGCCAAGCTAAACTTTTCTGTTCCGGGCAATATCTTATTAATTAATTACATCTTAATTGTTTGTGATTTTTTTTCCCACCAAGTTTAACATACATACCAGTTTTATCTTAAGCTTATAAAATTAATTTATATTTTTAATTTTCTAACGATTCGGGTTTCATTTAAACAAACTGGGTATTTTTTTCTATTGCGTCTTGACTTTATACAACAAATAAAAAATCTGGCGCGCGCAGTCAATTACCCTCGTTTTAAAATCAAAGAGATTAAATAAGTTTAATGAATTTATTTAAAGAATTAAATTGATTTTCGATAGAAAACATGTGTTTTATTAAATAATCTATCATATTATTATCTACAATAATCAGTTTTATCAGCTTTTCGTCACTCTCCATTACATTTTACAACTTTGTGTATATGATAATATATGTATCTAAAACTTTTAGCTTTCCAACGGTATATTATACATATATATTATGGCTCATATCTTTGAAAAAAATAAAAATTACAATACAAAAATACTTTTGTATTTTTCTCTTTCAGTTGATTATCAATTTCGTTCAACTTGTATATTTAGCCATTTTCTATCAATGTTAACAACATGAAATGGTTAATTTTTATGGTTAATATACAAAATTGAAGATACTTTGGAGGAAGACAATTTAAACAATCGGCATTTAAGTCGTGTCAGACTATTTTAATCAGAATGAAACCTACATCATATTGAAGCCCATTAAACTTTACATTGCTATAGCAAGTTTAATCGTTAGAGTCGTTTTTGAGAAAATCGTAAAAAGGTGCACAATGCATGATATAAAGTGGCTCTTCTGGTTGGCCCATGATGGAAATGCTGTAACATCCCAGGTATTGATGCTCTTGAAATATGAAATTTCATAAAAATACAACTTATCGTTTTTGCACTAGACCTACCATATACACACACCCAGACCGTTTTGTGGGACTTGGTTATTTGGACTCAAGAGACCATAAAACGTGTTTTTCCGTTGAAAACTGGAAGTAGAAAATTTTCACAATCGTAATACATTCCCTTACTATATATTTCATATATAGGTAAGTGAAAGTAAAAATCCCAAATGTTCCCATACTTCAACAAAAAATTGCATTTGAGCTCTCTTAACAAATTAATAATATACAAATCAGTTATTCGCCCGTTAATTACATACGCCTCGCCAGTCTGGAGCTCAACCTGCTTGACTAACTACCAAAAACTTGAAAGAATTCAAAATCGATCAATGCGGATAATTAACAATTACTCCCGCTACACTAAAATATCATCTATGCTCCAGGACTTACAGCTTCCAACAATTAAACATTTTGTCCATACTCAAACAGCTTCTTACTTCAGTAAAACACCAGCCTCCAAAAATCCATTAATAAAGGAAATCGGTAACTATAATAAAGCATCTCTAAAATGCTACACCCATAAAAGAACTAAACATGTGTTACTAACTTAAGCTAGTTTATTTTAATTTCTAATTTTATATTATCAATTATGTTATCTGTTTTTATTTGTAGGTTTTTATATAATTTTTCCTACAACCATATATAATCACAATTTAATTTTACCACTAATTATAGATTAGATAATTAGATTATAACTACCAAATGAACCAAACATTTGCTGATTATAAGGATGTCTCATCCGAAATCATTTATAAATATTTTGTCAATATGTAAAAATGTAAATAAAGTTTATTTTCTTCTCTCTATTTCATATATAGAATAGAAATAGAATAGAAAAAGATATTTATTCTGGGACAAAGTCCCTTAAGAACAATTCATATGTACAATTAAGATATATATAATGTGTCTGGCTACAAGAACAAAGGAATATAATTATTTCTTATTCACAATGATACATAAAGAAAAGAAAGGATATAATAAAACAAAAGAGTAAAATAAATAAATAATAACTTTTGGTGCATTAAACAAAACTAAACATTGAACTTGATTCATTATTGATCCTTATAAAAATATAAACAATAAATAACAGATTTTCTTTTTTATTTGGGACAGCGTCTGTTTGGGATGACAGTAGGTACTGGAATAGCTGGGACTTGAATGATGTTAGGGAAGAAGCATGGCGGATATGAGTAGGTAAGGAAGTCCAGAGAGTAGTGGAGTGGACAATAAAGGAATGATCAAAAGTTGTTGTTCGATGGGTAGGAATATAATGGTCGGAATGGCGCGATCTTGTGTGGAGGGAGTGGACTGACGATTTAAATTGCAGAAGTCTGTAGATATATGGAGGTAGCTGGGAGTTGATTATTTATATAGGTAATTGAAAGTAAAACCGCTGCCAATTATTACAGAATGGTTTATTATTTCCAAAGAACTATATTTGGGTATAACTGTTTATAGCTGCCAATCATTTCGATTTGTTTTTTATCTTCAATAATACCCGAGTTTCGGAATCACATCTATTACGATTTGTGACTTGAAAACATAGATAAACTATATATTTTTCTCTTTGTCGTGCTTTATTGATTCTAAAACTCTCTAATCATTTTTATCTATCTTCAAAAATAACTTGGTTATAGGCTTATTTATGTAATAAAAATTTCAATTTTTTTCTTTTCTTTTTTCTCGTTTTTATGATTATTCGCGATTATTTGGTTAAAAAACACTAATAATCTTTTCTCTATCTTCGAAAATAACTCAGTTATTGAATTAAATCACTCTTAATCGGCCGTCATTTTAAAAATAACGAGCTGATATCAGTATCTAGGATCATCGTTGCATGCCCTAGTATTTTGTAGAGATTTAAAAAAAAATATATTCGGGTTCTACGTATCTTGAAACGTAAGCCCTCAAATTTTGAGGGAGAAGGGGAGGAGAGGGGGTATATTTTTTATTTTTGTCTATTAAAAAGGTTTATTATTAAAAATAATAAACCAAAACTGAATAAAAAAAACTACCTCAACTTTAGTTTACGAAAAATCCAAATGAAGTTAATATGAAATTTTCTCGACATTATTAAAACAATATACTAGAAATCCTCACCTTTGAGAAAAATCATGTGCTGTTATTGAGGGCAAGGATATAAAACGTTTATTTAAAAACAATGCATTGAGAAATAATAATGCATTCACGGTGTATTTATATGACACTGATGAGGAAAACTAAGGCACATCAACGGGAATTACCCATTGCAAGTACTTACACTTATCATTGTTTAAAAGTGACATTTAGAATAATTCATTGGAATTCTTTGGATTCTAAATTCTAAGGATATTAAAATAATATCTACACGTAATGTTTTCAAAGTAAATGAAGTTTATATCCTTAAGGGGGAAATGAAATATGAAGATTTGTTTGAGTTCGACAAATTCGTAGATATAACAGTCCCGCAATTTATTTATTCATTTAATTTCACTTAATGCTGCTGTGGCTAAGAAATAAATGCTGTGGCGTGCTACAGTGTAAGTCCTAAATTTCGCCTATTAATTAGGATAGGGGTTTTTAACGAGTACAGGTACATTGCAGGTGTCAGGACATTGCACAGGGTTGGGACCACCATTTTACGTCCCCTCCGATGGACGGCATAACTAAGGATTTTTAATTCCTTTAAAATATCCTAGGGTCATCTGTCGGGTTTGACCTTGGGCTGTTAGACTTAGCCACTACACCACATGTGACCCCCTGTATGTTTTACTTGTACTTACCTATATATGAAATATATAGTAAGGGACAGTATTGCGATCGTGAAAATTTTCGAATTCCAGTTTTCAACGGAAATACACGTTTTAGGGTCCCCTGAGTCCAAATAACCAAGTCCTGCAAAAAGGTCTATGTGTCCGTGTGTGTGTGTGTGTGGTAACTCGTAAAAACGAAAAGTCGTACGGAACTGAAACTTCATATTTAAGACTATTATAAACCCGAGATGTTACAGCAACGTTTTCACTAAAATCAGCTGACCGGAAGTCCTACTTTATTCTAGGGATTTAGAACCTTTTTACGATTTTTTTCAAAAACGGCTTAAACGATTTTGGTTAAACTCGCTATATCGATGTAAAATTTAATGGGCTTTAACATCATGTAGGTTTCATTCTGATTGAAATAGTCTGATGGGGCTTAAATGCAGACATTTTAAATTTTCTTCCTCTAAAGTACCTTTAATTTCGTATATAATATAAAAATAACCATATCATCTTATTACCATTGATAAAAAACAGGGAAATATATAACTTGAACGAATTTTGTATCCAACTAAAGGAGAAAACAAAAAATATTTTTTAATGCAATTGTTTTACGGCTTGGCCACTGGATGGTGCTGTGGAGCGCTCCAAGTAGTCTGACAAGGAGTGATGAAAAAAACTTACTGAGTTTTGTAGATAATATTATAATATATTATTTTATAAAACACACCGTTCTATAAAAATTCAATGTAAATAATTCTTTAACAATTTATTTTCGTTTCTAAATTTGTTTAAAAATTCTTAAGTTGATATTAATAACATAAGTAAGTGAAAGTGGTGTGTCGCGCACCAGATTTTTTGTTATACTTCTGCGTTGTTTAACTAAGATTGATGAAATGAAAATAAGTTTTTAAAACATAAGCATTTTAATGTCGTATGTACCATAAAGCTGTAAATGGGCAAACAATCAACAAATATTCAATATTAAAATATTTCTGTAATTAGATGTTACAGATACAATTTTTTTTTTTTTTTATATTTTATTGAAATTTACAACTGTATATACATATATATACATATATACATCAAGTAAATGTGCTGATTAAAGATAGTGTACATAAAAAACCTGAAGAGAAACTGCCCATTGGCAGCACTCTAGTAATCCAATTTTAATCTTTATTTTATTTCATTAACAGTGGTTGAAGTTTCGGGACTCCCCATCATCATCATAATATTTATTTGATATGAGAGTTGCATTTTGGCTTACGCCAATAAGTGCTGATCAAGACCCACAACGTTAGTGGAAATGGTGGTTAAAAAATTTTTTTTAGCTGTTTTTTATTAATTTTTGATCGCCAGCCGGACCATCTCATCCTTCAAATCAAAATGTTTCCTTACATTAGACAGTTATAACAACATTCACAACTTATGAATTTTATAATTTACTCAGTTGTCAGTATATAAGTTAAATAAATTTTAAACAATTACAAATTAAGATGATATGGTTAATCTTTTGGAATGTACATAATTAAAGGTAGTTTAGAGGAAGAAAATTTAAAATATCGGTATTCAAGCCCTGCCAGAATATTTCAATCAGAATGAAACCTACATCTTATTGAAGCCCATTAAACTTTAGATCCATATAGCGAGTTTAATCAAAATCGTTAGAGCCGTTTTTGAGAAAATCGTAAAAAGGCCCAGTATAGTGATTCTTCTGGTTAGCTGATCTGATGAAAAAATTGTAGTAACATCTCGGGGTATAGTTGCCTTAAATATGAAATTTCAGTTCCATATGACTTTTAGTTTTTGCGCTAGACTTACCACATACGGGGACACACACACACACACACACACACACTTTTTTGCGGGACTTGGTCATTTGGACTCAGGGGTTCCTAAAACGTATATTTCCGTCGAAAACTGGAATTAAAAATTTTTCACGATCGCAATACTTTCCCTTACTATATATTTCATATATAGGTAAGTGAAAGAAAAAAAAGGAAGAAATTATTTCTTCCCTAACTTCATGGTTGCACCTGAAGATAGCTTAGGCCAAAACGTTGTACATAATCAATAAAATATTGGATAACTCAAAACCTTTAATTTTTTTTTTACTTCAATAATCAATCATGTCTCAATGTTTGTAGTAGCAAAACTTAATTTAATCAATGAAACAATTATTGTTTATTTATTTAACGTCACTTTATGCTACTATGGCTAATCGGACGATGCTACAGTGGGAGTCCTAAATTTTGCCCATCCAGGTTTTATTAGGATGGGGATCTTTAACGAGTACCTGACATCGCACAGGCTCGGGACCACCTTTTAACGTTCCCTCCGAAGGACAGCTTTACGCTAGCCACTCAGCGATTGAAACAATTATTGTAAATTAAACAATAGATGTATGTAGAGTTTTTTTTAATTTATTTTTATAAGTAAGAATAGCAATATATATACTATTGAAAGGCATAATATTTTAGAAAAATTAATATCTATCCCATGAAGTCGTTGAAAGTTATGGATTTGAGAAAATTGATTGCCGCCATTGATTAATTTCTACATTCATGTAAAATGTATGTGTAATGTTTATATAATAAATGTTTGAGAAGTGACATTCCTCTAGAAACTAACCAATAGTTAGTTCCTTGGAATAGTTCCTTGCTGAAATAGTTCGAAACATATTTCATTGCACTTTTGTAGTAGAGGGCGTGCTGCTGAGATCGCTTGTTATATTCTTTTTCTTTATTTTAAAAAATATATCTTTATTTATTAGAGAGATCCCACCAACAGAATGGCTCAAGTTAGGGGGTCATATTACAGACGTAGTTACCTAATATCATGAACATACTTCATACATAAACAAAAACAAAATACAGTAACTGAATAAAGAAAAATAATACAATTACTTCATACATAAAAATACTAAATAAAAACTTAGGAAGAAAATTCGACGTTTAAGTCCTATCAAACTACATCTTCCTTTTTTACCCTTGTAATACCAAGTTAAAAAAATATATATTTAAATTTATTGATATAAAATGGCACTTCTATTAAGTCGAAATAACGAAAAAATGAACATCCTCAAAGCTAGCCACTTAAATGCATCTAAGAATAATAATCAAAAGAAGAAAAAAAAAAATCTGGTGCGGGCAACACACGACTTTCACTTACCTCCATTTTTAAAATCAATGAAAGAATTTTCAAAAACAGTTAGAGATAAAAATACGTGAACCTATTAAGGAATTAATTAAATTGAATTTATATAGAAACATGTGTTTTATTAAAAAATTATTATATTATTATCTAAAATGATCAGTTAAGTAGTTTTATGTTCATTTCATCCCTCTCTATTAACTTTTAAAAGCTTGTGTATGAGATAATATGTTTTCTAAAATCTTTAGCTTTCCAACGGTTTATCATACATGTATATTACTGCTCTTAAGTTCAAAAACGAAAAATTGCATTAAAAAAATATTTTTTCTGTTTTCTCCTTTAGTTGGGTATCGAATTTATTCAATTTATATATTTACCTGTTTTTCATCAGCGTTAACAAGACAATATAGTTATTTTTATTGAATCTACAAAATTAAAGGTACTTTAGGGGAAGAAAATTTAAAATATCGACATTTAAGCCCTGTCAGACCATTTTAATCAGAATAAAACCTACATGATATTAAAGCCCATTAAATTTTACATCGATATAGCGAGGTTAATCAAAATCGTCGGAACCGTTTTCGAGAAAATCGAAAAAAGGTGCAAAATGCATGGTATAAAATGCCTCTTCTGGTAAGCTCATTTTGATGAAAAAAGTTTTGTCACGTTTCGGGCGAATAGTTGTCATAAATATGAAATTTTAGTTTCATAGGACCGTTTCCGCCCGGGAGTTACCACACACACACACAGACCTTTTTGCGGGACTTGCTTGTTTGGACTCATGGAACCCTAAAACGAGTATTTCCGTTGAAAACTGGAATTAGAAAATTTCACGATCGCAATACTTCCCCTTACTATATATAGTAAGTGAAAGTAAAAAAAGAAGAAAACCTACATAAATATATGAAAGAAAAAAAAGACAATGATTATAGGATGGTAAATGATGCTCGCACCTCACCAATTTTTTTATTTTATTTCGAACATTATTTCATTATAAAAATACCTGTTGAAGTGGATTAATTTCATTACTCATCATTGTTCTTAAATAGTCCTTCTTCGATTTAGCCCACCTCTGTCAAGGCCTCACAGCCAGTCCTACGTCATTAAGTAACCTTCACTTGAGACTCCGGCTCTACACCAAGCAGATTCATCCTGAGAAACGCGGTCTTCTACGTGGATTTGCACGTCAACCCGTCTTTTCCTTGGTATTGTTTGCAATGAGAATTTATTTTATGATCCGCCTTGGATCATTGTTTCTAAAGCCCATTTGTGTCGGGCAAGACTTAAGGCAAGTGTTTAGGGGATTGCAGTTAATGATTTCTCCTCCTACGCAATTCCTGCTGATCTATTATTCTCCTTCAATTTAAGTAACATATTTTAATAGAATATAATGCTTTTTTAGTCAATGCGAATGCAGAATACAAGACTCTTTAAATAGAATGTTTGAGGTTTGGTGTAATCGGTCCCTTTTAATCAACAGAAACACCAATTCGGTTTCTTTATCCATCTTCCCTTTTAATCAGGCATATTTTCAGCATATACCCTCCACTTTTCATCCATGCTAAAGTTTAAAGATGGAATGAATATATACATTTTTAACAATACCAAAAAGGATTTATATCTTTCTGAAAAGTATAATGACGGTATCTTTCACTGTTGCAGATATAACCGAGAGAAAACCATCTTCCGGGATATAAGTATAAAACCTTCATCTATATTTATAAACGAAAGATCCGTTTCACTCAATTTTTTGGCTATCGCAATATCACAAAAATGACTATGGTTATGAAGCTGGTGAAAATTATTCCTGGAGATTCGTCTTGCGTGGAGATGTGCAATAAGGGGTTTGAAAAAAATCGTTCTATAAGTTGTTAAAAATATATATTTTTAAAACCTATTACTGAATTGTCTATCGAATAACTCAAAAACTATACGTCATCTGAAAAATGTTATGTACTCATTTGAAACATAATCGAATTTCTAACCACGTTAAAGCAAAATCGTCTTAGTCTGACATGTATTAGTGAAGATATTATTTATAACAAATTAGCTTATCTCCTTTTCTTACACAGGTACAATTTAAATGTGGTGCCATTTATGTTTTAATAAGTCAAGTTTGATTAATTTTAAGAATTTATTACTTTAGGATTATGAGCTTATCCAAAAGAAAAAACTTTTAACAAGAAAAGATTATGTTTATTTTATCACTTTTTTTTTTTCATTATTATATATTGGATTGTGTCACATGAAATGTCCGTTTTCAAGGTAAAGGATTTTTATTTAAAAAATACAATATGAAAACAAGGTAATTTTATTCGAAGTATTTACCTTCTTTTTCTACACATTTTCCCAACGTGACACCAACTTTTTTATCCCCGAACTGAAAAACTCTGAGCTTTGAAGTGAAACAAAATCTTAAAACGCACTTTTCACTTGATCATCATTTTCAAAAAGTTTTCCTTTGACGAAATTGTCTCAATTCCTGAACAGGTGGTAATCTGTTGGAGACAAGTCGGGAGAATATGGGGGGTGCGGAAGAACTTCGAAGCCCAGTTCTTTCAATTTTTGCACGGTATGTTTTGAAAAATGCCGCTCAATGAGATCATGAGGTACCCATGTATCGAGCTTTTTTACTTTCCCAATACACTTTAAATGTCTGGAAACGGTAGATGCACTTGCATTTAGTTGTACTGAGAGTCCTTTAACTGTTTGGTAGGGGTTTCCTTCTACTGTTTGTTTGAGAACATCGTTGTCTATTACGGACGGAGGTCTTCCTCGGGGCAAGTTTTCCAAGTCGGTATCCCCAACTGAAAACTTAGCAAACCAACGGCGAATGGTCCGTTCATTAACACTCCCTTCCCCAAACGCCTTGCAAATATTTCTAGCGGCCTCAGCTGCTGAATGGCCGAGTTTAAACTCGTACAAAAATATTACTCGAAAATCGCGTGTTTACATGTTCATATTTTGAGGTATACTAAAAAATTGGTAATTTATTGGGAAGCTAATGTTTATAATACAAAGGTAGAGGATTAGTAACTGTTTACTTTAAATATGTAAATATTCGGAAGAAAACAACAGAGACCTGCAAAATCCTTTATGTATTTCAGAAACTATGAAAACGGACATTTCATGTGAAACAAAGCAATATTTAATCATCGCCAGATATAAGAAAAATTAATTGTTTAATAAATCAAAATTAGTCCAATTTATTTGTTGGTAAACAGTTCCTATTTTATTCGATTTATTAATATTTTTTATTTTAAATTAACTTTTGCAAGCCACGTAGCTTACAGTGGAACATCTGTGTCCATGAAATGGTCTAAAAGTAGAAATAATTAATAACAATGTCAGTCCATGAATTTACAACAACTTTAATTTATTTTAACCTACGATTTGGTAAGTAATATTGTTCCTTAAATCTTGCGTATAATATGCAAGAATATAACTTGTACGATAATGTACGGTGACAACACTGAGTCACCATAACCTCCCCCACTACAAACATTAACAAATAACATTTGTTCGTGAGTTTATGGGCTTATAATGACACTCTGTTTGCATATTAACTTTTTAAATCTTGCGCTGTGGCGGTATATTAATACGTCTATATTACTACTCATATTTCAGGAAAGATTTTTCGATTCCTTGATTACAGAAAATTTAATTTTGCTATCTATAGGAAAATTTCATTTCTATGGATTTTACTTATAAACCTACAGGAAAGAGTGTTCTAAATGATCCAAAATCCGTCGTGTGGTTTAGAAGGAGTTCGCGGTATATATATATATTATAATATATATATTATCGTCAAAGGAAAACTTTTTGAAAATGATGATCAAGTGAAAAGTGCGTTTTAAGATTTTGTTTCACTTCAAAGCTCAGAGTTTTTCAGTTCGGGGATAAAAAAGTTGGTGTCACGTTGGGAAAATGTGTAGAAAAAGAAGGTAAATACTTCGAATAAAATTACCTTGTTTTCATATGTACATCTCCACGCAAGACGAATCTCCAGGAATAATTTTCACCAGCTTCATAACCATAGTCATTTTTGTGATATTGCGATAGCCAAAAAATTGAGTGAAACGGATCTTTCGTTTATAAATATAGATGAAGGTTTTATACTTATATCCCGGAAGATGGTTTTCTCTCGGTTATATCTGCAACAGTGAAAGATACCGTCATTATACTTTTCAGAAAGATATAAATCCTTTTTGGTATTGTTAAAAATGTATATATTCATTCCATCTTTAAACTTTAGCATGGATGAAAAGTGGAGGGTATATGCTGAAAATATGCCTGATTAAAAGGGAAGATGGATAAAGAAACCGAATTGGTGTTTCTGTTGATTAAAAGGGACCGATTACACCAAACCTCAAACATTCTATTTAAAGAGTCTTGTATTCTGCATTCGCATTGACTAAAAAAGCATTATATTCTATTAAAATATGTTACTTAAATTGAAGGAGAATAATAGATCAGCAGGAATTGCGTAGGAGGAGAAATCATTAACTGCAAACCCTTATAAGTAAACCCCTAAACACTTGCCTTCAGTCTTACCCGACACAAATGGGCTTTAGAAACAATGATCCAAGGCGGATCATAAAATAAATTCTCATTGCAAACAATACCAAGGAAAAAACGGGTTGACATGCAAATCCACGTAGAAGACCGCGTTTCTCAGGATGAATCTGCTTGGTGTAGAGCCGGAGTCTCAAGTGAAGGTTACTTAATGACGTAGGACTGGCTGTGAGGCCTTGACAGAGGTGAGCTAAATCGAAGAAGGACTATTTAAGAACAATGATGAGTAATAAAATTAATCCACTTCAACAGGTATTTTTATAATGAAATAATGTTCTAAATAAAATAAAAAATCCTATAATCATTGTCATTTTTTTTTTTCATATATTTATGTAGGTTTTCTTCTTTTTTTACTTTCACTTACTATATATAGTAAGGGGAAGTATTGCGATCGTGAAATTTTCGAATTCCAGTTTTCAACAGAAATATTCGTTTTAGGGTCCCCTGAGTCCAAATAAGCAAGTCCCGCAAAAAGGTCTGTGTGTGTGTGGTAACTCCCGGGCGGAAACGGTAAGTCCTATGAAACTAAAATTTCATATTTATGACAACTATTCGCCCGAGACGTGACAAAACTTTTTTCATCAAAATGAGCTTACCAGAAGAGGCATTTTATACCATGCATTTTGCACCTTTTTTCGATTTTCTCCCAAACGGTTCCGACGATTTTGATTAAACTCCCTATATCCATGTAAAATTTAATGGGCTTTAATGTCATGTAGGTTTTATTCTGATTAAAACGGTCTGACAGGGCTTAAATGTCGATATTTTAAATTTTCTTTCCCTAAAGTACCTTTAATTTTGTAGATTCAATAAAAATAACTATATTATCTTGTTAACGCTGATGAAAAACAGGTAAATATATAAATTGAATAAATTCGATACCCAACTATAGGAGAAAACAGAAAAAATATTTTTTTAATGCAATTTTTCGTTTTTGAACTTAAGAGCAGTAATATATATGTATGATAAACCGTTGGAAAGCTAAAGATTTTAGAAAACATATCATCTCATACACAAGCTTTTAAAAGTTAATAGAGAGGGATGAAATGAACATAAAACTAACTGATCATTTTAGATAATAATATAATAATTTTTTAATAAAACACATGTTTCTATATAAATTAAATTTAATTAATTCCTTAATAGGTTCACGTATTTTTATCTCTAACTGTTTTTGAAAATTCTTTCATTGATTTTAAAAATGGAGGTAAGTGAAAGTCGTGTGTTGCCCGCACCAGATTTTTTTTTTTCTCTTGATTATTATTCTTAGATGCATTTAAGTGGCTAGCTTTGAGGGTGTTCATTTTTTCGTTATTTCGACTTAATAGAAGTGCTATTTTATATAATTGATTTAAATATATTTTTTTTAACTTGGTATTACAAGGGTAAAAAAGGAAGATGTAGTTTGATAGGACTTAAAGTTGAATTTTCTTCTTAAGTTTTTATTTAGTATTTTTATGTATGAAGTAATTGTATTATTTTTCTTTATTCAGTTACTGTATTTTGTTTCTGTTTATGTATGAAGTATGTTCATGATATTAGGTAACTACGTCTGTAATATGACCACCTAACTTGAGCCATTCTGTTGGTGGAATCTCTCTAATAAATAAAGATATATTTTTTAAAATAAAGAAAAAGAATATAACAAGCGATCTCAGCAGCACGCCATCTACTACAAAAGTGCAATGAAATATGTTTGGAACTATTTCAGCAAGGAACTATTCCAAGGAACTAACTATTGGTTAGTTTCTAGAGGAATGTCACTTCTCAAACATTTATTATATAAACATTACACATACATTTTACATGAAATAACACGAAAGTAGAAATTAATCAATGGCGGCAATCAATTTTCTCAAATCCATAACTTTCAACGACTTCATGGGATAGATATTAATTTTTCTAAAATATTATGCCTTTCAATAGTATATATATATATTGCTATTTTTACTTATAAAAATAAGATAAATAAAAAAATTCTACATACATCTATTGTTTTAATTTACAATGATTGTTTCATTGATTAAATTTTATACATGCTTTGCTACTACAAACATTGAGACATGATTGATTATTGAAGTAAAACAAAAAATTAAAGTTTTGAGTTATCCAATATTTTATTGATTATGTACAACGTTTTGGCCTAAGCTATCTTCAGGTGCAACCATGAAGTTAGGGAAGAAATAATTTCTTCCTTTTTACTTTCACTTACCTATATATGAAATATACAGTAAGGGAAAAAAAATTTGAATTCCAGTTTTCGACGGAAATATACGTTTTAGGATCCCCTGAGTCCAAATGACCAAGTCCCGCAAATAAGTGTGAGTTTGTGTCCGTCCGTATGTGGTAGGTCTAGCGCAAAAACTAAAAGTCATATGGAACTGAAATTTCATATTTAAGGCAACTATACGCCCGAGATGTTACTGCAATTTTTTCATCAAGATCAGCTAAACAGAAGAATCACTATACTGGGCCTTTTTACGATTTTCACAAAAACGGCTCTAACGATTTTGATTAAACTCAATATATGGATGTAAAGTTTAATGGGCTTTAATAAGAGGTAGGTTTCATCCTGATTGAAATATTCTGCCAGGGCTTGAATACCGATATTTTAAATTTTCTTCCTCTAAACTACCTTTAATTTTGTACATTCCAAAAGATTAACCATATCATCTTAATAAAATTTATAAAGGACGGCTAAATATACAAGTTGGACAAATTTGATGACCAAATAAAGGATAAATGATTACGAATATTTTTAATGTAATTTTTGATAATAAGAACAGTAATATAGACGTATAATATATCGTTGAAAAGAAAAATTTAGAAAAAATATTATCACAAAACAGACGTGGTAAGTGAAAGTTGAGTGTTGCCTGCACCAGATTTTTACTCTTGTAATAGAAAATATATATATATATATATATATATATATATATATATATATATATATATATATATATATATATATATATATATTTAAATCAATGATATAAAATGGCACTTCTGTTAATTCGAAATTAACGAAAAAAATAACATCCTCAAAGCTAGATCTTAAATACCTCTAGTATATTACACACATGACTAACTTAAACAAATGTTTCCAGTTCCTTGGAAGTTTTTGTTGATGACGTTTTATAATACTATTTCACTTCACTCACTCAAAATCTAACTCCTCCTTCCCTCAAAAGTAAACTTTTTTCCTACTGACCTTTTCTGAAGATTGGATTACGGTGATGCTTACCGTGCCTCACTTACAGTCCCCGTTGTATAACAGTAAGAAAACACACTAGGGTACTATCAGGGCTACAGATCCGTCGGGGAATTGAATATTCTCCCACCGTTTCATTCAGCACCTCTTCTACATACCTAATGGCCTCTGCTATAGACAACAGGAATGGCCATTCAAGAATTTCATAACAATGAGTTCATATTCTAATTATATATACATATATATATATATATATATATATATATATATATATATATATATATATATATATATGATTTTTATTCTGGGACTGTGTCCCTTGAGAATAACATATTTGCACAGTTTACAGTCTACATGTGGCCAACAGACAAAATGAACATAGTTAACTAACGTTTACAATTATGGGTGAATATATACATAAAATATAAAAATGAAAAAAATACAAATAAAAAACAATCCTCAGAAAATATTTGTATGGACAAAATGAAAAATAAATAAGTTTAAATATGTAATAAAAAGAAGAAAAATAAATATTTACATTATTTTGTTACTTGGTCTTTTAAGAATAACATGAGCTTTGAAATAATAAAGGAACTTAAACTGGCCAAGAATTAATGAAAAATAAACCAATTAAACATAAATAAACATAATATACTACAATGATACGAAACGAAGTCTTCTAATCACCTAACGGACATAATAATCACAATATAAACAATTTAAAAAGAAAAGAAAAAAAATAATGTAACGATTGTAACAAAGAAGTCTTTCAGGTAAAATAGTTGGAAAAATAGATAGATACTTGTGGAAAAATATTGAATACAATTCTACTAAAATTTTTACATTGTCAAGCAGCGTCATTTTGGGATGCTAGAAGGTACTGGAAGAGGTGTTTGAATGTGGAGAGGGATGGAGCATGGCGGATGTTTGATGGGAGGGAATTCTAGAGACTAGTAGAACGGGCCAGAAAGGAGCATTCATATTTTTTTTGTTCTGTGGGAAGGGATATAAAGGTAATATATAAAAAAAAATAAAGGACATACGGGATCTAGTGTTGAATTGCAGGAGATTATAGACATAGGAAGGATGTTGGGAGTTGATGGTTTGGTATAGGAAAGATCCAAGGAAGTATTGCCTACGGGCGTGGTGAAAAAAGCCAATTTGATTCGGTATTATATATATATATATAAATTATTAAACAGTAGACGCGTCCTATTCCTAAATTTTCAAAACCAATAAGTGCTCCGAACACCTCATTTGAAAAGACATTTTGGATTATCGAACGGGAAAACAAAAATCTAACAAAAAAAAAATCTGGTGCGCGCAACACACGATTTTCACTTACCACATTCCGTTGTTAAAATCAAGTTAAGAATTTTTATGTACCGTTAGAGATGAAATAAGTTTAAAGAATTAATTAAATCGATTTTCGATAGAAACATGTGTTTTACTAAGTAATCTATTCTATTATTATCTAAAACAATCAGTTAATTTTATCCGCTTTTCATCACTCTCCATTAAATTTTTCAACTTTGAGTATAAGATAATATTTTTCCTAAAATTATTAGCTTATACATCTCCAACAATATATGATGTATATATCTTATGGTTCTTATCTTAAAAAAAAACACATTAAAAATACTTTTGCACTCTTCTCTTTCAGTTGATTATCAATATATTTATCCGTTTTTTATCAATGTTAACAACATGAAATGATTAATTTTTTCGAATCTACAAAATTAAAGATACTTTAGAGGAAGAAATTCAAACTATCGGCATTTTAGCCCTGTCACTGTTTAAATCAGAAAGAAACCTACATCATATTGAAGCCCATTAAATTCTTGATAGGTATAGCGAGTTTGGGAGCGGCGTGGTCTAGTGGATAGAGCACTAGTCTGCTGTGCTCCGGGTCCTGGGTTCGAATCCCGGCTGTGGCAGAAATATTATTTATTCTGTTAATTCAGTCGGGGGGGGGGGGGAGGGGGGACCCTAGGGTATGGAGACCCTCCTGGGGCAGACCCAGCCTCTATAAAGTGGGTACCCAAATTAATTGGGGAAAAACCTGGCGGCTGAGCGTGATTAAGGCCTAATCACCTCATTGCATTGCCGTTGGCCTAGAAACAGTACGAATCTCTATATGTACTGAGCCCAAGACCCTTCATGGGTTGTAGTGGTACAGGTTTTTTTTTATAGCGAGTTTAATCAAAATCGTTAGAGCCGTTTTTGAGAAAAAAAGAAACGTTAAAACGTGCAGAATGCATATCATTTGGACTCAGGGGACCCTAAAACATGTATTTCCGTTAAAAACTGGAATTCGAAAATTTTCACGATCGCAATACTTTCCCTTACTAAATATTTCATAAGCAAAGGTAAAAAAGCAAATTAAAGAGGGAAATCCACAATTGGATCTGCTGCTCAACTTGGATTTGCTGAATTGCTATGAGTACATAGCATACTCAATCAATCCTGAATACAATTTTCGAGAAACAAAGAAGGGAGATACTGCCAAACTAAATGTATATATCCAAATTACTAATATAAAAATTGGTGCGAAATTCCCAGCTAGTCCTGAATTATAGTCTCCGCCATGTTCTGGAACTAATTTATTTCGAGTCCATACTGCTATGTCTGAACTCATTTAAGACATGGGTTAAACTAAGGGAGCACAATTGGAAACCTTTCCAAAGGGGTTTGTGTTATCCAATTTATTATAAAACATTAATGAATAAATAAGTAGTTTATTTAGATACAGATTATACACTATAAGATCAAGGGACTGTATAAATTACTTGGCTATAACAGATTAAATGCTGTCGGCGACTTCCGGATATGTGTCCTCTTCAAGATCTTCTCTCTCTGACTCCCCCGGTGGCTCTCCCCGCACCAGGAGTGGAGGGGTGTATCTTTTTTGCACCGCCCTTCTAAGAACCTTCCTGGCTAGGGCCTGACAACACTTCTACTCGTCTTTTATAATTTTCAATATTTTAGGTTTGATACATAGCAATACTTTTCAAAAATGCTCCCTTAGCCAATGGTCCATGGAGGACATTAGGATGGTCCACCTGTTTCCGGACCCCCCTTTAACAGTAAATGCATTTATTTTCACAATAATAAATCTCTAGTCACCTATTATTTTCTTAAAAATTGGTATAACATTTTAAATTGTATGTTGAAACGATTTTTTTTTTCAAAATTTTCATTTTCATAAAATTTTGTTCTGAGTGTGATTTCAGGAAAAAAAACACTTTCGCTTTTTTTAAAAATTATTTCTGTGATCTATGTATCAGAAACCAGATAGAGCTAACAGATTCGTCTATCAGATTTGTAAACTGAATGGAATCACGTGCTCCCATTCAAGGTTGAAGATACGAAAATAGCAGTTTCCAATATACCGATTTACAATTCTGGCGATGATCTTAGGGTCCATGAAAGTAGAGGGTAATTGGTTATAACTTAGCAATGTGCAAATGTCTGGCATTTGGAAATAATTAATTAATTTACAGTTATTGTATAGATAAATATAGGTGCGGCGTGCTCTAGCAAATAGAACACCTGACTCCTTTACCGAGGCAATGAAGGTTTTGTGAAGGAAGAAATTAGAACAGATTTTTTGTCAGTGTTTAGCACCTTATTAGAGGAGTATTTTCTCAAAAGTGTTCACTCTTCCCCGTTGTACTCTCCCCCATATCTCCCCTTGAATATCACGTTTCGGAAGTCTTTTAGTAATTGCCAATAACTTCGCTATTCGTTCGACATTAATGCTTGTTGTGTCGCTTTATTTCTTTTTATATAAGCTTTAAAACATGTTATATAATAAATTTGCTGAAACATGCAAAATTTTCACTCAACGCTCATTTTAATGTATTCAAGCAACTGAAAAGTTCAGATTGTCTTTTTTTTTTCGACACTAGACTGCTTTTAACCTTCATTGCTTAGGCTAACTCTGGGTCACGAGGTCGAACCGCGACAGTAGCAGATAATTCATTTATTCTATAATTTTAGCCGTGGGACGACCTTAGGATAGAGACATCCTTCTGGGGCACACCCAGCCTCTATAAAATGGGTCCCCACATAATACGAGAAAAACCTGGCGGATGAACGTGATCTCGATATATTTGCATGAGTATTATGGCTATAAACAGTAAAAACGTTCAAGACAACCAAAGATCCTTCTTTAAAGGTACTTGGGTTATTGATGTACAGATTTTTTGTTTGTTTTTTTATTTCAATTTTTATTTTTTTTCTCAGTACGTTAAATTTAATTATGGCAAATAACATTATCATCTACATAATAAGTCTTTGGCAACGAAACGGGAATCTCTTACTCCAATTAACACTCATGAATCCAAGACCACTCATGGGTTGTAGGGGTAAAGGTATATACAAATATCGAAAGATGAATTTTATAATCTTTAAGAAATTTTCTTAGTTATTTAAAAAAAAAATAGTTATCCACCTCTACCCTACAGGGTCATTGGCGTCATCATAATGAATGATATCCTGTTTTAGTACCCTACAATCTTTAAATATCAAACAGTATGGATATCTGTTCTTTTCGTCGCCGAGTATTTTGTTCAGTGTATGTGGCAATCCAATATTTTCTCACAAATCCTCATAATTTTTGCATCCTATCAGCAAATGTTTCACTGTTTGTATGACGTTTTCACATTTTGTGCTAGTGGATGCTTCCAGCAGTTTTAGGAGGTATCCATGGGTAAATTCTTATTCTGCACAGTATAATTTCTTTGCTTCTAGACTTTCTGGAGCCAGTTTTCCATTTGCTGCAATTAGGTTTGACTGCTCCCAACTATGTTTGTCCTCTTTTTCACTTTCGTTAAGGAAATATTTATGATAATAGATATAATTTTTGTGTTCAGATTAGATTTTTTTTGAGGCTCTTTACAAACGAGAAAAAACTCTCAGATTATACAAATTACCTTTTTTTTTTTTGTATTCCTGCAAGCCCGAGACCAAACGTCAGTCATTTTTGTGCCAAAACGACTAGCTACTGTTTCCTGATTGTCAGAAAGATATCTGAAAGTAATCTTCCTCATCTTATATTCTTCCCAGAATGTTTATAAGTAAAACTTATTGAAATTAACTTTTTCTTTAGATGGGCTAAAAAAAAAATATCTCAAATCAAGGTATCAAAACTGGTGGCTAGAGAGCACTGTCTCCTGTTCTTAGGGTCCTAGGTTCGAATCTCGCTATGACAGAATATTATTTATTCTGTTATTTCAGTCGGGGGGCGTTCCCAAGGTGGAGACCCTCCTGGGGCATACCCAACCTCGTTAAAGTGGGAACCCAAATTGGGTAAAAACGTGGTGACTGAGCGTGATCAAGGCCTAATCACTTCATTTCACGACCGTTGGCCTAGCAACAGTGCGAATCTCTATATGTACTGAGCCTAAGACCCTTCATGGGTTGTAGAGGTACAGGTTAGTAAGTTTTTCTTTAGATGGTAAAAAAAAAAAAAATGTCTGTAATCACTGCATCAAAACCTTTTTCTGAGAAGTATTATAGACCTACCATATACCATTGGAAAGCACAAGAATTTAGAAAAATTAATAATAGAAAGTTGTTATATGCCCATAAACTTTCGAACGTCTCTTCTTCTTTAATTAACTCATAGTTCCAAAGCGATAAACTCTAAATTGGTCAACATTCTTTAACATAAAAGACACCATATTCAAATCGCACCGTGCGAAGCAGAGGCGATTCACCAGTCGATAACAAACCACATTCCTCAACTATCCCGCATAATATTTTGTACTAAATTAAGGTTTCAGTATTCTATCAGAACAATTCTATGTGTTTATTTAAAGTAATTAACATTTAATATGCCGCACCTAGATGAAAAAATGAGACAGTTACGCTGACATGGTTGGCCATTAGTAAGAATGGTATTTTTTATATTTTCACATATTTTCTTTTACGACTTCTATATACATGTTAATTTTTCTAACTCACGTTTTCTGGCATTTTAAACTTCTTTAATTGTACTATTTTCTAATATTTTACACGTGTATACATATATTACTTATAAAAATATATTTTAGTCCACATTAGTAAATTTTACTCCGAAGATGTCATAGGATTTGACATCCAAGGAAATTATTGCTGTGCGCAATTGCAGACCTTGGTCTAATAGACGCAGTGACTGAGCTGCATATATAGAATAAGGTTTTTGCATATTAATGTTTTTCAACACCTATGTTTAATCATTGCCTTTCTTTTATAAATATACTTGGTTGTAAGGCTTAATAATTATTAACATAGACTGGACTAAATGTGACAAATGTTTATTATTTATTGAAATTTAATAATTCCTTAATGATCCTTACTTTGTTACGAACACTCGCATAAAGACCTTAAAGTTCCATATGTTGCTGATTTAGCCCGAGCCAAATACAATTCCTTTCGTAACAAACTTCATTCCCACTCTAATCCACTAGTTTCAATCCTAGCTTCTTCTTCCCTTTGCTGATAATCCCCCCAAGGCAACTGAAAAGAAGATGGCCTCGAGACCATCTAGTTTAGATTACTTACTGGAGTACTGCCAGTCGGTAGTGTCTTTACATATATTTAATGTCATTGTATTTTATTTTCATCACATATACTTGATTTGACGGTGATAAGTCAAAATATTTGTGAAACGGGAAAATACACTGATTCAAATACCCTGAATAATGCAACTTTATATTTTTATTCGAACTTCAAATAACAATAATAGGCAATGTACGTTATTACTTAAAATTAACCTAAACTAATTTATGTTGGAAATAAAAAAAAAAAAATAAAAAAAAAATACTGATACCCATTTCAAAGTATATCTTATCTCTTTGCATTAACATTAGGCCGTCCTGTGTCGACAAAAGTTTGACAAGCAAGCTTTACATATTTTTACATAATTTTTGTGCGGGACAGAATTAATATTTTAAAAATAAAAAGTTCATTGTTCTGTTGTCCTTCATAATTCTTCACCCACACTCTATTCATTGATTCTTAACAAGAGAATGATGTTTTTGGTGTAACAATTATCGACACAATCATACATAAAGATAAAATTAAATATTATCGTAAACTTTCAACTAATTAAAAAATACTAATTTAATGGAACTGGGAGGTATGATCTCCCTGCCACCAGTCTGTGTTTAAACACTTCCGTCCGCCGTCCATCGATCACCTATAATGTATTTCTACCATCTACACTCGGATGCCTGACAGACAACAAAGCAAATTCCATGGTATATGAACTCATAGAAAACAGTAATATTCTTATTGGTCTCTATTAAACAGTTCTAAATTATTAGGATGAAAATCAGGACAAGGAACATCAAATAATCAGGAACATTATACTAACCAGAGTAGAACCTTTTTCAGTACATATCATTGATCAGATTGCATATTTTACTACAATGTTAAATATCACTAGTTGAGGTCACCAATTGTATATTGTATAGCAAAATAGCCTCATGCACCATGGTCACGGGTTCAAACGCGGCAGATGGACCAAGGATTTTTTTAATGAAAAAAAAAATTACAATTAAGGTAGTCATAGGGACTGCCGATAGAAGTGAAAGTTTTTTAAAATTCTCGATTTGCGCTGGAATTTGTTGGAAAGAAGAGTTATTTCGGTAAAGTAGATTGCGTTGAGAATGCATCTGTTTTTTTATTACTGTTTCATTTCATTGTAAAACATCATCACACATTAGAGATATGTCATCTTGAAGTATGTCATCGTCATCTGAATGTGGCTGTGGACTGTATGTGTGAGTTGGTGGTACACATAGCACATTTTGGTTTATTATTGTATTTTCAATAATCAACCTTTGTAATCGACCAAAAAGAAAAAAAAAATTACCTCTGCTCAAAATTTGAGGGTTTACGTTTCAAGATGCGTAGAATCCGAATAACGAATAAAAAAATCCGTTTTTCCGCCATCTGCCGTCCGCGGCATATCTCCGGAACTACTGGAGCAATTTTTTTTTTTAAATTCCCTACAAAAATACTAGTCCATTCAACGATGATCCTAACACCTAGACGTTGATATCAGCTGGTTAGTTTTAAAATGGCGGCCGATTAAAAGGATTTTATTCAATAACTCAGTTATTTTTGAAGATAGAAAAAAAATGTATGAGTGTTATTTAACCAACAAAACGCGAATAATTATATAAAAGAGAAAGAAGAAAAGAAAAAAAAATGATATTTATCACATAAATACGCTCATAACTCAGTTATTTTTGACGATGGAGAAAAGTATGTATAGAGTTTTAGAATCAGTAAAGTGAGATAAAAAAAAAAAAAAAAATTGAAATCTCGCTTATATATACGCTTGTAACTACGTTATTTTCGGAAATAGTAAAATAAAATCATTATTGCTTTTTAACCGAAAACCCCCAATAATTATATAAAAAAGAAAAAAGAAAAGAAAAAAAATGAATTCTCGCTTATATATATATAAATATATATATATATTCTTGTAACTACGTTATTTTCGAAGATAGAAAAAAAAATTCATTATTGTTATTTAATAATTATATAAAAGAGAAAAAATAAAGGAAAAAAAATTGATATTTTTCACATAAATACGCTTATAACTCAGTTATTTTTGAAGATAGAGAAAAATGTGTATAAAGTTTTAGAATCATTAAAGCGCGATAAAAAAAAAAGTATTAAATGTCAATAATGCAATGAAAACAAATAGAAATTTTATTAGCATCAAAACAATTATCTTGAACTAATGATTGACGTTATACACTCGGTAACGACAAACTAAACTTTGCCATTCACAAGTAGATAGCAAATCAGGGTTCCAGGAGATCCCAGTGCTATTCTCCAAAAGATTTTGGACCAAATGAAAAAATAATCATTGAATTTGGTTTACAACTAGCTTAGATATTGTGTTTTGAAATCAGTGGTAGTGTTATGATATGATGCTTTGAATTAATGCTTTTTATATTACTTAATTGCCTATCAACAGTTATACCCCAATATTGTTATTTGGAAATAATAAACCATTGTGTAATAATTTGCCGCGTTTTTTTTATGGATTCCCCATTGTATCAAGAATATTCGGACATTTAGGAATAAGCTTTATAGTTGTTTCACAGAGATAACCTCAGTTTCTTTCCAAAGTAAACAAAAAACATATTATGTTTTAATTACTAATGAAATATACATTGTACTTAATTGAAATCTATATTATTAAAATGAATTTAATTTTCAAATGTCATATTTCTATGCTTGTATGATCAAGATATTCTTTTCGATTTAGCTTTACTACGATTTAAATACTGACAGTAAGATCATCATGATTTTGCTTCGTATTTTTAAATGTTTTCATGCAAATTAATGTTTTAGATAATATTTTATCGGATCATAATTTAATTAATTTTTCACAACATTTTTATTTTTACTAACCTATGAGGGATCACCTGTAGAAGGATGGCTAGCATAATAACCGTCTATACCAAAGGTCGCGGGTTCAAACCCGTATGTGGTCCTAGGATTTTTTGATGGGGTAAAAAATCCTTAGTTATCGTCCTTCGGAGAGGACGTAAAAAGGTGGTCCCGAGCCTGTGCGATGTCAGGTACTCATTAAAGATCCCTATCCTAATTAAACAGGGATAGACAAAATTCAGGGCTCCCACCATAGCATCATCCGATTAGCCACAGTAAAGTTTAAATTAATAAGACGTTAATTGAATTAACGAAAAACCAAATAGAACCACCGAAGGGAAATCTTATGTAGTCTAGTTTTAAAACAAATTCCTTTAATTATACATGTTTATACAATAAACAAATAATATATAATATATAAACCCCATTTTGGTGTTTTTCATTAAAACTTAGCTATATTAAAAAAACTTAAAGCAAAGCTTATATTTATATAAATATTCAGGTTTTAAAATAAAACTATCAATGATTAGTTCGAATTGTTAATATTTTTATTCCAGTGTCTCCTTGATTATTTCTTTCTATCCTGAATTAATTGAATTATTCAATGACAGATTGGACTTTTCGAGAAAACCATTGCTACAGTATTATCAAGATTGTGATAAGAAACTTGGTCCAATTTTCAATACTAAATGGTTAAAGAGAGAGTAAACGAACAACAGCTCATAGGACCAATATCTGAAATTTCGAATTGCACCATATATTTGTGGTTAAGCTGTTCTTCTTAGTTTCTATTATCATTGTCCATCATCAGTTTTTTTTAATTTAAAAATTTCCACCTAAGATATCTTATTAAAATGACCGTCCATGAAAAATGTCCTTTTTTTAAAAAAACAAAAAAACATAATCCTTTTATACTGTTGCTCCTATCAAAAAAGGATCTTAAGTAAAAGTTGCTGCAAATAGGATGTGGAAAGAATAGTGGAATTTACGACGTCAATTTTAGGGTTCCAATTTACAAAAAAAAAAAAAAAAAAGTGTCTTCTGGCCAGCCTTTACATCGAAATGAAAATATTAATACAGAAATCGATTCCTCGTTAAAAATAATGGGGTCTACATTCAACCTTTTATTCATACGGCCAGCAGTCTGGCCATAATAATGTCCAATAATTTGGTGTTTCACCCTACCGTGCAGTGGTAGAAAGGACCATTTTCTTCTCGCCATTCGAAAAAAAAAGAACATTGATAATTTAAAATAAATGAAAAGCAGCGTGCGGCGGACAAACGGATTTTTTTTAAATTCTATATTCGGCTTCTACGTATCTTGAAACGAAAGCCCTCGAATTTTGATTGTGGGGGGGAGGTAATTTATTTTTGGTCGATTACAAACTTTCATTATTGAAAATAATTAACCTAAATCTATGGATAAAGGATCTATGGATATTATTCACAGGATTACTTATACTCATTAAAAACTACATAAAATACATAACAATTAAAGTAATAATATTCACTAATCAATAATATAATTATTAGTTATGATAAAAACACTAATAATACCTAATTATATTCTAATTTAAAATGATAGATATTGATTATGTTAAATATATATTAAATTAAAATTAAATACGTACTCATTCTCGCCCACATAGAAGCGAGCAACAGGGGGAATTGCGTTAGGGGACAACATGGTTGTGACTACGAGTTCAAACCTCTTGAGGTGGTGGTGGGGAAGTCCAGGGTGGAAATAGCTTAGGAAAGAGTGAAGACGGATTGAAATGAAGTGATATCAAGATGCAGTGGCGTAGCTAACCATGACTGCAACCAAACGCAAGCGTTTTTCCTTTGCGTCTGTCTTCCCCTCTCCAGGAAAAACATCAATCCTATACCCCCACTTACTACTTTACCTCGCGATATTCATTTGACTATAACAAAATAACTATAGTATAATAATGCTCACTACATAAACAGAGTCATCCTAAGATATTCAGGAGCTAAGATATTAATTACACTTACACTGCCGGTCAAAAGTTTGAGATCACCTATGGTGATTATGTGAACCATAACATCAATGAATCATAACTTCTATGAATACCTAATAAAATATAGGTATCTTATTACTATTTCTATTTATGAACAAATTTGCTAATTAGATGTAAGAAAGGTTTGTGTCTATCTTAAATAACAAGAAATTTGATTAAATCTAATTATTTCGGATACTTGTAATGTTAAAAAACAAATAATATCCCATTAGTTGAAGACTTGGCCCGTTACAGATATACCTCTTTTCATTCCAAACTCCCTGCCCACTCAAACCCGCTTATCCATGCATGACCTCTCCTCCATTTTTATTCCCGACAACCCACCGAGGCGCCTTAAAAGAAGATGGCCAAGAGACCTCCTAGCATAAGACATTGGAGTGCTACCAATGGGTATTTTTTTCTCAGGACTACCATGTGTACTAATCATATATAAAGCCTATTTACTTGTTGTATTTATTTAATACAGTTGTGAATTTCTTTAAATAAATAATTTATACTAATAATATACCTATAACAATGTGAATACAATACCCGAAGGGGTATTGAGAAGATAAATATTATTTTCTAAGTTCTCTGCACAGGTAATTTTCGTTTTTTTCATATGCGAATTCGATAATCGATAAGTATTTTTTATGCAATTTCTAGTTTTAACAGTAATATAGACGTATAATATAACGTTAGATACGGGCAGATCGGTGAGGTACTAAGACATCGTTGCATTCCCGGAGAATGGAAGCACTGCCATCCATGATCCTGGATCATAAAGTTGGATTTGAGACCAATGAACTTGGCAATAATCAGGCAAGTGGAGTGGAAATGGGGAAGAGAGCTCCCCTATGAGAAATGCATCCCTATCCTAAATTTCTGGAATATCCATTTGTTATAGCATTCTAGATATAAAGCTGGAATGCCCCATGTAACTACTGTCCTTTAAGAGAAGAACATCTCTCTTGTTTTGCCACCCAATGGGCATCTCCATATTCTTGTCTTCTTCGGAAAATATGATTTATTCTGACTGCTTCATGTTAAGATAAGAATGGAGGTATGATCTCATTTAATTTACAAATTCTACCCACTTAATTGTTATTATAACGTGTATCAAGATTTAAAAAAAAAAAAAAAAAAAAAAAAAATTGATTAAGCCAGAACTTATAACAGATGTTATCCCGACCTGACTAGTTTGTTACTGAATCCTAGTTTTAAACCTTTGACTGGATTAAGGGTCGAGAGAAGGGCACTTTTTTGGGAGTGAAAAGGGCGAACTTCTGTTTTGGAATTTGGAAGAAGTGAAGTTCAAGATTTAACGTACTTGAAGCAAGCCAAACGGCCTTACGCATTATTGTTAACCATCAGCTCTTCGTTTTTTCTCGGTGGATGGGAAGAGATAGGAATTTCTCACTTCCTCCTCCCTCGTGAATCAGATAATGAATCATACATTTAAAATGCCATTCAGAATATTAATTTTTTGATCATTTAAATGTTTTCTGATAGAGATTCTTTATTTTGACCTCTTAAAAAAAATTAATGATTAAAATATATTGACAAGATGAGAAAGAATAATTGAAAATCGATGTGCTTGACTTATACAAACTCAAGAGCGTTTTGTTGAGTGGAGGGATACCTGAAAATGGTTTAAAAGGAGAGGATATTTCAATCGTAACTGATTTGTAAATATAAGATATTTTTTCTAAATACTATCTGCATACACATAAATTGGAAAATCAAGCGCGTGTTCGGAAGTTAAAACAATTTCTAACCGTATCATATTATGTCCGAATGCATGATTTTTATTTTTTTATCTTTTATTTTTAATATTTTTATTTTACCGGACAACTTTTAGGGAGGGATGACACGGCTCTGTATGCCCAACTATAGACTAAATTTTGTATTAATTTCGTAGAAGAATGCCTTCAATTTAAATGTGTTTATTTTTTTTTTTTTTGGCAAAAATAAATAATATATCTATAGCCTAGAGCCAATTATTGGCCAGAACATTTAGTCTACATATCATGCTGTGACTACATATATATAAAAATCTGGTGCGGGAAATACACAATTTTCACCCACCTCAGTTGTAAAATCAACATAAGAAATAATATAAATTTATTAATATAGAGTTGAAATTTTTTTATAGAATTAAATACAGATTCGTTCCACTTCCCACAGCAAAAACATGGAAAAGACTTGATCTCGCTGAAATGTTTATAGAATAAAAGTTGTACAGAATTTAATTACCTTTAAAATATTGCCTTAAAAACTGTTTTTAATAGCAATAGAAGGAGTGGGAGTAAATTTAAGAAAAATGCGTATTTTGTGATTATGCCATGTCTGGGTACCTGTCAAAGATGATCACCACCACAGTACAATAATGCAGGTGGATGTACTTCGGATGCCAGAAATTCGAATTTAAACAACTTTGAAGAGCAGAAGCACACCATCTATGGCAGTGAAATGATTTGATGGTGAAGCAGACTTTGTTGAGTCTTCGAAGAGCAGAAGTACACCATATATGGCAGTGAGATGATTTGATGGGAGTTCGAAACCAATGGACAGGGATTGTGGTGAAGCAGACTTTGTTGAGTCTTCGAAGAGCAGAAGTACACCATCTATGGCAGTGAGATGATTTGATGGGAGTTCGAAACCAATGGACAGGGATTGTGGTGAAGCAGACTTTGTGCCCATGAGCATGCTATCATCATTTAACAACGACATAGAGAACGATGCAAGAAAGGCGTTCCTTTAGTTCTTCTGGGTAGTTTTTGCACATTTTGTGACAGAGAGTGAGAGAATCCACAGCTATCAGCTCCCGAACCTTCAACGTGTTCTTGTCCACTTCTTTCTTCTTTTAGAATGGAACTTCGCGAAAGGATGTAAGAAGATGTGATGAAAAGATGGCGGACGAAGCAAAAGGGTGGGGAGAACGAAAGCTTGGATTAAGTACTGCCTAATGGATCAAAACAGTATCAAAAATACAATGAAATGATCGTACTTTTTGCAGGGAACTTCCTCTATTGACTGGACCAAGTTGGCGTTATTCGAAATTTATATCGAATAACGAATAACAGATAAATAATTTATTCGTTATTCGAATAAATTTTTATCTGTGGACAAATCATCCGTTATTCGAAAATATCGAATAACGGACGACAGATAAATCATTTATTCGTTATTCGAATAAATTTTTATCTGTGGACAAATCATCCGTTATTCGAAAATATCGAATAACGAATAAATCATCTACAATTTATTCGAAACTTTCGAAGAACAAATAAATCATCTGTTGGTGGTATATAAAATATATATATTTTTTTATTTTTATCGAATACAAAGGTTCATTATTGAAAATAATAAACCAAAAAAATTTAAACTGGACTTCTTTATTGTTTACTATTCATTTTATTTTAGTTTACATTGATGAAATAATTAAAATAATAACTCCAGATTTCAGAACACTTTTATTTTTTTCTCTATCTTCAGTTATATACTAGTAATGTGGGGATTACATCCCTTATAAGTTGTGGCTTGATAATTTTTTTTTTTTTAATTTTTAAAACCTGATATATACATAAGGAATATTAACGATTAAGTGGGTAGAATGTGTAAATTAAGTGAGATCATACCTCCATTCTTATCTTAACATAATGCAGAATAAATAAGTCAGAATAATTCATATTTTCCGAAGGAGACAAAAATATGGAGATGCCCATTGGGTGGCAAAACAAGAGAGAGGTTCTTCTCTTAAAGGACAGTAGTTACATGGGTCATTCCACCTTTATATCTGGAATATTATGACAAATGGATATTCCAGAAACCTGGAAACGAGTCCATGCCATGTTCAGGAAAAGAAAGAACAGATGTGGGATGGTAGTCAGTAGCAGAAAACTAAGTTAGGTACTCATTATCATAAGGTCTACTTTGTACCAAGCAAGCAAAGTCCCAAACTTTTCTTAATTTTAATGTACTTCATTAATATCATTACTCCTACCTCAAACTGGTAAAATTTTATTAAATACTGAAGTACGATTTTACATGTTATGCAGGAAAGGAAAAAAAAATCTGTTATGACAGCTTAATTTACATCACAAATTATATTAGATAAATATTTAAATAAACAACATTAGATTATATATTAGATTGATCGTCTGCATGTTTAATTAAGAGAACAATTAGGAAACAGCGACCTTCTTTCTGGAATTACATAGGGAAAAAGGCGGAGCATAATGATAATTATTTTAAATAGATCTTTTTGTTTTAAAACAACCCCATTTCCTCCTTTCATAAACTGTAAAAAATTTAAAACCTGATATTAGCTCTTGATGCCTTTTTTATAATTACAGTACAATATGATTTATGCATGAGGGAACTAAATGTATAATGTGGATCTCTTATCAATCTAAGGTGAAGATGTATAAAATATAATCTCCCTAGATTTTTTTATTTGATTTGATTTATAAATATCTTATAATTACTTGAAAGAAACATGGCCAATCTTCTTGGTTTTTGTTTAAGAAGTTGATTAATGATCAAGTTATGCCCCACTTAAAATTTGTATTTACCTAATAACCTTCTTGCTAGAAACAGAAAGAATCCCTATATGCACTGAACCTTAGAACCTCTGTGGGTTGTAGAAATAGAGATTTTATTTATATAAGCTTTTAAATTAATTCACAGCTGTAAGTACAATGAATTAGAACCAGGAAATGTACGATTGGTTGATAAATAAAGTCATGAAGGCTCCGAAATCTATCCATAATTATTTTATTCAAAAGTTAGAAAGGATGAAAAATATTATCATTCTTTCATAAACACCACATCATGTCTGGCAAGTTTATATGCACGTATGGAATAATAGGTTGTATGGTTGTCAATCTAAGGTGAAGAGGTATAAAATATAATCTCTCTAGATTTTTTTTTGTTATTTGATTTATCTTATCTTGGCTTTAAAGAGCCATGGCCATTCTTGTTGTTTTTGTTTTTTTAAGAAGTTAATTAATAATCAAGTTTTGCCCCAGGAGGGTCTCCATACCCAAGGTTCACTCCACAGCTGATTTGAATTGTGGGAATAAAAAAAAAAAAGTTTTTCCTTTTCTTTATACAAAATTTGATTAAGAATAAAAAAAAAAAAAAAAAAAAAAAAAGAAAGAAAGGTATCGATAAAATATAAACAGACATATAACTCATTTATTTACTCTCGTAAAATCGATTATACGTAGAAAAGTTATTAAATCTAACTTATTTATTTAGATGCTTATTGTGATTTAAGCACTAAATATTATATATATATATATATATATATATATATATATATATATATATATAATATACCCATTTTACTTCAACAAAGGCACTATATATATAAATAAATATATATATATATATATATATATATATATATATATAAATAAATAAATAATATATATATATATATATATATATATATATATATATATATATATATATATATATATATATATGGGGAGCCCGTAGCTGAGTGGCTAGCGCGCTAGTCTCTCAAGCTACAGGTTCTGAGTTCGAATCCCAGTCCCGGCGGGGCTTTTATAAGGATGTAAAAAAATGGGGATTCACTCACAACCTCTCCCCCGGGTATGTGAGACCCGTCAGCCAAAGGGCGGCCTCACAAAATTAGTCGTAGGGAGTGATGACTACACTAAAAACAGCATCACGAAACGTGAGTGTAAACTCGCAGGAGTTTACACCGCGAGGCCCAGGGCCTACACGGCCTGTCGCGCCAATGAAAGAAGAAAGAAGAAGATATATATATATAATATCCCCATTTTACTTCAACAAAGGCACAAAGCCACCCCACCCCACTCCTCAAGCACATACCGCGCCTAGTGCGAAAGGAACCTTAGAATGCCAACTGGCAATACGAGGCCTGAGCCGTGGACTGTATATACCATTGTTGCTATATATACATAGAATGTTTGTGTATTTATTTTGTAAATAAAGTTGGAGGATAAGAAGAAGAAAAAAAAAAAATTTAGATGCTTAATAAAAAAAAAAAAAAAAAATTAAAACAGTCCTTAATTTATGCTGTTACGGGCATATCCTTTGAAATAGTAAAATTATATCTTTTAGTGTGTAACTTCCCCTTTCCCCCCTTATATATACAGTTGGACTTTTGCTATTTCCGACCGTTTCTTCCATCGGGAAGAGCGTTTCTGTATTAAAAAGTGTCCTTTTTAGTGTGGTAATCCTAGTTACCTGTGAATTATTTGGATTTGTATCCTTTTAAAAAGAAAGTCGAGTAAAAAATGTTGGTACCCTCCCATTTCGAACCTGGTTACAAGATATGTCAATTGTTAAGAATCTTTTCAACGAGAATGGCTTAAAAAATTAAAACAATCCTTAAAAATGAAAATTGGGCATATCCTTTGAAATATTTAAATTAGTCCTTTTCATGTGTTTACCTATTATTGTTATTATTTACCTAATAACCTTCCAGCTAGAAACAGAAAGAATATCTATATCATTGTGTAAAGAATCCAAACATTACATTATGCCTGGCAAGTTTATATGCATATATGGAATAATGGCTTGTATGGAATCTCTAAGTTCTCTATATTGATGCATGGGAGAAGCTTTATAAATTAATCATTCAACTATTTCACAAACTTTTAAATTTTTGAAAACAAAACAATTCATAGTTGATAGAATTCAATAAGGGTGGCAGCAACCAAAAAGTTATGTTGATATTAGTAGATTATAGGGAAATATTCAAGGACCAAGGTTTCATTAAATTGGATGAAATATGTAAAATGACATGATAATATGTAAAATGAGCGTTTTACATATTTTTTTTTTATGTAAAGCTCTCCTTGTTTTCAGTACATTCAAATTGCATGAATAATTATCTAGTATTATTTTAAAAATTCATTTTATGTGATAATGTAGATAAGACCTATGAATTTTGTAATGAAAACATATTTCATAATGAATAATTTTTTATTGTTTATTCAAAATATTTATTCTTCATTGCAATATAACTAGTGACAGTGTAGTGAAGTTTCTTAAATGCAATAGTTCTTAATTGCCATTATTTGTTATAAATATGTACTGTATAAAAATTAAATTTAATGTATAATTAATAAGTAATACATAAATAAAAATAATATTTATCCCTCATTCAGAATCAATTTTAATTATAATTCTGAATGCTCTATATTTTATTGTAACATGATAGAAACAATATGTGTATGTAGATCTTCACAACATTCTATATCGGTTAATAATTTATCATTTTTTACTATTTTCATGTACTGATTAACAAAAGAAAATAAATTGTGGAAGATCCGAAATATACCTACTTGATAAATGCTCAATTAACAATTATACATTTGAAGTATTTCTGAATTTTCTCGAGCATTAGTCCACATATTTATCAAATAATTCAGCAACATTGTACAGATGGTTTAGATTCCAATATAGTATAAAATAAAATAATATTCTTCTGTATTAATATAAAATCTAAATAAAATAAATATAAAGTAAATAAAATTCTTAGTTTGTGTATTAAATTATTTTTTTCTGGGGCTGTGTGTGATATTGGTGAAATCACCTCTTTACAAGTAACGTTACTGTACAAGTACCGTTAAGTACAGCGCCCAAGACCCTTCATGGATTGCAGGGGTACAGGTTTTTTTCCATTGAGTAAATTGAGAAAAAAAAAAATTAAGTAAAAAGAGTAAGTTCCTTTTTTCATAGTAAATTTAATAAATCTTTATTAACACAAGAAGTTTTATTATTATTAGATAATCTAATCAATGGATATGTTTATAATGTTGATAACCCAATTATAGATTATTAATTTTTAATATTCGAAACTAATGTTAGATATTTCAGAGGGAGGCAACAGTCAATATCCAGTCATTAATTGAGACGTTGATTTCCAAAAGGTACTAAAGGACATTTTTTACGAAATTGATTTTTTTACATATTTGTATTCTCATCATTTAGTTTTATCTAAATTTTCTATTTGATTTTATCTAATTAACTCTCGAGTCCTTAAAAACGCGATTTAGAAATGCAGTCATTTTCTAAAATGTACTAATTTTTGTTCCAAATCATTCTAAAAAAAATTATTTCATAACTTTATCATAATATTATTATTATAGTAAAAAAATAATTCTAAATTTTAATGCAAAAAGACCCAAATTAGCTGGCTTAATAATATAGTAATGAGAGATTTTCGCGCTTCCTGTAAAATTTCCTAGAATGGATACAGTACCTTTTGGAAATCAAGTCTCAATTCTTGAGATCGTGTTTTCAACTGTTACATTAATGATATTTGGTGCTGGTCAGTATCAGTATGGGTTCTGGGCAGGCAGATCTACCATGGATCAGATTTTTAGCCTCCGCACTATTCTGGAGAAAGGAAGAGAGTACAATGTGACCACGCATCATCTCTTCATTGACTTCAAGTGAGCATACGAGTGTATCCTTCGATAAAAGCTTTACAAAGGATTGTACGACTTGACTGTTCCACCATAGCTCATAAGGCTTACAAAGGAAAATATTGAATGTATAAAACAAATCAGTGCAGCTGTTAGCATACGCAGATGACATTGATATTATCGGAAGATCCAGGCAAGCAGTAGTTGAGGCAATCCATGCTCTGGAAAAAGATGGGACTTATTGTCAATGAGGCCAAGACCAAGTATATGGTATCAGATCAAGCTCCGAGATCAAAAGGCACCAATGTTTCTTTTGGACCCTACAGATTTGAGCAGGTCTCCGAGTTCATTTACCTGGGATCAATGGTAACAAGCCACAACGATGCAGCTGTGGAAATTATGAGGAGAATATTAACCGCTGGTACTTTGGACTCCGGATGCATCTCAATAGCAATTTGATAAGCAGGAGAACAAAAGTTATCATATAAAGAGATCTCATCCGCCCTGTATTATTTTATGGCTCGGAGACATGGACCACAACCAGGGCTCAAGATCAACTCCTCCTCACATTTGAAAGAAAAGTGTTGTGCCTAATATACGGCAGTAGATACGAGAACAATGATTGGAGGAGGAGTAGTAATCGGGAGCTGCATGACTTGTACAAGGAGCTGGACCTCTCATTCATTATCAAGCTTGGAAGACTCAGGTGGGCATGGTATCTGGCCAGGATGTCTGATGATCTACAAAGAGAAATATGACTGAGCCTTTGTATAGTAGTTTGGAGAGATGGTAGACCGAAGCTGCGATGGGTGGATTGTGTGGCCCAAGACATTAGGAAATATTTGAAGGTATGAAACTGGATGGCACTGGCACAGAACAGAGAAGCATGGCAGTTGTTGTTAGAGGAAGCTAAGACCTTTTGTGGGTTGTAGAGCTAATGAAAGAAGAAGAGGAAGGTTCTCAGAATAAGATTCTTAAATATTTAAAAGTATTCACTAATTAAATCTCTCATACTGAGAAAAACTTTATTTAAAAAATAACTACGTCTACAAACCATGAAAGAAGGATCTTGGGTTGTCATAAAGGTGATTACTGTTTATAGCTATAATACTCAGGCAAGTATATGATTAGGTTGAGATCACTCTCAGTTGCTAAGTTTTCTCCCAAATTTTGGATACCCACTTTATAGAAGATGGTTGAGACCCAGGAAGATTTCCCTTCACCAGGGGGAAATTTGTGAAAAACTTAATAGAGCATAAATAAAAGCTTAATCAGAATAGATATCCTTATTGAGTTCAGCAATTCTACATTTATCCAAAAATCAATTTCAGTAAATGACAATCTTTCTATGGACTCAAACTTGCAATATTTATTCAGTCCAACAAATAGAGGAAAAGTTTCCAATTAATTTATTATGATTCTATCACTTAAAATATTATAATCATTTAAAATTAGAATAATATTTTTTTTCCAATGCTATAATCAATAATAAAACTCATTTTTTTTCTTTTTCGATAGGCTGTATTGGATTCAATCATAATGAATAGTGATTTAATAACTACGCAAACCCGGTCTATGAATGTCAGAGACGTCCTTGTGGGTCTTTGAAATGCCTCCTTGGCTTATCCCTAAGATATATTATAGGTTTAAGGTCAGACTAGACACAAGGGAATAGTACTGAAGCATATTATTGATATCCTTAAGATCATATAATAATTATTCATTTTTAAAAAGTAGAAAAACATAGATAAAGTGCATTTTTTAATAAATGCATCAGAATTATATATTTTAAAATCATGATTTTTCTTTATATAGAATTCGGAAAAGAAAATTTCAAATATCTAATCACATCTTTGTTTGGAAAAGGGAATTTCAAATCTCTTATAAAATTTTTATTTGGAAAATAAATTTTAAGGTGTTCTGAGGCTAGGAAGTATCACGAAGACTTTAAATTATATATATATATATATATATATATATATATATATATATATATATATATATATATATATATATATATATATATATGACAGAAATCCCCCATGCAAAGGACTTTCAATTATATATCAGCAATAAAACTCTGTAAATAAAATAAATATTTGTTGCAAATTATAACTATAGCACTTCCAATCATAAGGAAGAGCCTTAGGATCAGTATTTGGAATGGATGGATTATTTTAGTAGTTCAGAGAGTAGTGTCTTATGTCTACCGAGCTATTAAATTAACATTTATTATATATGAGTTATGCATGAGATACCTACAACAAAAGATTTATTATAATTATTATTATTTTTATTTAACTTGTTTATTCAGAGATCTGTCACCTTCTGGAACAATAAGTAACAATTTATTATTTAGTGGAAGGAATTAGTCCGGGTGGCGGTCATTAAATGAAACAACTAAATAGTTTCAACTATTTTATTGTTTGCAGTGGCAAACAATAAAATAGTTGAAACTATTTAGTTTTTTCATTTAATGACCGCCACCCGGACTAATTCCTTCCAGTAATTCTCAACGGTCAACTAATTACATCCACAATTTATTATTTAGATATTAGTTTTAAAAACTTATTTTAAATGGGGTAAAGTTGTTAATAAAAATTATTCTAATGTCAATGATTGATTCTTTTTCATTTGACATTAGGTATTTTAAATGTCGTAAAATGAAATAAAAAATTCTAAATGATGCAAATATGTAATTGTGTCTGATATTTTAGAACATATTTTATGACTTGAGTGTGGCAGGTAATTGTTTCTGATATTCTAGGACATATTTTATGACTAGAGTGTGGTAGGTTATGGTTTGCATCACTGAATAGTTGTAAGCTGGGAACTTTTTAGTTAATGTTATGTTAACTTCTCTTAAAAATATTTCTAATTTTATAAGTTTAAAAAAATAATTTTTAGATACTATTTTTATTGGATTATTATTTTTAAAGGATTGCTTATTTCATAAAGTAAATGAGGCAAAGGATCAGTTCCCATGACTTTGGGATTTATTGTTGAAAATATAGAGGCTGATTGGTTTTACATTTTTGGATTAAGAACAACAGTCATTATTTAAGATTGTTCTGTGTAGCCATTTAGATGTTTGAAGTAGGTATTCTGCAATATAATAATATCAATAAATACTTTTAAGATAACTGGGAGAAATCAAATTTTAGGCCCTAAAGAAAGTCAACCATCAAATTAATAAAATTCAAGCTTTTAAAGACTTTGCCGTAAATTATTAAAGTAATTTAATTTCTGTTCATTACCAGAATGACTACTTACATTACTGTATTTTCTAAAAATCAGTAAATATAACTAATTGGATCCGAAACAGTCATTATTATAAGTAACACAAATAAATAATTTATGATCCAAATGATTAGTTTATGCATTATGTATAGAAATGAACAAGTATGGTTAGTAATATATTAGTAACCATTCACAATTTAAAATAGTGGCAAGCTCAGATTTGCTTTTTTTGACCTTAATTCGTACCAGTGGCAAGGAAAGAATACTATAACAAAAACGCTAAGCTAATTTAATAAAATCTTAGTCAAAATAGTTTTTATAAAACCATTCTACATCACAGTTTGCAGGAAATCATTATGTTTGCCTAATTAATTATAATAACTTATGGAAACTCTCCAAGTAAAATAAATAAAAATTGTATGTATTGTTGTGCATGCTTGCCAGCATATTAATGACTAAAAATATAATATATAACTTTTCCTACCTCTTTTTCAGCCCATTCCTGCCATTCATTTTGGCCATCATGAAATGTATTAACTCCACGCTAAATTGTCTCTTCAGAATAAAAATGTTCATAGCTTCACAACTAATGTCTGTTATCAGCTGAAACCATTTTTAGAACTTGATTCATTCATTTTGTAGTTGAAACAATGTTACTACTTGCTGTGAGTCCAGTTTAACTGTGACGACTAAAGTGGCAAGCAGATAAGTCTTCTGACGCTAAACCACCTGTTGTGATAGATAAAAAGACCTCATTAAGCTTTGAAACAATTTTGAATGCACAATAGGTATATAATCATTACTAACAATTTATTTTATGTTAATTTTTTTATAACAATTACAAAATGATTTGGTTATAAAAGATAAGAGTTTTGAAACATTATTTTCAAAAATGCTGTAAAAATAATTTTTAATCATGTATTACTTTCATATACCCAAATTTTGATTTATTAAGTACAAATATTCATTGTACTTATCAATTTCAACATATTTTATGAATCAATTTTTTATATTTGTGTTAAAAATAGAAAAAAATATATGTAAATATTATATATTCTCTGGTAATTCTTAATAAATTTAATAAGTCTTTTTACTTTTAACTCATATTATTAGGTTATAAAGGTAAAAGATAAAATGAGTATAAAAATAAAAGATAAATCAATCAACATTATCTCAAGTTTAAAAGTGAAATATTTTGAAATTTGAATTAAACGTAAAATAGCAAACATTTATAAAATTGAGAAAAGTAAAAGTCATTTCGATATTGAGATTAATATAAGTGCAGAATTAGTGACAGGTCTGAATGTCATTAAAACATTTATCTGATAGCCAAGATCGGCAGTAATACCTATACTAGTTGTTTATTTCAATATATATAAATTTGGTTTTAAAAATGTATCTGCCTTTCACTTTGAAATTCAAATATTTCTTTTATTGTTTTGGTTTTGTCATTAACAGAAGTACATCTTATTATAAAGTTTTACTGTATGATTAATTTTTAACCGAACAGATAATTCTCTAATGTTAGACAATTGCCTTTGGCTATGATTGGAGGGCAGATCATAAAATTGATTACATACATTAAGAAATTAGAATATTTCTTTAAATGCTTCAAATTGTTAAATATGTATTGAATTTTATTTTTTATTTACTACCATTCAATATATACAATGAAATGAAATATATCATGGACTTAGAGGGGGGAGTGGGACAGCTGCAAGCTTTCGGACATGGAAACTATAGCTAAAGAATTAATTATTTAAAAAAAAAAAACTGTTTCCTAAGAATGCTATTTGTAAATTTTAGAATTGCACGATGCTATCTCCACTATACATCAATTATTGAAAAAAATAACACCCTTATAGCTCTTGAGCAATCTTAGTCTGTGGAAATAGGGCTCTAATTTTTACTATTATTACTAATAATATGTAATTTAATTTTTTAAATAAAAGTATTCAGTATTACAAAATTAACCAATAAATGACTTATATTTATCTAACTTATTATTATCTTTTTAATAAATAAAGAAAATTTTCTCATTCGATAAACACAAACACATACCTATTGCCATTAAAAATAGACTGAATCCATAAATTTCGAATTCTTTGTAAAAAAATATTGCTTAAGTGAGATATTTTTCAGTTATTGATAGAATTACATCAAAGCAAGCTGGATTGAAGTGAAGGCTGGAATGAACGGGAATGGGAGCTGAATTGGCGCTTCAAATAATTAGCTCATTATTGTTAATATGCAAAATTAAGATTAAAAACCAATTTTTTATATAAATACTCGAAAATATTATTCATGACCGAAAAACGTAGGGATAATTGTTAAATCTTAATCATTTAGTAATTTTGGGATACATACTACGTTCCTATATAATATATAATATAATTGGTATACAATAATTCGAACAGATATTTCAGAAATGAAGTGAATAGGAACCATTTTCAATTAAAAAAAAAATATTTTCAAAGTACCTTTAACGTAATTTTAACAGATATTAATTAATATTTGTTATTGGTCAGTTGGTAGTTATTAGCGGTACAACAGACTGGTACATCTATTCCATTATCCATTAAATCTCGGAGGTTTATCATTTTAATCATTACAGTGTAAAGTATTGAATCGTATGATTTTTGTGCGGCATATGACATTCGTTAAACGTAATTAATTTTGCTTTTAGTATATGTAGTGTTTCATTAACTTCGTTTATTATCTTGCAGTGACGTATAATAGGATTTGATGCCTCTACAGTTTTTTTTGTTCTACGTTCTCAATATTCAGGTATGTTTTTAAGAATTATCATCTAATTATTAGTAAATTACTCATACGGTGTGATAACGGTTGTACCAGACCTTTATTAATTTTTTTTTTTTTTAATGAACAGAAAATTATTAACATTTTGAAATATTCAGGTAGTCTATTCTTAGTTTAAATGTTTTGTTTTAAGCAGAAGTTGTAATTAAATTAAAGTATTGATTTAGTGTTATCTGTTCCTATTCACAAGCCCAATTTAAAAATTAATTGAGTAGTTATAATTGTTTGCATTACATTACATCATTCTATGCGACCATGGCTTATTGTATATTAATCTTTTTTTTAATTATTTCATTGAGTCATTAAAAATTATCGATCCTAGCTACATGTATAACATTTAGTGCCATTCCCAGAAGTATGTTTTATGATACGAACACATATGCCAAACCTTGTCAAATGCTGGGCGAGCAGATGATTTGGCTAGACTTTCCGATGCTTGTGATCAACCTATTTGTTTACAGAAAGCGCCACATAAGCGCTAGTGATGTTGATATGTTCTTGTACATACATTTGTGAGTTAATATAATTATGTGTTTTTAATATGTAAAATATATTTATTGAATAATTTGTTTAGAATTGGAGGCTGCAATTATATTGTTATATCTAAACCTAAACTATATTTATTATTATTATTATTATTTTTTTTAAACAAACAATTATAACAGAAAATAATTGAATTTCTAGAAAAGTCAGACGTTTCTCAATATACGATGAGTGTCAAAAGTATTCGGAATTCACAATTATCCTGTAATTTACATGTTTTTAACTCATTTTTTCTTTTTTTAAGAGTTGTTGCCCAGTTTATAATGTTAGAAGGAAGGTATAGCTAATAGCTAAAACCAAAAAAAAAAAATTTTAAACTTTTTGAAAGCTTTTAACACATTTGAGGTAATGAATGAGTTGTAAGGACAAAAGATATAAAGCATGTCGTTTTGTTATTGTTAGTTTTTGTTTTGACTCGATATCTGAAAATTACTAGAGTAAAAGAGATTTTCCCTACACTTGTTTAAGTCGCGAAGATCACTTAAAACGGCTGAAGCACTGAAAGTATTTCCCAGAAAAAAAAAAAAAATTATCCACAGTTTTTTATTTATAAAAGGATAGAGAATAACTGGTTAAAAAATATTAAAAAACAAATGAGTGGGAAAATTAATGGATGAATTTATAGGATTTTATATGAAAGAAAATTGTTCCTATTTCCTTTTTGGTTGAACAGTTTCATTGCACATTAATGAGTTACACAGGTTATATTTTTAGAAAAGTAAATAACTTCTAAATTTTGATTAATATTCTTCAAAATAAGTGTAAATTAGTCTCAATTTTGAATTTTGTAACTTTCCTTTAATCTGGGACGATGGTAGTAATAGCCCTGGTAATAAGTGGTTTTGAAAACAGTGGAGACCTTGATCAGCTCCTGAACGACATGTATGGTAGGTTATTAGAGATGCACTAGCAAAGCCACAGCCCGATTGATCGGCGGTTGTTAAATGAAACGTTTACTGGCAGTGAAACTTCATTAGTAACTTGTCACTGGCAACCTAACAGGTCGGCAGGCCTCCGTCTGCCTTTAGCGATTACATCTCAGGTGTGAAGGAAGAGTTAATTGGGTATTGGCTTAGAGGTTTATGAACAATAATTAAATAGCTATTGTTTATAGGCTTCATATTTTTTGTTGCTATCCTTTTATAAAACTTCCAACAGATCTAATGACAAGTTTTATTAGTAAACTGTTCAACAAGGACATTTTTATGGGCTGATGTTTTACTGCAAGGCTTTGACGATCCTTTAAGGCAGCAGCTCTGTACATGTATTATCTTCAGTTCGCTAACTGTAAATGTGAGATGTACTGCCTTTGTCTGGCGTTTCTTTTTTAAACTGTTGATGGGATATTTGCTATCCTTTTTTTGACTTTGTAAAAAATAGCAGTTATAACATCTATAAATAGCAAACGGTTCAAAGCCGGAAGATGGTTTAGGATTTTTAAGAAGGAGTAAAAATTCATGATAATGCACTTTTTTTTCGGAGGGATGTCAAATGGAGGTCCCGATCCTTGCGGTGTCATGGACTCATTAAAGATCCCTATTTTAATCAAACTTGAATTGGCAAAATTTAAGACTTCCACTGTAGTCTCGTCCGATTAGGCACAGTAGCATTAACTGACGTTAAAATGAATAAAATTACAATTAACAATTACGTTAATATTGTTTTATAGTTCTACACATCGTTTACAAAAGTAGGTATGGGGTCGGTCACCTTTGGCTTAGTAGCTGGCATAACAGCCTTCTATGCCCATGGTAGCGAGTTAAAACCCGGTAGATGATCATAGGAATTTTTAAAGGAACAAAAAATTCTTGGTTACACCGTCTTTCGGAAGAGGTTTTCACAGGTCTGGTCGGGCAATAATCGATGAAAAGCAGCATAAATTCGTGCGTCGCCCCCCGCCGGAGTGAACGCGTTAATAAACGATAAGAAATATTCTTTCATGTTTTCTTTACTTGCATAAATCCTTGTAAATCCTTGAAGTAAACAAGAATCGGCTTTTTTTGACAATGTTTTTTTAAATATCCATAAATATAACCAAAATACGGAGTAAAATTCGGACAATTGCGCTCGTATTGTTCGTCCTGCGTCATTTCCATCCTTCAATCTACATATCCCACTGCGTTACATATAATCAGGTAAACATTCACATACAATTACGCATTTATGTAACCATATGCAACAATTTATAACTACAACTATTAGTGTAGCACCAAACCAATAATAATAATAATAACTGAAGTTAAACAGTAAATGTTTATTACGTATTTAAAATGTTAAGTTGCGTACAATTTTTTTGAAAATTAAGGTTCTTTATAATACTGAACTATATACCTGATACAATAGGTGATTTATCAGGAACATCAGTGTATATAATAACATTGGTATCTTTTATGTTGAGCTTAAATTGTTTATTATGTTCGTTGGTATGAAAAGAACGATTTCTTTAAGTTGCTTTTTTTGTTTTTTTCATTTTGAATGTAAAATTTTATTGATAAAAATTTAGTAGAAATGTTTCTTTTATTTTTAAACGCTGTTATCAATTAATTTATTTTTCATTTTGCCTAACACAATTATTTTCTAATAATTGTTTTTGTTTATTTTATTTTATTTTTTGTATTTTATGTACATTCATGTAGATATACATATACAATACGTCTATAATTATATGTTTATTGTTTATTCGTTTAACGTCACTTTATGCAACTATGGCTAATCGGACGATGCTACAGTGGGAGTCCTAAATTTTGCCTATCCAGGTTTCATTAGGATAGGGATCTTTATCTGACATTGCACAGGCTCGGGACCACCGTTTAACGTCCCCTCCGAAGGACGGCATAACTAAGGATTTTTTACTCCCATTAAAAAATCCTAGGGCCACCCGCAGGTTTGAACCCGCGACCTTTGGCATAGAAAGCTGTTATGCTAGCAACTACGCTATGGGTGACCCCATCTATAATTATAAATCGTAGTTGATTATGTTTCTTTTGTCTCTTGACCAGACATGTATATTTCAATTGTACAAACATGTTATTCTTAAGGGACCCAGTCCCAGAATAAAAATTATCTTCTATTCTATTCTATAAGAATTATATTCACGGAGTAAAGGATGATAATTAACAAGTATAAATAATGTAATTGAAATATTTCCTATCTAATGATGGAGTTTTACAATAGTTGACGGTAGAGAATATATGATGGTGAAGATCGTTGAGGATGCCATTGTGTATACAATAAGTGTTCCTGATTAGTGTGTTATTTATTAATGACCGCACCCTAAACAATCTTCCTCATCATATTTATATCTTACGATTTGGACTTATCTAGATTCATCCAGCATACATCCTCAGTATCATCTCTATGCAGATGACCTACAAATTTATTTGTCTTGCCATCCTTCTGATATACTCGAGGTTTCCCGTAAAATCAAGAAGATATTAATAGCATTAACCGCTGGGCTTCGGAAAATGAACTGAGCCTGAATCCTAGGAAAACAACGCCAATGCTTATTGGCTCAAAACCTTCCCTCCATTTCCTTCCCTACTGCCCATTAATCTTTCTCAATAAAACACCTATCCAATCCCAATACTCCATAAAGTATCTAGGAGTTAAGTTTGATAAAAACTTAACATGGAGTAACCATATTTCTCAAATTACCAGAAAATCCATCTCTATTCCCTAACAACTCCTACGTTTCCGTGACTCTTTTCCTAGAAGTACCCGCCATCTCTTGATGTGTTATTTCATACTCCCCTACTTTGGCTATGGATGCCTTGTATATGGGTAATGCAGTGGCGAAAACGAGATGAGGCTAAAACAAATTAATCAATAGATTTACCTACGGCCTCTCCAGACAGTCACAAGTCTCGTATTGGTATTCTGGTCAAAGGTGGCTCTAACCCGAATCCTGAAAAAAATACCTACTTGGCATTTTTCTATTCTAACCCTTGCGAGCCAGAAAACCTTCTTATATCTTTGATTTCCTTACTCTGCGCTCTACTGTTCACACCCTAATTACAAGATCTCAACCTACCGATCTATACCTACCCTCCCATAGAACAGCATTCTTCGAAAAGTCCTTTGTCATCCGTGCTACCACACTTTGGAAATCATAACCAATCTCCCTCGGAATAGTGTCATCCCTAACCACTTTCAAACACCAATTATTTATCCACCTCCTCAAAAATCAATCTTCGTACATATTTGATAAATTTAGACTTTGATAATACATAACTAAACTCATTTGATGTTGTTATCTGTTTTCATTTGTATTAATTTTAAGTACTTTACGATCTAACTAAACAATTATGCATTAAATGAAGCTTTGGACCAAATGAACAAATCGGACTTCCTCTGTTCTGTATCGGACTTTTAATGTATATTAATTTTAAGAGACGAAATGTCCCAGAATAAAAATTATCTTTTATTCATTCAAAAACTCTGATAAATTTTTTCTCTACCTTCAAAAATAACTGAGTTATTGAATTAAATCATTTTATATCGGTCACCATTTTAAAACAAATCGGCTGATATAAATGTCTAGGTGTTAGTATCATCTTCACAGCATCACCCGCTCTCCTTAAATCCATTCCCAGTCTCCCCAACGTTTTCCTAAACAACACTCCTATTTCTTTTAATTCATCTGTCAGGAACTTAGGTATTACACTTGATCAAACTCTCTCTTGGAAACCGCACATCTCTCAAATATTACGCCAAATCAAAGTAACCCTAAAGCAATTCCGTCGTCTCCATCACCTCGTACCATTCAATACTCGTAAACTCCTTGTTTCTTCCCTTGTCTTTCCCCACTTTGATTACGGTTGTGAGGTGTACAGCAGACTTTCAGGTGAGCTCGAAGCAAAACTCAAGCGTATTATGAACTGTACAATTAGATTTGTATTCGGGATCACCAGAGACACGCATATAACCCAGTATTACACCGAGTTAAGGTGACTTTATCCTCATTACAGATGCCAGTATTTACTAGCTTCCTTCCTCTACCAGGTTTTTAGAACTCATCGTCCCAGTTATATCTTCCAATCCCTTCAATTTAAATCATCAATTCAGTCCCTTTCTACCAGATCCCGTCTTTCTGACCTCTATCCTCCTCGTCGTACTGCTGCCTTTGACAAGTCCTTTCTAGCCAAAGCAACCTCTCTTTGGAATTCCATCCCTCCTGAGATCCGTCATGTAAGAACTGCTTCCTCCTTCAAATCGCTCCTTTTCAACCACATTCTTCTTACCCAGTCCAAAAGACAATAACCTCAAACTGCAGATGCTATAAATACCAATTTTTTTGTGTTTATAATACTTAAATTATCACCGATGAAGTTGCTATTTCTGTTGTTTTTTTCATTCTGAAAGTCTGATTTGTAAAGATGTACATATATTACAACCTTAATTTTTTAAATTTTAATTTTATTTGAATTTTTTTTAGTTTAGTAATTTGTTATTCAAAGCCATGAACACATTGTTCTGGTCATCAATTATGTATTTGTATTTTTATTCTTAAGGGACTTTAGTCCCAGGATAATAAAGAAGTTTTTTCATTTCATCGTTAAATGTCCCTGTATTTTTGTGCCGAATTGTAAAAAAATGGTCTAGTAGTTTCGGAGAATAGCCGCGGACGGCGGACAAACCGATTTTTTAAATTCGTTATTCATATTCTACGTATCTTGAAACGTAATCCTTCAAAATCTTAAGGAGGTTATTTTATTTATTTATTTTTTTGGTCGATTACAAAGGTTCATTTTTGAAAATAATAAACCAAAAGTAATGATAATTATTTAATTAAAGTCTCTTTTAATATAATTACAATTATTTTATATATGGAAAGGCGGTTTTTAGTTAAAATATTGACCGTCGTAGTTTTAATTACCTTAGTTAATATATTTCGTGTAAAAAAGGGACGGCATTTTAAGTTTTTGATCGGTGATTCACTTCAATGATAATTGCAGAGCGGAATAGCAAGCAAGCCGTGACGTCGATGAGAAGATGGTATTGTTATTATACTTGATATTTTATTATATATTGGTTTCGATTGGAACTGATATTATCTCCTTTTATCTGACCAATATACTATTTGCATATTACGTAGGCAGCGCTCTTTCGATTTCAGGAAACCTTATTATCGTCTTGGCTTCCGGGTATTTGAGATTGTCTTAGATAAGGACTTTTAGAACTAGCAATTTATAAATTTATTTTCCTTGCAGCCATTTTATAACATTGAGTTGGCATTATATGTAGGTTGGTTTTGTGATGCTTCCTTGATTGAAGTTCATATAGGTTTAGGGAATGCTAGTAATTATTTAGTACAGATATTTAACGCCTACTTGTTTTTTGTTTAGGCTTGAGTTTATTATTTTTTTAAATCATGGCTTAAAAAAAGCTCTCTTGATCCTCCAATTATTGTAGTACATACCTGCTCCTAACCGCAACCATCCTCTGCCTTCGCGAGCCCCTGTTCACGGCGACAGAACACAACCACCGCCCGAGCGTGCGCCTTCCCCCTGCTCGATAATTCCTGCAGTCTCCCTTCCTGTTATCCCGTAGAGGGTTCGTAGCCCATCTTACCCCTCCCTAGAGCCATATATCTTAACTCTCGTCCTTTGTCTCTAGATAGAAAACTGTGACTAGAAAACATGCCATAACTCATTACGAATATTATTTTTGTACACAAAACGTTCAGATCATCTAAAAAGGTCCTGGTCAGTGGTCTCGGGAAGGAATTTTGTAGGCTGTGATTGATTTTTTGGGGATCGGATCACTAAGCCTTTTATTTATTTTACGTTTATTTACCTCTGTTTCATAGCATTTACCAAGTTTCATAGCCCACCTGACCTCTTACCCGAGATATATTCAACTCTTGTCCTCTATCTCGAAATAGCAAATTGCGACTGGAAGCCACGTTATAATTACGAATATTTTTTTTTTACTCTATTTCTTGTAAACGTTGGGATTATAATACATTTAATAGATGTATAGATATTTAATAATATAAGTAGATTGAATCGAATGCTTTAGAATTGGCAATTCATATTACATCAGATACACTCAACATAGGAGGGGCACGGTGTGGTGCATTGGTTACCAACAAAGATGTCAACCAGTCATTTCAATGTCAAGAACCCCCTAAATTCTAAAAATCTAAATCCTAAATATTAGATACATCTTTAGAGGGCTACACCATGTCACGGTTTAGTTCATGGACTATAACTCGGCTGCCGAAACTCAATATGATAAAATTGACCAATCGAAATGAAAAAAAAAAAAAAGAACCAGGCTCTAGGAGTTTACTTCAGTCCTCGAAACATTGAATAACTTTAAATCTTATAGAAGATAGATATTTCTTCAAATACTCATAAAAAAACTATATCTTATCTGTCTTTAATTATTATTTTTGAAAAAAAAAATGAGAAAATGTCCAATTTTAAGATTCTTATGGTGCAGTAGCAGTCACTTGGCAGTAATCACTAGATGTTAATAACATCATATATGATATTTATATACCAGTTGTTATATCTGCTCATGTTATATCATTTACCAAGGCTTCACAAATATTTTACGTGAAGGTAATTTAAAACTATTTTCCAGTGACATCTCGCGGACCCCTTGGGCATCATCAGCTGACCCCCGGGGTTCGCGGACCACTATTTGGGAACCACTGCTCTAGTGTATAGAGTCCAACATTACTGTTCTCCGAGTCCAGACTGAGCTCCGGTGATGGCAGAATAATGAGTCATTCTGTTTCTATTTCAGACTTGCGGCGACCCTGCGGTAGAAACCCATTTACACCTAGTCTGTATAAAGTGGGTACCCAACAACCGCCGATATTGCCTTGAGAATGAGCGTGATCTTGGCCTAATCACATCCTTGTGCGGTCATTTGCCTAGATACAGCTCTATAGGTACTGAACTGGCCTTGTATTAGGGTTACAGAAATGCAGGCTTTTTATACAGTTAGCATTAATTATACTGCCTAATTCATATATCTCAATTATATCATTCAGAAACGTTTCAGGGGCAGGCATAGATTATAGATAGATTAGATAAATAGAGCACCAGTCCACTGTTCTCCGGGAGCCGGGTTTGAACCTCAGCGGAGGCAGAACTATTGATTCTCTTATTTTGCCGTGGAGCGACCACGGGATATAGAGAACCTCCTGTGGCCCACACCATACTCTGGTTACCTCAAAATTGAGGGGAAAAAAATTGCGGTTGAGCATGGAGGCTTAATCATTACCTCACACGGTTCTTTGGTCAACTTATACAAATAAGTTTGCCGCTTTTATCAGGAAAATTATAAGTTAGAATTTAGAGATTTCTTATCCTTTCTATTGTACTGTAGAAGGGTGAAACATGCTTGCTAACTTCGAAGGAGGAACTAAAAGGTATCGAGAATAAAGGGAGAGATTAGTCACTTAGTTTAGAAGGCTGTACAACGAAGGGTATACCGAGCTTATACCCCGTCAGTAGAATAATTGAGGTAATTGGATACAAACTTTTTACTTCCACTTACCATACACTTATGTATGAAATATATAGCAAGGGAAAGTATTGCGATTGTAAACATTTTCGAATTCCACTTTTCAACGGAAATTTTTAAGGTCCCCCGAGCCCAAATGACCAAGTCCCCAAAAAGGCGTGTGAGTGTGTGTCCGTGTGTGGTAACTCCAGCGCAAAAACTTCAGAAATTTCATATTTGAAACAACTATACGACTGAGATATTACAGAAACTTTTTTTTATCAAAATTAGCTAATCAGAAGAGCCACTTTATACGATTTTGCACCTTTTTACGATTTTCTCCAAAACCGCTCCAACGATTTTGATTAAACTCGCTATATCTAATGGGCTTTAATATGATAGAGGTTTCATTTTGATTGAAATAGTCTGATAGGGTTTAAATGCCGATATTTTAAATTTTCTTTCTCTAATGTACCTTTAATTTTGTAGTTTTTATGAAATTGACCATATCATCTAGATTAGCAGATCTAAAAAAACAGGTAAATATATAAGTTGAACGAATTCGATATCTAACTAAAGGAGAAAACTGCAAACATATTTTTTTAATGCAATTTTTTGTTTTCGAACATAAGAGCAATGTATAATAATGTATAATATACAATAAATGTATATAACAATATACATTTATACATAATATACAATAATAATGTATATAACATGTATAATATACCTGGGAAAGCTAAAGATTTTATATTATATTATATTATGTTAAACAAATATTACAGGGGAGCGGCGTGGTCTAGTGGATAGAGTGCTAGTCTGCTGTGCTCCGGGTCCTGGGTTCGAATCCCGGCTGTGGCGGAATATAATTTATTCTGTTAATTCAGTCGGGGGACGAACCTAGGGTATGGAGACTCTCCTGGGGCAGATCCAGCCTCTACAAAGTGGGTACCCAGATTAATTGGGGAAAAACCTGGCGGCTGAGCGCGATTAAGGCCTAATCACCTCATTGCACTGCCGTTGGCCTTGAAACAGTACGAATCTCTATATGTACTGAGCCCAAGACCCTTCATGGGTTGTAGTGGTACAGGTTTTTTTTTTTTTTATGTTAAACAAATATTACAAGCTAGTAAATGTTAAAAAATAGTGTTGAAAAGACGATCAAACTAACTTATTATTTTAGATAATAGATTTTTTAATAAAACATTTTTTTTTTAGAAATTCAATTTAATTAATTCTTTATTAGTTTCACTCATTTTTATCTCTAACTGTATTTGGAAATTCCTTAATCGATTTTAACAACGGAGGTAATTGAAAGTCGTGTGTTATCCGTACCAGATTTTAGACGTGTAAAGTTATTGCAATTAGTGACCTACAAATTTCTAAAAGGTAAGTTAAGCTTGATCTCAGAGAAATAAATTAGTGATCAGGGGATTGAGTTTCGTCGGCAGCAATCGATGATTTTTTAAATGTACTAAATTACTAACTACTCTCATAACCGACCATTTTTTTAAAATTTAATGTGATTGATATTGAGAACTTTTGTTTATACCAATTCTTCCTATTTTCACGTTATAAAATCATGATATTTTACATATTATTCATTTATTCATGGTTATTAGAAAACACTGAATATTTAACTGAACGGTTTATTTACGTTATATTTATTATAATCCAGCTGAGTGGAAACCTAAATCGTTCTATAGAAGAAGGAATAAGTAAATTATTAAATTTATGCGTGAACCTTTTTCCTTCCTGTTAAAAAAGGGAAAAGGGGCCCATGAATATTCAACGGCTGAGGAAATATTTTAGGGAAAATTTATTCGATTTTTCCGTGCCGGAAATTCGGTTTCCTAATAATCAAATCGTAGGTACAGATCGACTTGGGTCGAACTCGAATCCAATTATATATTACAGTTTTCTATTGCTGGTAATTATAATGGCTATTGTATGCATTTATGAATGAATCACTTCAAGTGTGTGCAAGAGAGTGCTTCAAGTTTTATCCAAACTTTTTGTTTATTCCCTTTTTTTTTTCAGAATATGCTTAGTAAATATCGTAGAAGAATCATCATTTAGGAAAATATTTCAAGAACTTTGTGCTCTTTGTACATTAAATTGGATGTCGGTTTTCGATAACATAGAAATTCTTTAAAAACAATGTCCTATAGTACCTCTTGTAGTAAATATGATAAATTACAGTCATTAGGCATCTCAATTGTTTTACCTAAGTTATTCTTACCTCTTAAATTAATTTTTACACCTCATAAAAACTCCTCACTTTCTTCTCTCATTCTTACATAATTAGGGATTGCAATCCGGTGTCATTTTCAATCTGATGATCTGAATGTCATCAATCCAGACGGATCCGGTCGGATCCTGGTAGGTCGAAAAAATCAGGTCTAAGATGAACTATTAGTGAGCTATTCGAATATAATTGTACTCATAATAGGAAAATAATAAAATAAAAGTTATTAGTATTAGACATAAAGCGAAAAATTCAGCTTTAGTAGTTTAGGTAACTAGTAAAATTTTAACGGCTATTAAAGGTCTGCTTTCGATGATTATTTGCTGAAAATAAAGCCGACAAGTATAAAGCTGGAAGGGTAATTTCTGCAGCAGGCTATGTTTGTAGCTCCATTACGTGCAGGTAACGCGATTAACACTATTTGTTTTCAACGATACTTTTTTCAAAATCAAAAGTGTTTTTTGATTATATATACTAATGTAGTTCGTACTTTAACACTATTTGAAAAACAAATATTGTCAGTAGAATAATTTAAAGAGTTATACTTATTGTGATAATTATGCCATTCATTAGACAGATCCGTCTAATGGATGATGGTGTCTATCATAAACGTAAAAGTCCTGTTTGTTATCATTCTCAAATAATTTAATATTATTGTAATAACCATTCCCATCTCAGTTAATTACTCAACGTTAGTTATATTAGATTTTATAAATAAACTTAAAAACGCCCGAAAAGGACTAATTTACTATTTCAAAGGATATGCCCGATTTTCATATTTTAAGGACTGTTTTAATTTTTGTTTTGTTTTTCATTCTAAGTTAAAGTCGCCATTCTCGTTGAAAGGATTCGTAACAATTGACATTTATTGTAACCAGGATACGGTTCAAAATGGAAGAGAACCACCATTTTTGACTCGATTCTCCTTTTAAAAGGATACGAATCGAAATAAATCAATGGTAACTAGGATTACCATACTAAAAAGGACACTTTTTAATATAGAAACTCTCTTCCCGATGCAAGAAGCTGTCCGAAATACTTAAGTCTAACTGTCTATATTAGGGTGGGTGAGGTGGGTTACGCCCTCTATATTTAAACTCTAATAAAACCAGAGGGTAAGAAAAAAAAAAAAAAAAAAAAAAAAAAAAAAAAAAAAAAAAAAAAAAAAACTTAAAATATTAATTGACTATCTGAGAAAGTGAAATTTAGGGACGCGAGAGCAGTAACGTAGCCAACAAGTCTTCCTAGATTTTAATAGATTTGTAGATATAATTCAGTACTGTCACATGCTTATATGAGCAATTTCTCTAAAACAAATTTAAGGATTGTTTCAGAAGTTCCTCTAGAGTCAACTTATAGGATGCTATAGCTCGCTTAAATTCAAAGAAATAATATTTTGTTTACTTACATTTAGACAGATCACCGACAAAACCAAAAACGCTTGTATTTACTCGCGCGAGGCAAACGAATAATACTGAACTGACGGATGGCGTGATGCGATTTGACGGAACGACTCACCACTTAACATTCACACCAAATGTTACTCATTTAAAGTACCTACTCATTAAACTGGGCTATTTTTACCATAAATTGGTATAATCGGATCCAGATTAGTTCCGGATCCGGCGGATTATCCGATTTTCCGGATTGCAATCCCTATTCATAATCTATGCCCTCTAAGAGTGTTATCTGTTACCTAATTATCAAAACATGTAAGAAAGTAGTTATTGCATATTTATTACCACATGTTAATTTATCTTATCAATTTACTTTCTTGTAATTTTTTTGGATACTAAAAAAGCTTATGAATATGAATTTGTGCGACAAAAACACATTTCGTACTTTAAAAAAATTTTGTTTTCAAACCTAAATAACTTTAGTCTTTTTTTCTGATGAAAAGTTTACTTAAGAATGGAATTAATTGACATTTATGTTGCAAACGTGTTGTAACGATGTACAACGATTATGTTTAAAAGCTAAATTAAATATGTATTAGTAATTAGAGTAATTATGGGTTAACCTACTTCTGCTGGTATGTTATTATAAATTTGATAGAATAAAATTAAAATTTGGCATTATACGATTGACCATTGGATGTATTATAGTAGAAAGTAACAACGATGAAATAGTCACGTGCAAAGCCTTGGGGTACAGCTAGTAATATAATAATGAAATCGAAACTTGTTTAAAATAATAATTGCATGACTAGTAATATTGCAAAAGTTCCGTTATTCTCTTAGAAACGGTCAGACAGGGCTTATATGTCAAATTTTCAAAATTGATTTCACTCAAGTACATTTCAGTAGCGGGATGGTCTACTGCTTTCCAAATTATAGGTTAGAATATCGGCAGAGGCTCAGTATTTATTTACTCTGTTATTTCGATCGGGATGACGATGGGGTAAAAGGACCCTCCTGGGGCACACCCAGCCTTTATAAACTGGATACTTAAAAATCAGGAAAAAAAAACCTGGTAGCCGTGCGTGAACGTGGCCTATTCATCTAATTGCACGGCCGTTGGAATTTAAACAGCACGAATCTCCATATGTACTGAGCCCAACACCCTCCATCGGCTGTAGAGTTACATTTTTTTTTTCAAGGACATTTTTTTTTAGCTTCTTATTGCTAGTGATAATAAAAATTTCTTTTTTTGTGAGTAGCTTTTAAAGGCTGAATAAATTCCGCCCTATTCAATCATATTATTATTGAATAAATTAGTCAGTATAAAATAATAATTTATTTCATACAAAAAAGCTACTACTCATGGTCTTACTTTAAAATTTATACAGGAAATTTCAGTGGGTATTAACCCTCTCACTTCAAACGCTTTAGACGGTAAATATTTAAAATTGGATTAAAGGTTTTATAAACTCTCTGTACAAAGCACTTGATAAATAATCCATTAACTCGGGAACTCTTAGTGCTTCAAGATAAATCTCATAAAATACTAAACACTGAAGGGAAAAATTTTATAAAACAATATTCCTTTCAGAGCTTGGGAATTGATGTATTTAAAGTAAAATATGTTTTTAAAAATGGCATTTAACAGTTTGAAGTTTATAATCTGAATGTTATCTTTATTTTATTTCGAAAACAAAGGTAATAGTTTTCTTTTATGATTTAGCGGATGATTGAAAATAATTTGGTTCTGATTTTCAATATAATAATTTAATGAAATATACTATGTCCTTTAAATTTCATAGGTAAAAGAACTTAACATACTTGTTCAGATAAATTTACTTAATTTTTGAGAGCTTTATACAAACTAAAAATTAGTTTTATTTACGTTTAATAAAAAAATGGTAAAAGAAAAAAAATGTCTACCATAATTCCATCCTTTAATTACCTTCAATGTATCACCTAACTAATAGTTGAAAAAGTGTTTTAGAAGTTGTAGAGCACTGAGAAAAAACTATAATAAATATTTGTGTACACATAAATATGTCTGAAACAGTGCTGTACAGTGAAACTAATGATTCTATGAATTATAACGATGATAATGAAAATTGAAAACAAATAAAATAAATAAATAAATAAATAATATATATATATATATATATATATATATATAAATATAAATAATAATAATACAATAGGCTTACCGAACCCGAAGATTCGATGCCGATACCACCAAATTCCGCCTGCACAGACTCGTCCAATGTTCACTTCAAGCCCAAGCCGCCGAGATCAGCCTTAACGCAATCCTCCTATTCGCCGGACGCCTACCAGTCGGATCAGCGAATACCAACTTTCTCGAATCCGATCCTCACCCAGCCCAACAACTTTACTCCCATTTGAGTCTCCGCGATGCTATCAACTCAATTATATTCATAGGGTACAAGCTCCCAATTCCGCGTTGTGCAACCTTCTAAAGTCCCCAGTGGCCCATCTCTCTTGGATCAAATATTTTACGCAGTACCTTTTTTCGAAAACCTTAAGCCGTTGTTCACTTCAACCTTCCAAAGTAAGTATTCTAGTATTTATTATATTATTAAAACATCCGTAAATAACCGTCGGAAAGAATAAATAGTTTTATAATATATCAAATTGTTTATATATATATATATATATATATATATATATATATATATATATTATATATATATATATATATTTAAAAATAAATGTGACCATAACAACATAATTACTATATTTCCTGACGTACTGTTATTCTATGTTACATTGATAACAATTATTCTTAATTTTAAAATTAATTCCGCTTGGTTGCAAAATCTAGAACAGCCTACTTTTTTAATTGCAGCCCTCTGAATATGCAACGCTTCAAATAAAAATTTGACCTTTTCACACACTCTTAGTCGTAGTGGGCTTTACTATATTAATATTTTAAACCAAATAAAAAAAAAAAAAAAACAATGTCTGAACAACCATTGTGTAAACCCGAAATCATTGAATTAATGGGATACTAAAATTATTGAGTAGGGTGAATGATAATATGTAGATATGACGTTTGGGTTCCAGTTATCTGTTACGCATAAAAAAACAAACATGCCTTTTGTGTTTGATACAGTATTCCGATTACCAGAGACAACCATTGCCTAGAAAAATTGTTGAACCCAACCCATCCAAGAAGAGCTGCGTGAAATTGACGTCATTATGACGCCACGAAGAAGCAGTCCTGGAACCAAAGGAAGTAAACTGTTATGTATTGAGGATACTGAGGGGAGTAAATTCATTATTACAATAGTTTAATATCAATCCAATAAATATTTTGTAAGATCTGGCGGCAAAAGGTCACATACCCTCTAAGAATCCACATCGGTCAAGCCCCCCGCGGCACAGGGACTTCCAAGACCCCAGCTATTAGCCGACAACAGTATTAGTGATGGAAAAAGGCTGGTCCGCAGACTTTAGGCACTTCCATATCACCGCGTCCCCTTTGTAAGATCTGAAATTTGGTGGGGGGGATAGAGGGATGAAGACGAGGATTGAGAATTAGAGAGTTCAGTCGTATTCGAGACACAGAAGAATCGGAGATCGGAGAGAAGTCTGTTGGGGTAGAGAGCTGCTTGAGATGTTTCGAGGCGGATGCTGGAGGATGAAACCGAGAAGGGACGCCTTAACACCGGTTCCACCTTCGTCAGCCAACTAAGTGTTTAAAATACCTCTCTTTTTGTAATATTGTTTGGCAAAGTTAACATTACTAAGTCCCTCAGTATTCTCAGTCATAGTTCTAGGCTTTGTGTAAACAGTGAATATGTATAAGCTATTTTTTATAATAATTTAATTTATTGGAACCTGTTAATGGTAATTTAATCTTCCTCTGCATGCCACCTATTGAGACTGGCAAACAGGACACTCTTGGAAAAGAAATCTACTAGTTTTAATAAATATAGTCTATACATACATTTAATATATCAATTAAAGCAGCCGGTCCAATAACATAGCAAAACAGATATCGATGTACTTTTGCCTGAGATGTTTTTAGAGGCAAATTTGTCGTAAAGGTAACTGATGAATGAGTGACTCACATAAAAAGCTTTTATAAATGCTTGAAATAATTAAAAGAAGAAAAAAATAAAGAAAGTTTAGTTAAACATTTACGATTTCAATGTCTCTTTGTTAAAACACTTAGTGATTTTAATTTTACATAAATTTTAAAATGACATTCTAACATGGATTTTTAATTTTTTTTCCATCCCAACGAGCCGATAACACAGACCGCCAGGTGCGACTGTAATGCCCCATAGCTGCGCCCAGTGCGACCATCCATGGCTGGATGGTACCCCAGGGATCCTTTATGTAGGGCCGTATAACCATTTCAGTCCGCTTATATACATTATGCACACTTCACTGTTTCTATTGCCCCATTTGTTTCCGCTTCGTTTTTTTATTTATCTTCTTCTGGGAAATATCCTTTTGATGGCATATACCGTATTCGGTAAAAAACATCCTTGTTTGCACGCTGTAGGTACATAATCATCTTTTTATATTGTATAACTGTTTTTTAATATTATTTTTTCTGAGAAAACCTGTCGTCTCTATTTAATTTTTATAATTATGATCTTGGATGGGGTGGAGTGGAGAAGGGCTGTATTGTATAAGAGTACAGGGATTTCCCCGGACGGCCAGTGGAAGTAAAAGTAATTTTTCACATTCAAATTACCAATTGTTTTCAACAAATGAAGATTTAGGCATTTCAAAGACACATTTTTACATGAGTTATATTATATATTAATATTAACTCAAAAAGACTCTTTTTACGTCCATAGGAAAATTATACTAAAAAAAAAAATCTGTTTCGCACAACACACGACTTTCACTTACTTTCGTCGTTAAAATCAATTCCAGAACTATTGAACATTTGAAGCAAAATACAAAAAGTTTATGAATAACAATGAGTTTCAATAGAAACATGTGATTCATTAAATAATCTATTCTATCATTACCTAGAACAATAACTTTGTTTTATCCGCTTTTCTTCACTCTCTATTACCTATTACAACTTTTTTTTTATTTTTATAAGATACCGTTTTTCTAAAATCCTCAGCTTTCCAATTGTACATTATACATCTACATTTTGCATACAAAAATATTTTTGCTCTTTTCTCCATCAGTTAGATATCAGATGTCAGTTTGATGATATATATCCGTTTTGTATCAATGTTAACAATAGGATGTGGGTAAATTTTTCTAATCTACAACATTAAAGGAATTTAGAGGAAGAAAATTTAAATAGTGTCATTTAAGCCCTGTCAGACCATTTCAATCAGAATGAATCTAAATGACATTGAAGCTCATTAAATTGTACAACGATATCTTAGATACAAAGTCTTTAGAGCCCTTGCAAAATGCATGGTATAAAGTAGCTCTTCTAGTTTGCCGATTTCTCAAAAAAGTAACTGTAAAATTTCAGCGTATACGCTCTACATTTTCGAGCTAAACTGACCAATACACCCACACCGACCTTTCTGGGCTTTGTTCGTTTGGACTCGGAATGTTTGGACATTCCAAACGTATATTTTCAGTTAAAACTCGAATTAGAAAATATTTATTCTTACTACATATTTCATATATAAGCAAGTGTAAGTAATAGTAAAGCCTATGCAATGGAATAATGTATTCTTCTCAGTTTTGCCAACGGTTGCAGCTTGATTTGAAGGTAGCAGCTTCGCAATGCTTTCGAGAATAAGATATATAGTATAGTCGAGTATTTGATCATAGAATAGGCTAGCCTACCTTAGTACTTTGGATATTAGACAATGGAAAATACATCCTTTTAATATAGTTATAGCATTTCAAGAATTCACAATATACGTTTAATATATTCGTTTTGAAGATGGTCTTCTAAATTTGTCGCCGTTCGGTCCATGTATGTGTTTGAATCGGCATGGTCTGGATGTTCGCTATTTGCTATAATTAGTACAGGAATGGAGTAAAAATGATTGTATAGGGTGGCCTTTATTATTATAAACGGGTCACAGATCTGCAAATTAAAAGAAATATTACTTAAATAATATATTAAAAAAAAAAAGTATTCTATGCTTGATGTTCGACTTCACCTTAACACGAATCAGCTTTCCTTTTGGTATATGCAAACCCTGAAATGTGGCAAACATCCCAAGTGTACTATATGTGTTGTGGTATCAGGAGAAGTGTTCTTTCTGCTTCAAACGAAGCCCAGCTGGCCGCATATACAAGTAGTATATATCTCTTTAAAGTGTCAGTGATTGCTGTTTGTTTGAAGTTTGCACAAACATGTCGCGCGCATCAGCTCCATTCTGTTCTCATCCCCTGTTTGTTTGCCTGAAGAAATTTATTACACGCCTGGTGTCTTCGCGCTTTCATCAAAGAAGCCTATTTACTTTGGCCGTGTTAAAACAAATATACTTCCTCAGTTCTGTTGGCATCTTTGTGTTTCGAGCTCCATTCCTATAATTAGAGGAATCAGTAATGAATAGAAACTTTTTGGCATTTCGTTGACACCTAAATACAACTGGTCACTAAATTCTTTACTCTGCATGCTTTCATCCATATCTCAACCTACATATATGTATATCTCTTTGAAGAATTACTTATTTTGAAAAGTTATTATCATGCTAGCTGTTTCGTTTCGTGGTTTTTCGGTTGCATCCGGAAAAACGGATCCGGTAATCCGGCGGAATTCGGCATCATTAACGTTTACCGGATCCGATTATAGCTAATTTTGGCCAGTTTAATGAGTAGGTACTTAAATGCGCTACATTAGGTGCCGTCCGACGACGAATTTCATCACGCCATTGGTTCAGTTCAGTATCATTCGTTCGCCTTGCTTGAGACAATACATTTTTTGTTTTGTCGGTGCTCCGCTTAATGTAAATAAACAGATATTATTTTCATGAATTTACGTGAGCTATAGCATCCTATAGTTGGCTGTGCAGGAATTTCTGAGACAACTCTAAAATTTGTTTCAGAGAAATTGCTCACTCATGACACAGTGTACTGAATTATTTGAAACACTACTTCCTATTGAAATGTAGGAATACTGAGCTGCGTTACTGCTCACGACTACATAGATTTCAATTTTTCAGATAGTTCAATAAATTTATTATGTTACTTTATGAAATCTAATATAATTAATCTTGCGTAATTAACTGAGATGGGAAATGTGGTTACAATAATGTTAAATTATTTGAGAATGCTAAGGAACAATTTTTTTTTCAAATAGTATATAAGTACTAATTGCTCTAATATATATATTATCAAAAATCAATTTTGATTTCGAAAAAAGGATCGTAGAAAACAAATAGTGTTAATCGCGTCACCTGCACGTCGACTTGAAATGGAACTACGAATATAGCCTGGTGTCGAAAAGGCCTTTCCAGCTTCTAGATTTGTCGGCTTCGTTTTCAGCAAATAATCATCAATAGCCGTCTGTTTTAATAGTCGTTAAAATTTTACTAGTTACCTAAACTACTAAATTTTAATTTGTTGCTCCATGTCTAATCCTAACATAACTATTTTTTTATGAACTTCCTAGTATGAGTACAAATACACTCAAATAACTCACTAACAGTTTATCTTGGACCGAAAAGCGAAAATCAACCTGATTTTGTCGATTCATCCGGGTCCGTCCGGATTGATGAGATTCGGGCCGGATCCGACAAGATTGAAAATGATTCCAGATTGCAATCCTTAGTGGCAACCTCTTATGGTAAAGACTCTTCCACAACAAATGGAAGGATGAGCTTAATTCGTTGTCTGCAGACTGCGTATAAATATAAAATTCATTATTTTAACCTTATTTTTTTCTATTTTTTAATTTATTCTTTTAATATAATATGGTCGATATTATTTTAATACTATTAAGATTTGCCGTAGGGTGTAAACATAAAACTTTATTCATTTTTCAAGGAAATATGACTTGAAGAACGGACTACTTTTTCATCTTACCAATTTAGATGATAAGAAGTTATTCATCCCCCTTCTGATCTTGAAACTAATTATACTCTTTTAATAAGGAGTTAATTAAACCTTGAGAAAGTTACTGATAACCTCTTTTATTATGATAATGGTAATAAATTAGGGAGTTTAAATCAAGGGAGCTAATTCAAATATAACCGGGCGCTCACTTAAAAAGATTGATGCTTCGTAGAGGAATATCAAAATAAAAAATGAGATGGAGTTATAAATGTCTCATGGAACTAATTGAAAATAAAAATTCTTGGTGGATTGTAACTAATAAATTACTATGAAGTTCTATCTGTTTCTTCCAACATGCTTCTTCCTTATATTTTAGATTTTTTTCTTTTTAATGTGACGAATTTACTGCATATTGTGAACATTCTCTGCCAGAGTTTAATATCAAAATTGTATTATATTATGATATACATCATACAATTATATTATATATTATACAATTACAATTTTATATATATATATATATATATATATATATATATATATATATATAATACAATTATAATTATACAATTATCTTTCTATATACAATTATATTATTTATATACATTATAAAATTATATTATATTTTAATATACATTAATATAGTATAAATTATGTATACAAAATATATTAGATTATAATATACAAATTATTTACATCAGTTATAATCGATGAATTAGGGAGACTTAAGTGATTTATTTAAGGGATACCTGATGACATGGGCATAGCCAGTGAATGTAGGACTGATGGGACCGATAAAAATGATAAAAATACAAGATGGAAAAACTAAAAAACTTAATCATGATATTAGGATAAAAGGTGTGGTTAGAGAATAATTTCATTCCAGGCCCTACTTAATTTTCAAATTTACATGTGTATAGTATAGAATAGAAAAAAATTATTGTCTGGGACTAGGTCCCCTAAGAATAACAGTTATGTACAATCGGAATGTATAATAATTCTGGCCAACAGACAAAAAACTTGATTAATTATTATTTACAATGATTAATTAAAATTACAATTATTAATACAGTGTTTGGGAAAAAACTTATATTTTCGACCCACTTTTTCCCCTCCGTAACGATTTACAACTTAATTGTCCCCCCCCCCACCTTTAGCCTCCTTACTGAAAATCCTGCGTACTCCCTTGCCTAAAGGAAGTTGCTGTAAAGGTAAATAACGTTCTTCTCCTCCCTCCCTCCCTCTCCCCCCCCCCCCCAAACGGCGCTTTATGACATTTTCCCAACATTTTGCGAGCGGGCTAAGGAGCTAACCGTGCGTTGCTCAGTTATGATCGAAGTTGGAAACGAAAAAAATGATTACGAGTACGCATCTCGGTTCTTTGGAAGAGCTTTCATCTCTGGCATTAATCCCTTCCTTCATCCCCTAGTCCGAGAATACCCTCTTATTTCCTGAAAAGGCGAGAAAGCGAAAAAAAAAATCTTATTGCCTATACCGAATGAGACAATTTAATTTTAAGGAATTTACTGCAAGTTCAATTTCGTAATTATAATTTTACGGAATATCTTTGGATTTAATGGAGATATAAAATGATAGTTCATAAATACTTGGTAATATGTGAGGAAGCAGGCTGAGCACTAATGTTCAAGACTCCTTCAAGCTGTGGCGGAATAAATATTCTTTGGATTTTCCGGCCCTCGAGTCAGGGAACTGTTCTGTGGCTCATCAAGCCTGGAGAAAACCGGCGGACAAACCTCATTTTGTAATTGTTGGTTTGCAATCAGTGCAGTCTCTTGTAATGTACTGCACCCAACATATTAGTCGTTAGGCAAATCAAATTTCGTTTCGAATTGCTTCAAATTCCGGTTTTAAATTAAAATTAATTCTAGTTTTCAGCTTAGCATTGAGTTTGGTTTGTTCAATTAAGAAACGAATCTTAATAATGACCGGGAAGTTAATTCTAAGTTAAAATTAATTGGTTATCTTCAGTAAATATCTTAATAGAATAAAACAATATGTTAAATGAGGAATGATTATTTATGGCAGTAAAATTGAAACACAAACCATCAAGTCCTTAAGTGGAGTAATTACTAAGAACCACACTGTTTCTAAGCCAGTGGTTTTGTCAGGGGGTTGTTTGGGTGAAACCACTCCTAACTACCAGGTTTTTGCCCCAATTAGGGTTACCCACTTTATGGAGGCTGGGGTGAGGCCTAAGTATAGTCCGATCTTACAGTGAAATACACCTTCAATGTACCAAATTAAATAAGTACTCTGTCACAGCCGCATTTAACGGTTAAGGGAAAAGAGATTTTCATGTTTAACCTATGACCACTTATGCCATAACTGTAGGATTGCTTTACTGTTGTTTTCTCTATTTATCCTTAGTTTTTGAGAGTTCAGGCATTGGTATGATTGATTGAAATTTCCATAAAGTGCCATGTATTAAGCAAATTAATTTTTGTGTATAAAGATAAAATAAGATGAAATGGGTTTGGCTAACTGTAAATCTGTAACAAAAGCGTGTAAATCCAAGTAGCGACTTAGATATAGAAGAATATGGACAGATTGCTTATAGATACAGAATGACCTACCTTCCACTAATGGAATTCCAGAATACTTTTAAATAATATCCGGTTGCATGTTTGGACTCTTGTGGAAGGGAAGTACGTCAATTTGTAGCTGTACTAACAAACCAGTGAAGTAGTTTTTGGAAGTCCATTTTCCCAATCCGAACCACACCCTCCGATGCTAGGATTAGTTTATAAGATGGTGCAGTCTCCCCCAAAAGTGCCAGTGAACATGGAAGGCTAGGATTCAAGAAGCAATCTGTAGAGAAGATACAGACTGAACAGGTCACAGAGCGATATCCCAGATTCGATAGGCTACCCTGAGAAGAAGCCGCCATGCAATTCAAACAAGATTATTTAGATAAGTCATTAATAATATATAATGTCCATCTAATATATAGAAAATCTCGTGTCATGGTGTTTGTGGTCGTACTCCTCCGACACAGCTCAACCGATTTTTATGAAATTGTGTATGTATATTTGGTAGGTATAAGAATCCGTCCTAAAGTTTATTTCATACCGCTTGATAATTCAGGAGTCCCTATAATTTTTTTTTTTTTTTTAAACATATCCAAAAGGGGTCACCTGCAGCACAGTGGCTAGGATAACAGCCTCCTATGCCCAAGGTCATGGGTTCGAACCCGCACGTAGCCCTAGAATTTTTAAATGGGATAAAAAAATCCTTAGTTTTGCCGTCTTTGGAAGGGGACGTAAATAGGTGGTCCCGATCCTTTGCTATGTCAGGTACTCGCTTAAGATTCCTATGCTAACTTTTTTTTTTTTATATTTAACAATTCTTTATTGAACAATATTACAATCTGTCCAGTTTAGGACATTTTTAATAGGGATAAAGTACAACATTCATACTGCATTCACACGATATATACAAAACAATAAATTTATATAATAATAATACAATGTAAATAAATACAAAACAAAATCAATAAAAATATATACAAAAGTCACTCATACCTATATACAATTCACAAGCACACAGCACGTGAGTGGAGAATCTAGCCAATGCTAGAACTCCAATATACATTTTACAAGAGGTCTCGAGGCCACTGCCGTTTCAACCTTCTAGGAGGATGGTAAGGATGTGTGGAGCTGGATAAGGATTGAGCTAGGGGATTAGGGTGATGGATAAGGTTCTGATGGAATTTAGAGAATTTTAATGGTATAAGGTCTAAAATAAATGGAATATTTAGGTCGCGGTGTAAGGTATGGTTGGATACATAATAAGGAGCATTAACTATTGTTCGGAGGACTTTTGATTGGAAGGATTGAATGCGTTTGATGTTAGAAAATTTAGCTGTCCCCCACAGTTCAAGTCCGTAGGTCCAGATAGGTTTCAGTACTGTCTTGTATATTAGCAGTTTGTTCTCGATAGATAATTTAGAATTTCTGTTCAGTAGTCTGTATAATTGTCCAAATCGTCGATTAAGTTCTTGTCGTTTAAGTCTAGTATGCGGGTTCCAAGTTAGTCTTTTGTCCAGAAGGAAGCCAAGATACCGGACTGTGTCGGAGAAAGGAAGTGGAACGGAGTTAAAGAGAACTGGAGGGCAGGATTGTCTTCGAAGGGTAAAGGTGACATGTCTGCATTTGGATTGATTTACTTTGATTCTCCAGTTGTTACACCAGTCTTCAATTTGAGAAAGGTGTGTTTGGAGGCCTGTAGATGCAATTTCGGGATCTAAGTGAGAGGATAGGATAGCTGTGTCATCAGCGTACGTTGCTAGGAAGGTATTAGGGCAAAGAGGAATATCAGCCGTGTATATATTGTAGAGGATAGGACCAAGGACACTACCCTGAGGAACACCGGATTCGACTGGATAATAATTGGAATATTCTGCACCACAACGAACTCGGAAGGAGCGGTTTGATAGATAGGATCGGAGGACTAGGTATAAGGATAGGGGTAAATGGTTTTTGAGCTTAAAGAGCAATCCCGGGTGCCACACCCGGTCAAATGCTTGCGTTATGTCCAGAAATGCACCCGAGCAGTACTCCTTGTTCTCAAGGGCAGAGGAAATATGGTCAACGACTCGGAGCCCTTTCTGAACGGTTGAATGTTGGGAACGGAATCCAAACTGATGGGAAGGAATAGTGTGGGATTCTAATAACGGTAATATTCGTTTGAGGAGGGTTTTTTCAAAGACTTTTGAAAGGATTGGGAGTAGGCTGATAGGTCTATATGATGTCGTAGTGTTAGGAGGTTTACCTGGTTTTAGGAAGAGAATTATTGTGGAATGTTTCCATAAGAGAGGAAAATGAGTAGTGCGTAGAATGGAGTTGTAAATATATGTAAGAAATATAACGGCTTTAGATGGAAGCTGTCTGAGAATCTGAGGAGTGAGGAGATCGTACCCAGGAGATTTACGGAGTGCAAGTTTTCGGAGAAGATATTTGACCTCAGAGGGATTAACTGCTTTAGGAGGTAATGAAAGCGGGATTGGAGACTGAAGGAACTGTTCCACTACTGAAGTGTGGTTTGGATTGGATTCTGGATGAGGTGTGAAGACTTGGGAAACGTATTTGGCAAGTTCCTCGCTTTGTCTTCATCAGACGCAGCCCAGGAACCATTACTACGACGGAGGGGATGGGAAATATGGTGGGATTTTAGAATTTTCTTGGTGACATTCCACAGGGAATTGTCACAAGCCGAAAGAGAAGAAAGGAAGGAACTGAAGGATTGGGAACGGAAGGTCGCCAACTCCCTCTTTAATTGTCTACAATAAAAGTTATAGGAGCGGCGATCTATGGGGTGACGGGTGCGTTGCCATAAGGATCTGGATCGGCGTTTGGTGCGGATGAGGTCTATGAGGTGTTGTGGTAAATGATTTTGGTTATGACTTATCTGGGAGTGCTTGGGAGAGGAGGCAGTCCAAACAGCTTGTTGAATAGCGATGGTGAAGGAGTTTACGGCATCGTCAAGGTCATCTGCAGTTTTGAGTTTCACTCTGAGGTCAATATCACTGGTCAGGATTTGGCGAAAAAGGTCCCAGTTTACTGGTCCTCTGATAAATGACGGTGGGGTGGGTTTAGGAATAGGAATTAGGGATACTTTAAGGAGCAATAGACTATGGTCAGAGGACAGTTCATCAAGGCGAGTCACCGACATGTTTAGGGAGCCTAATCCGCTGTGAATGAAGAAGTCAAGGATGTCAGGATTACGGTTAGGATCAGTTGGCCAGTAGGTAGGGGAGTCAGGAGGCAGGAGGTTGAAACGTCTAGAGCTGAGTGCAGACTGTAAATTCCGCCCACGACAATTCGTGGATCTGCAACCCCATTGTTGGTTCTTAGCATTCATGTCTGCACCCAGAATGAAGTGGTTTCCTAAGGCATTGAGGAAGGATTCGAATAGAATGTTGGAGATGGAATGTTTAGGAGGGCAGTGCGCTGATGCGAGAGTGATCGGAAAAGAAAAAGTCTTGATTACTATGGCGGTGCATTGTAGGAAATCATAGGAGGGAACTGGGAGTATATGGTGGGAGAGGGACTGGTGCACAATGACGGCAGTACCGGCATGGGCTTTTCCGTCTGGGTGGTCTGTACGGTATATTACGTATTGCGGTATTTTAAAGAACTGTTTAGTGGTTAGTCTAGTTTCAGTAATAAGTGCTACATCAACGTTTTTGTCTTGCAATAAAGCTGTAAGTTCGTCAGTGTGATTTCTAACACCATTCGCATTCCAAAGGAGAATGGACAAGGAGTTAGGTGTAGTCATTTAAGGATTTTTTAAGGAAGGGATTAAATTTGATACGAGATTAGTAAGTAGTGATATTAGCGGCATAACAAGAAATTTGATTTCAGTGATGAAGGATGTCATCAAACTTGTAAGGTCTGTGACATTTGATGGAGGAGGAATATGAGAAATTTGATGCGGATGAGGTTTTTGAGGGTTGGGTAAATTCCTATGCTAACTAAACCTATATCAGCAAATTTTAGGACTCCCACTGTAGCATCGTCCGATTAGTCTCAGTAGCATAAAGTGACGTTAAATAAATAAAAAAACATTAAAGAGCTATTATAAAAGCTTAAAGTTGAAAAAAGTTTAAAGTTACTTTGAATAAAAGTTTACTCAGTTTCGTTGGTAACATATAATTTAGATTAAACAATATAAGTTTAAGCCCTATTTTACAAATTTGTGTTTAACATAGATTTTTTTTTTTTTAATCTTTAGTTTTCCTACGGTATATGTTTCGTACTTCGGTTCGTAGCTAACACTGAAATATGTTGAATTGAAAAAATTAATGAATGGTATTTTTTTGTTTTTATCGGCGGTCATCGTCTAGGGAAATCCACTTTTTGTTATAGATCCTATTCCCTTACACTTACAATACATTCCTTATTTTTTATTTATCAACCAAAATATTCACGAGTAATAATTTTTATAACAAAACTACGTTTGTCGGGTCAGTTTTTCAGTAAATTGGAAAATATAATTGACTTCGGGAAAAGAATCTAATTGTAAATTACTTGCTAAATTAAATAATTTCGTATAATTATCTTTAATAATTACCCATAGCATCCCATATCTCAAACCTTCTTTTTAAATGAGCAAACCATAGCAGAATGCTAACAAACCTTTACAAACTAATTAATATTGAGCCGCACGGGAAATTGAATTGATTTGCGATGGCGGTCTGTAGAGCTAATAATTATTTCGTATTGCCTTGCTTTACTTGATAGGTTTCATTGATTGATCAAAGAATCTTGCCTCAAAGGTTTCCTTATACGTTGTTCCTTAACCGGGTTTAATAACATTACTTTGCAGGTTTCTTTTAGAAATTTAGTTGGTTCTACTATGAAAAATAAGCGGTTATTTTAACGTAATAATATCATGGGTATGAATTTATCTACGAGTTATGATTTTTAAGTAAGTACCGTTTTGCAATTAAAAAAAGACGTGAAAAGATATCGCAATAATTTTATTTTTACATGAAAGCCTGTACCTTAATCTACTTTTCTACATAATTTACATGAATTTTGAGGCACTTGTCATAACGCGGCACCAGTTTTTGAATACCCTCCTCAAAAAATTCTGCCGCCTGACTTGCTGACCACTGCATCACAAATGTTTTGAGTTCGTTATCGTCTTGAAGACGCCGACCGCCCAGGTGTTTCTTCAAGCGCAGGAGCAAAGATAAAGTGGTTAATTGGACCAAAGCTCTCATCAAATCATTTAATTTTTTTTGTAAAATATTTATTGATATATACAACTGTATTACAAAAAATACATCAAGTAAATGTGATGATAAAATAGAAAAATGTCATGAATTGCATGTAAAGACACTACCCAGTGGCAGCACCCTAAAAATATTTTAAACTAGAAGGTCTCGTGGCCATCTTCTTTTCAGACGCCTCGGAGGATTGTCAGGAATCGAAGAGGAAGCAAGGATTGAAACTAATGGATTGGAGTGGGAATGGAGTTTGGAACGGTACCTGGTTCGGGTTAAGTCAGCAACATATGGAATATTAAGGTCTTTATGAATGAATTTGTTTGTGACAAAATAAAGAGAATTGAGGATTTTCCGAAGGATTTGGATTGTAAGGATTGGATACGAGAAGAATTCGATGGTTTAGTAGAGCCCCATAGCTCTACTCCGTAGGTCGATATCGGTCTTATGATGGTAATATAGGTGAGCCTTTTGTAGTAAAGTGGAAGGTTTGAACGTTTGTCCAGTAAGTGTTGAAGTAGTCGGAAACGTCGGGCAGTTTCTTGTCGTTTTAGTCTTGTATGAGGATTCCAAGTAAGACGTTTGTCGAGATATTAAATCATTTAAATGGGAAACTCTAGATCATCCTCCATACAGCCCTGATCTGGCGCCCAGCGACTACCATTTGTTCCTGCACTTGAAGAAAATGTAGAAAAGTAGATTAAGGTACAGGCTTTCATGTAAAAATAAAATTATTGCGATATCTTTGTACGTCTTTTTTAATACCAAAACGGTACTTACTTAAAAAACATGCCTCGTATATATGAAGAACTAAGCACCTGTTGTAGTCTAATAGCATTGATATTCCACTTTACTTAATTATTTCTTTGGATGATTGTTTTCGGACAAATGACTTTGATTGGACGACTTTGAGGTGTTAAGTTCTTTATCCGATATTCATTGAATTTTGTTGGTCATGTTTAAAAAATAACCTTTGCGCCTTGCGAATTTTTAATGTAATTACAATCATACTGGCTCTTCCAAATCCTGGAATTTACTTGCAAACAAGATCAAGAATGTAGATTTTCATTCTAATAAATCAACCGACTTGTAAGCGTCCGAAAGGTTGGCCGAAGCGTCGATGGAGATGCTTAAGGCTGATCTCGGGGCTTGGCCTTGAACGGTGTTCATTGGACGAGTCTGTGTAGACAGTATTTGGTGGTACCGGCATCGAACCTTCGGGTTCGGTAGGCCTGTTATTTTTATTATACCCTTAGTACTTATTAATTTGAAATTATTGCTCAGTTCTACTCGCATTGAATTTCATTGCTTTTGGATCACCTACCTAAAAGTTGTTTAACTATTTACTTCTTCGAAAATGCTTATTGAACTACACCTACATGTTCTAATACCATTCAATTTGAATATTTAACCGTTGTATCTTTGTTTACACAATAGCATAGCTTTTTCACCTTCAAGAAAAATTAGGGATGGTCCATCGGATAACCGTTTTAACCGAAATCGGTGTCCGTAAGTTTTATAAATGAATCATTAACTGCTTGAAAGACGCTGTTAAGAGGCTACTGGGAAGTACCGAGTTTCCAGTTGAGGTCATCCAATCTAGAGTTGAGTGACCCAGGAGTTCCAGTTTTGGTTGCAATCGAAGGGCCACACCTCTCTTGTCTTTTTCCTATCGCCATCAATATCTTGCAAAACCATCAATAAAAAAAAAATAAATTAGATCCTATTAAATAATTATTTTTTAATTTTAATTTTGATTTATTATTTTAAATAATGATCCTTTGTAATCGACCAAAAAAAAAAAAAAAAAAAAGTAAAATAAAATAATCCCTCACTCCTTAAAATTTGAGGGTTTACATTTCAAGATACGAAACGTCCGAATAACTATTAAACAAAAAAATTTTTAGTTGTTAATGATATTCGATAGAGAATAAAATTATCTAAAGAACAAAAAAAGAATTATTGAAAGCGGTGTAGAAATAGCAGGCATTCCAAAACTTTGATCTTCATCTTTATAAATAATCAAGGAATAGGCGTAAAGAATCTTTTTCTCGTTCGACATTTTGAAACCAAACGGCTTATGTTAAAGTCCAGAATCGAACACGTTTTGAAATTAACAGTAGTACTACACCATTTTCTTTTGAATCATTTATTTCTTTTCGTATTAGTTAATTGCCTTTAAACCGCTATATAAAATGTTATACCCTAATACAGTTATTTGGAAATAATAAACCATTGTATAATAATTTACAGTGTTTTTCTGTTTTGTTTTTGAGAAAAAATAATAATAATAAATAATAATAATAGGCTTACCGAACCCGAAGGTTCGATGCCGATACCACCAAACTTCGCCTGCACAGTCTCGTTCAATGTTCACCGGTCAAGCCAAAGCCCCCGAGATCAGCCTTAATGCAATCCTCCCATCGACGCTTCGGCCTACCTTTCGGACGCCTGCCAGTCGGTTCAGCGAATACCAACTTTCTCGGAATCCGTTCCTCACCGAGCCCAACAACTTTACGCGCCCATTTGAGTCTCCGCGATGCTATCAACTCAATTATATTCACAGGGTACAAACTCCGCAATTCCGCGTTGTGCAACCTTCTAAACTCCCCAGTTGCCTCATCTCTCTTCGGACCAAATAATTTACGCAGTACCTTATTTTCGAAAACCTTAAGCCGTTGTTCATTCTTCAAAGGCCGCTTACCACGTTTCACATCCGTAAAGAACCGTCGGAAGAATAATAGTTTTATAAATCCTAACCTTTAAGTTTTTAGACAGAAGCCGCGAGCTAAGTAATTTAGCAACTGAATAATAACACGCGATTTCCCACCTTTAACCGGGAATTTATAGGAGAAAAAATAACTTTGTAAAAAAATAAATTCTAAATTTTAGATGTTAAAGTTTAGCGGACCATCTTTAGATTATCGAGTTCACTAAATCATTGGATGAGGTTTCAATTTAAAAAGAAAAACGAAATATAAATGTTCTAAAATCTACATATTCTCATTCATGTTCTTCAGGTGATCCTATTGTTTAGTTTTAGGTGTTTCCAACATCATTTATGATGAAGACAACTTCTCGAATAAAAAGTACTTATCCCAAAGTAATTATTATTTAAAGTTAAGGTAACTTATTCTCATCCATTGTGACCTAAATATCCCACTGGTTGCAGACTTAGCTCGCGATAATTACGCCTCTTTTAATTCCAAACTACCTGCCCACTCAAACCGGCTTGTCCGTAACCTCTCCCCTACATTACTCCCGATAATCCTCCGAGGCGCCTGAAAAGACTGTGGTATCGAGACCTGCTTATAAAATAAACATTACAGTGCTGGCTAAAAGAATGATTGAACTATTACCACTGGGCAGCTTCTTCACAAGACTATTTCATGCCTATATTTGTAATTTTAGCCCTTTTTATTGTTGTATAAATTGTATATACAGTTGTAAAAATCAATAAAAATATATTTTTTAAAAATTAATAAAATAGTTAATTTATTCAAGAGGTTCCCTCTTTCCCTCATGAATCTACCCTAGCGACTATTTTATCATATATTTAAAAGAGTTCTAACAAGTACAAAAAAGTGTGGCTTTAATATTTCTCCTTGACTGTGGTAAACAATATATCATGATTATGTCAAAAAAAACCTAAAACTTCACAAATGTATTCAAAAGGTGCCTTTTTTCATATAAACCAATATATCTCGTAAATGTTAGTTACTAGTGACAAATGTTACAAACAAAAAATATTCTTGTTAAATTTATGATATGAAAATTCTGCGAATTTGATCCGTGCAACACCAAAAGAGCTAGGGCGTGTTAAACGTGTTAAAGTTTTGAAGCTGAAAAAAAGTCACACAATACAACCTCAGCCAAAAAGACTTATCCATGCCAAAAAAATACTCCAAGTCTAATAGTCCGGATATTTACTGATAATTTTCCGATTTCAGTTCATCTCTTTTTCTCTTTTGTTGGGGGTTTTATTATCTTTCTGATGATTTTATACGCAATTTTACCACAAGAAACGTTCTTTTCCACATGATATCCAAATTTAAACGCCTATAGATAACAACTAATTTTACTGTACTTTCTCATGAATTTAATGTATATGAGTAGTTAAAGTCATTTGAGGGGAAACCTTGAATCAAGTATTATTAAAATCGCTTGCAATAGAAAAACAATTTTTTTTTTTCCCATTACACATAAGGTTCAATAACTTCGAAACCGATATAACTCAGACATAACTACGACATCAACATTTACCGACAGCCGAATGTGCATTTTAGGACTCAAGAAACTCTGAAACGCTTAGTTCTGACGTGAAAAATTCAATCCGATTACAATACTAGGTTGGGGAAGTAGACAAAAAAAATTATAAAAAAGAGCTAATAAATTTGATTACGTAACTTAATTGATGGCGGGTAACAATGTAATCCAAGCGAGCAGTGGGCGGACATTATAAGCTTGCCCTCCGGTAGATAGATCAACATGGCATCTGTGTTTCGGCGACATTACCTTGGCCATGTTAGTGTCCTGAAAGCGACGCCCACGGGGTACTTCTGATGGTCGCATAGATAAACTCGGTAGCCCATGCTCTCTCAATGTCTAATAATCTGATCTATATTGGCTTTTGAAATAAGTTCGTAGCGTTTACTTGTGAAATCATGTTCACTTGGTCAATAATCTTTACATATTCTAAACAAAATTATTAGTTTAGGTGCTTTTTTTGCATTTCCTTATCTTTAAATGGCATTTTGCATTTTCAAAATGGAGAGAAAAAATTTTAATGATTTTTTTATTTCCGAAAAGGAATATCCAATGCACAGACGGTAAACACTATGATGCTTCAGGAGACTTTGACTTAGATTAATTTTGTATTATAACTGATGTACATTAATAAAAACCGTTAAAGAGACAGGGCTCGAATATAATACCGATAAGATGAAATATATGATTAGTATCAGAAACGGTGTCGATCTTGGTGATATTGATATATCAGAACATACGTTTGAACACGTAGAGAAATGTAAGTATTTAGGTTCTATGATGATACGAAAAAACTAAATCCAGAAGAAAACAAAGTTGCGATTAAAGGCGGAAATACGTGTTATTATTCAGTTGCGAAATTACTTAGCTCGCGGCTTCTATCTAGAAACTTAAAGGTTAGAATTTATAAAACTATTATTCTTCCGACGGTTCTTTACGGATGTGAAACGTAGTCAATTACTTCGAAGGATGAACAACGTCTCAAGTTTTACAAAAATAAGGTACTTCGTAAAATATTTTATTCAAAGAGAGATTAGACCACTGGGGAATTCAGAAGCTTGCACAACTCGGAATTGCGGAGCTTGTACCCTGTGAGTATAATTTGGTTGATAACATTCCAGAAATGGTAGCATTGCATGAGGAAGGTAAAGACAGAGACATCCTTTCTGAGGCATTAGTTAAAAAAAATTAAGTGAGGAAGCCCAAAAATATAGGGCTGGAATCCTGAGGAGGATAGAGAACGATAGATGGACAAAAATCATTGACGAATGGATTAAGTGAAAGTAAAATATGAAAAGATATGTGATGTTGGCGATACACTCTCCCATACTTGCAACATATTATCAGGAAATATACATTAACCGTATTTTCTATAAATCACTATCATTTATTATAGATAAAGTTTAATTTCTTAAATGGAGTTTCTATCCTTAAAAAGAATATTTTTTCAATATGTCCGTATTAAAATTGTTTGTTTTTGATATAGCTTTATCATTTTGTTTTGTTATTAAAAAAAACAAACAATTAATGATATGGAAGGATTTTTTTAAGAACTAATATTTTATTGTAATGTATTGTCTGGATTTATTTAAACAAAATTATGCCTTCATACTCTTTTGTTACTTTCGTGAACTCTCACAACCCTTGTAGCGCGTGTTTTAGGCCAAGCCAAAAAGCAGGGAAGACCGTACCTGAAATTGAAGTAATGAAAGATAAAATTGTGTAGAGTGTGGGAAACAACTGAATGAAAGTACCTAGAGACAGAGAGTGTTCGTCCAAAATTGTAAAGAACCAATAGATTTTTTTATGATTTCTAATGTTGTTAATAATAATTTCTAATATGTTTATAATTGTCTTTATTTTTTTAAGTTTACAATTATCTGTTTTTTTCTTTTGTAAAATTTGTAATTTACTGTAATTTTATTTATTTTTTAACTTGTATGGTATCATATTTGTGTATATTATAGTATTTTTTGCCAATATTCATAAGAGACAAATTATATTTTTGGAGCTGAACTCTTTTGTGTCTCCTTCGGGAAAGGCTTTTGTCATGTAAAAATGATGTCTATAAAGCTATATTATTATATTATTCTAGTCATGATTTCCAACGATACATATTTTAAATATCTTTAAAAAAAAGTAAAATATTCAAGTTAGCGCTGTCTGAAACTCTGTTTTGTTCTCTTGTTAAATATTAAAAATTCACCTACTACAGTTAACCTCCGAGTTTCAAAAAATGTATATTTTTTTTCACTTCACTAGGGAATCACGTATTAAGACCATCTATATCACATTAAAAGATACTTTTATTCTATGACATTATTCAGGATGTAAATGTCATGCAACAGGGAAAATCGGGAAAAACCGGGAAAAGTCGGTGATTTTATAAACATATACAAAAGTCTGGGAAAAGTCAGGAAATATGTTCTTTGTTCAGGGAAAATGGTCCATAAATAGCACCATTTCTTCTTCACTCAGACAAAAGTTCCAATATGCCTACTTGTTGTGATGTTGCAAATATCATAAAGCGAGTTTAATATTTAATATCATAAAAGAGCAGGAGGGCTGTGGAGAAGAAAAAAGTCAACAAGAATTGGAGGCAAAAAAATTAAAACTGCTCCATGAAGATCTTCAGAAAGCTGAAGATTTGGCTGCAGAGACTCAGACATTAAAGAAAAGCTCTTAAAGACGAAATAGATATATTGATTGTAAATAAATTTGTCGTCAGATTTATAAATATTGATTATTATAACAGCAGTATTCAAGTTCATCATAATTCATTGGTAAGTCAACTTAAACAACTACAATTTCAGCTGGTGTCGGATAGATATAGTTTAATCTTATCGTAAAGTAATTAATCATTTTATATATTTTTAATCTAGTAAACCATATTAATTATAATTATTATTTGTTTTGTCGATTTTCACCGAGATTTGGCCAGGTAAAAGACTTCTTACAAAATGGAAAAGTCAGCGAATCTCTTTGAGCTAATTTCCTAAACACCCTGTTATTTCATATATAGGTAGAACTTTAAATCCTGGTTTTGTAGTATTCTAAATGCGACCCGCGGAAGTGTAAACCAAGATAAAGTTAGCCGTGATCTTCAGCTAGATGAAACAGCAGAGCCCGGGGGCTGTAACGGAAGTACTTCAGTTTACGGTGTAAATAGTATACTACCTGCGATTGACCTAGATTCTGTGTAAACATGGCATCTGCTTCTCCAATTTATAATCCGTTCTGAAAAGGACGGTATTTGTTTAAAAGTAAATATTTTAACAAATAGAAATACCTAACCAATCATCCGGTTTGAAAAATACCGAAATAATTGATATATTAATTTTTCAAGCTTTATCTGGAATGGGAATATTTTAACAAATAAACAAACTTGTTATAAATGTATTAAAACGAATTCCAATTAGTTTTCGATGATATTAGTAAAGATTATTATGTAAGGACGGTTAACTTATGTCTTTACCCGTTCGATGAAAGAGATTTATTTTTGTATATGAATTTTTACCACAACTAATTTTAATTTTAAAATCCTGCATTATAATTTTAATTTTAATTTATTAAATATAAGTCATTTAGAGTACTGTATTACTATCCCTCCCCCTCCCCAAAAAAACCAACAGAATTTTGCCGATTGTAAGGATGTCATAAGATATTATTTGTAAATATTTTGTCAATTTGTAAATATGTATATAAGGTTTCTTTTATTATTGACACTAGTGACCCATTCCTTCTTCACACGAGTGCAATTTGAATGTGATGTCTTTTATGGTTAAGAAATTACTCTCTTTGATCAATGTAGAGTCTTCGACTCACGTTTTCGTGAAAAAAAAGAAAGAATGTTTTTAAAAACTTTTTTGGAAAACTATTAAACTTTTTTTTTTGGGAATGTCGGTTGATCTAATCAGGAGAAAAAATTGTTTTTTTAATTTTTCACCATGCGATAAAATTGAAAAAAAAAATATTACGGAGGACCCCCAATGAAGTAAAGTAGCAAAAAATTGGAGGTGTACTGACCCAACATAACCTAAACATTTTTTTTTAATAAAAAAAAAACAAAACATTTTACTCACTTGTTCGTGTACGAAAACTTTAAAAAAATATTTTTTGAAAATCACTAACTAATTTTTTACCCGTCAAAATCGGTTGAGCTGTTCAGAAGAATATATATTTCTTTCTTTCCCCTTCCATAACTTCTCTCCCATAAGAATTAAGGAGCTAATAAATTTTCAAAAGGTGGTTTCTCATAGGTGTGGATCAGTGGTATAAATTTGGTTCTGATATACGTATAAATCACATGATTATTTCGCTTGGCCCTTTGTTTTGATTTAATTTTTAAATTATATTTACATCAAATTAGACATAGAGACTTGTTGAAAAAATGCAGTAATTGCATAAAACCTTTTCGTTTGAGATTCGTTAGGTGGTTAATGTGTTGTGGAGATAGTTTTCTTTCATTTTTTTAATTCGTACTGTCTACTTGTTCTATTTATTAAAGTACTAAATTATGTTTACATCAGTTTTATTAAATGAGGCATTTTAACCCTCCCAGACCGTTTATAAGTTAATTGATAGCTTACGTGTGAAATTAGATGAAAGAGTGACATTTGTAATATTTAAAAGCTGGTGGTGCAGCATTTATAACATTTCCTATTATTCCTTACTATTGGATCATATTTAATTATTTTTTATTTTTTTATTTATTTGACAACAAGTAATATAAAAATGCCTTTAGGCATATATTGTAACACTGATGGCCATTACGAAAAACCTCCTTCAGGATTCTTATGAATTCGTGAGCGAAGAAACCTCCCAGTGAAGGCACTCCTTGGCGTGGAAGATCTGCTAAAGAAGTAGGTCTCTGCACCAGAGGCGTTTCAGTCTCCTTGGTGGGTTTTGTGGTAGTGTATCAGTCAGTAATGTTTGTACCAGTAGGTTTGGATGTCCAGCGAGTGAGTCGTGAAAATGTTTGTAATATTTTTTAATGATATCCGTTACGATTGGTATGTTGAGGTCTTTGTGTAATGATTTATTGGTTACGTAAAAGGGACAGTGAGTGATGAAGCAGAGGAATTTAGATTGAAAGATTTGAATTGTCTGCAAGTGTGCTTTTTTGCATGAGCCCCACACCTGAGTACCGTACGTCCATATAGGTTTAAGTAACATTTTGTATATAATGATTTTGTTGCTTATTGATAGTTTGTTTTTATGGTGAAGAAGTCGTCTAAGTATTGATAGTCGATGATTCAGTTTTTTTTTTTAAGGTAGTTACGTGTGATTTCCATGTCAGGCGTCTATCCATTGTGAGTCCTAAGTATTTTGTTTCTGTTTGTTTGGGTAACTGAGCATTATAAAGTGTTAGTGGAGGACAATCAGAATGCCTAAGCGTGAATGTTACTTGACTTGATTTCTGTATGTTTATTTTAATACGCCATTTATCAAGCCAATCTTGAAGTAAATTTAAGTAAGTTTGAACATTGTGTGAGGCTATGGTCGGATCAGTACTTGTTGAGAGTATCACGGTGTCGTCTGCGTATGTTGCAAGTAATGTGTCGGGTGTTTGTGGTATGTCAGAATTGTATATAGTATACAGAACTGGACCCAAAAGGATCATATTTAATAGACTGAAAATGTAACGAATACTTTGCCTTCGGAAAATAGAACTATCTGACACATTCCATTTAAAAATTATTAACATCGAAGAATATTTCCACGTTCCTTAAGTTTCAAATATCTGCTATTTAAATTCTGATAAAAGTTCCAGTATATATGATGGTATTGGTAAATTGTTTATATTCGTCTTTAAATATTTTATAAAGCCTGAATTTCATATTTCTTTGAAGTTGAAAATCTTTAGAGTCTTATTAAAGTGAAAATACCAACCGCCTGTGCGATCATTTGGTCTAATAAGGAACGTTTCATAATTCAAAGGAGTACATTTTGAAAAGGTCTTAGAGCTCGTTAATATTAAGTAGCTAGTCATAAAAAAAAACGCCCTCCAACAGAAGATTTTAGAAACATATATATTTCATATCACAATGTATTTATGAGTTGAAAATTTACTTTTATTGTTTATTTTAAGCTTTAATATTAATAATGCAGTATTATTGTATTTGTCTGCGTGCGTTTAAACAAATACAAGAAAACAAATTTGGTGTCACAAGACTTTAACTTACCTCCGTTGTTAAAATCAATTAAATAATTTTTAAATTAAAGTTAGTAACGAAAAAAGGTTAAAGAATTACATTAAGTTCCGAATAATCATTTGTTTCATTAAATAAAGTTATTAAATTATTAGATAAAGTAATCAATTAGTTTTATCTGCTTTTTATCAAACTCAATAAAAAAAAATTAATTTTTTCTCCTTTAGTTGGTTCTCAAATTCATTCAGTATAAATATCTACCCGCCTTTTTATTAATACTAAGAAGATGATATAGTTATTTTTTTCAAATCTACAAAATTAAAGGTATTTTAAAGGAAGAAAAGGGATCACTTGTAGCTGGGTGGCTGGCGTAACAGCCTCCCATGCTAAAGGTCACGGGTTCAAACCCGCAGGTGGTCCTAGGATTTTTTAATGGGAGTAAAAAATCCTTAGTTACGCCGTCCTTCGGAGGGGACGTTAAAAGGTGGTCCCGAGCCTGTGCGATGTCAGGTACTCGTTAAAGATCCCTATCATAATAAAACCTGGATAGGCAAAATTTAGGACTCCCACTGTAGCATCGTCCGATTAGCCATAGTAGCATAAAGTGACGTTAAATAAAATAAACAAACAAAGGAAAAATATCGGTATTTCTGTCCTGTCCGACTATTTTAATCAGTGTGGAACATACATCATATTAAAGCCCATTTTACATCGATATAGTCAGTTTAATCCTTTGAGCCATTTTTGAGAAAATCGTAAAAAAAAGTGCAAAATGCATAGTATAAAGTGCCTCTTCTGGTTTGTCGATTTTCCTGAAAAAGTTGCTGTAGCTTCTCAGGTATTTAACCGTTTTAAATACAAAATTTCAGTTGTATACAACTTTTTGTTTTCAAGCCACATTGACCAAATTGACTCACGCAGACTTCTGGGGCTTGGTCATTTGGATCACCCTAAAATGTGCATTTTTTTTCGGGAAAACTGGAAAATTTTCGCAATCATTTTCCATCATCATCATTCCATATACAGTGAATTTTAAGTAATAAAATAGTACCGCGTATAGAATATCGGTTCTTTGTGGATAATTTTGATAAAAATCAAATTTTCTAAAATATTTTCTCCAACTTTGGAAAAATAAATATAAATTGGTAACCCTCGGCTCATAGATTGCCCACACTCAGTGGAGAAGGGTGTGGGTTCAAATTTGCCCTGGTCTATTATTCAGGGCGCCACGTTATTTTAAAAAAATGAAAATAACGAAAACATTAAACTTAACTTACATTAAACATTAAAATTTATAATAAAAATCAGTTATTATTTTAGGTTATAAAAAAAAAAAAAAAAAAACCTGTACCACTACAACCCATGAAGGGTCTTGGGCTCAGTACATATAGAGATTCGTACTGTTTCTAGGCTAACGGCAGTGCAATGAGGTGATTAGGCCTTAATCACGCTCAGCCGCCAGGTTTTTCCCCAATTAATTTAGGTACCCACTTTATAGAGGCTGGGTCTGCCCAGGAGGGTCTCCATACCCTAGGGTCGCCCCCCGACCGAATTAACAGAATAAATAAATAATATTCTGCCACAGGCGGGATTTGAACCCAGGACCCGGAGCACAGCAGACTAGTGCTCTATCCACTAGACCACGCCGCTCCCCATTTTAGGTTGTAGAAAAGTAAATAAATTAAATCCTGGCTGTACCTTTACACCTACCATAAATAAACAAACATAAAATTTCCTATATAATAAAGATATAAAAAAAACATGTATATTAAATTAAAGGATAAAATAAAATAAAAAAAAAACAAATTCACTCATACAAAATATATTTACATCAACAAATAAAAAAAAACCCTACTCTAGTATATTATAAAAAACAAAACTATTTATACTTAATTAAAGGAAACCATGTAGACTAAACCCAACTTAACATCTACAAATTATATTTTTATAGACAAATTAAAAAACAAAACAACATAATATATCCTCTATTAAATCTATATGCATTGTGTAGTTATATAGTCCTTATTCCCATGGCCAGTAGGATTATTTACAACACAACACAGGGAGGCGGGTTAATAGCGCTCTCCCAATTACCGTAAGTCCTCGTGTGACAGTTCTCCTTCCTCCGATCTCCTTTCCGGAAAAATCTCCCGGCTTCCTCACGAATTCGTCGGGATGTGTAGTGGATGAGAACAAATCTAGCGTGGCTGCCTGTCACTTGGGTGTCTTCCTACTGCCACTGCGCGCCTCTCCACCACTAATTACTTGCGTATATTAGGTACGGCCAGAATATATTACTCATATTATTTAAATATAACGGTGCTATTAATATTACAACCGTAACACCTAACATTAGAAGGAACCATCTCTTTATGGGAATATAGTCACTCTACAGCAACTTACTATTTCCATTGGTAGGTCAGCATATCAAATCAAAAGTGGTGCCTGCTACTATTGGCGTTGCCAACACATTTCTCAAAAGCAATAACTGTATCCAAGATGGTGGCTATTGGACTATTGGTGGCTATATATTGGACAAGTATTCAAGAAATGCTCTTATTAAAATTTATGGTCTGAGCAATTATTTTTTATTGAAACTTGGACTGTTATTTCTTAGCAATCTGACTTTTTGACATGGATATTTCTTTTGGAGGGAATCAATACTTCTTATTGTGTAAGGTTTTTTCACTCTCGAAAACGTAAGACGTTTGACACGCTCTAGCTCTGTTAGTGTTGTTCATCAATGAAAATTTTGACTGCAGTTTTTATAAATTTAATGATTATATATATATATATATATATATATATATATATATATATATATATATATATATATATATATATATATATATAAACATAAAACTTATCACCAAGACATAGCTTTTAGGAGCTGTACTGGTCTCAATGGAAAAAATCGCTCATTGTTTACATTTTTCAGCTGTTGACCGCTTTTTTGACTCGTTCAATATCTTCTCTGTTGGTGTTCCTCGAATTACAATTTTTGACAGTTTCCTCGTTAGAAATGTATTCACTCCTTTTGACGCTATCATCTACCATTTAAGAGCTTTATTGGTTTGAATGAAAAAAATCATATTTGAAACCACCATTTTCTCTTAACTTGTTTTATTTCCAATAATCATTAATTTTAGTTAATGAATAATTCAAGTAATTCTGTAACTTTAACCCTAAAATTAACGAAAATAAATAGATTATAGGTAGAAATATCCAGGATCTATTGTTTTTCCCAAGAAAGCAATGTGGTTTAGTGTATAGAACATTAGTCAACTGTTCTGCGGGTCGTGGGTTCGAATCTCGGCTACGGCAGAATATTATTTAGTTTTTTAATGAAGTCGGTGGGCGACCCTAAGGTATGGAGACCCTCCTGGGGCAGACCCAACATTTCTAAAGTGGGTACATAAAAAAAATGGTGAAAACATCTAGCGGCTGAGTGTGATCTCGGCCTAATCATCTCCTTGCACAGCCGTTAGTCTAGAAACAATGTGAATACATGCACTGAGTCCAAGATCCTTCATGGGTTGTAGTAGTACAGGTTTTTTTTTTTCCCAGTCAGAGTGAAATACATATGAATCCATTATTTTTTAGCTTTTGGTATAATAACTTACATATTTGTTCTGATAAGTTATCCTTAAAACTGATATTTGTCCTTTATTTTTTTATTAATTTAATTTTAACTGATTGAAACATACCATAATTCGTTGTTTATTTATTAATTTGCTAATTCATGTTCTATCTTACCTTAAAAGCCTGTTTAGGCTTTGTAATGGCCTAGAAAGTAAACGGTTAAACCACCGGAAACATTATCGTTCAAAAGTGAAAACTTCACAGGCCACAGCTGCTCCTACAAACCGCGAAGCTGCGAGTGAAATCATTGAGGAAAATGCTCTAGATTTCGAAAGGGTTTATGCTAAGGAATTCCGTTATGGGGGAATCGTCTGAAAATATTCATTCTACTTAAAGTGTATAGGATCATAGATGTTAATATCATAGCAGAAGTTGTTAATACAGTCATAATCTTATTTATAATACATTCATAAGGTACGATACTTTTATAGAAGTTAGCTGCTCATTAGGTGCGTTTTTTTACCTTTATAACTCATAGAGATTAAGAAAAAATCTATAGCTCAATGTTTTTTGTCAATGAAAGGTAAAAACCTTTGATTTCTCTTGTTACTGAAGCAATAGAATCTTGGATTGGGTCACCAGTGGCTAACATAACACCCTACTACGCCCTAGGTCACAGGTTCAAACCTGGCAGATGGCCCTAGGATTTTTAAATGGGAGTAAAAAATCTTTAACTATGCCGTCCTTCGGAGCGGACGTTAAAAGGTGGTCCAGAGCCTGTGCGATATCAGGTACTCGATAAAGATCCCTATCCTAATTAAACCTAGGTACCCAAAATTTACTATAGCATGGTCGCATATTTGCACTAGACTTGTTTACTATTTATATTTATTTTCTTTCGGTTTAATTCTTAGTACATACAGAGATTCGTACTGTTTCTAGCCCTACGGCGATGCAATGAGCTGATTAGCCTTGATGGCAAGGTTTTTGCCCAATTTTTGAACAACTTTTTAAAGGCTGGGTGTGCCTCAGGAGGGTCTCCATACCCTAAGGTCGCTCCACGGCTGGAATTACAGTATAATTAATATTGCCCTAGCCGGGGTTCGAACCTGGGACAAAGAGAAGAGTAGTCTTGCGCTCTGTCAAATAGACCAGTAGTTATCAACTATTGGTTAGTGGCTCCTGTAGTATATTTAAAAATATTGGTAATGCTTTGGATTTTGATCTGTTTTGGAGCGGCGTGGCCTAGAGGATGGAGCACTAGTCTACTGTTTTCCGTTCCTAGGTTCGAATCCTGGCTGAGATAGAAGACTATTTATTTTGGGGGTGGGATGGCTGAGTAGGTTAGCGCGCGTTCCTTTGAACGCGCGTTGCCTAGCTTCCACAGATAACCATAAAACTTGAAACCAAATAATTACGTTTCGCCTCAAACATGTTGTGACTTTATGTAAAATTAGATAATATACTGGTAAAACATTTTTGTATTGATGCAATGATGTTACAGAAAGGGTTGATAGGAAGGTAGGCTATTGCTAGGTTGTGTTAAGAAACAATCGATAATTTATACCAACAATAGTTGCAATAGTAATTTACAATATATGTTTTGTGTCCCAATAGATTTTTTTTTTAAATAAATAAATTATTTATTATCCTGGGACATGTCCCTTTAGAATAAAATATACAGAATGTACAAAGTGTAAAGATATACTCATATAAATAGACACATTAAAATGTGAAGAAAACAACATCCACAACAAAATAAAAAAAGCTTATTTACAATTCTATTGAGCCTGGATATTCATTAAGTGATTAAATATGTGGATTTGAACTAAGAAAGAGAGTTGGAGTGACGGTTGAAGAGGGATAGAATTTCATAGGATTGAGGATCGAATGAGAAAGGATATGTCGAAATGTGCAGTTCGGTAGTGGGCCCTTTACTGTATAAATCTGAAGGCCTGGAGAGTGTACAACGAGGATGGGCAGACGATTTGAATTGTAGAAGGTCAAAAATGTATGATGGGCGGCGGGATTGGATAACTTGGTTAAGGAATGATGCCAGGAAATACTTGCGACGATTGGAAGGGTAAACCCACTTTAACTCGCCATAAAAAAATAAAGCCCTGGGCAACCCTGAATAAATTAAGGCTAAATGCTATGAAAACTCAGACCATTGTTATAGGTTCCAATTTCCTCCTCAGATTCCATACTACATTTCCAACTCTAACCCTAAATGATCACCCAATTACCTTCACTGCCTCTGTCAAAAACCTGGGTATTACTATAGACCAAACCCTCTCTTGGAAACCCCATATTGCCCAAATATCCCCTAGAACAATAAGTACCCTTAATTTTTTACATCGCTCCCGCCATCTTCTTTCACCATCCATCCGTAAGCTTGTTTCCTCACTTATTTTCCCCACTTTAACTACTGCTGCGGGGTATAAAGTGGACTCTCGATTGTGCTCGAGGACAGGCTTAAGCGAATCAAGAACAAATTTTTAAGATTTGTAGTCGGCACACCGAAGAGGTCTCATGTGACCCATTTATACAGCGAGTTAAAGTGGCTCCTTCCCACTATTCGCATACAATATTTCCTACGATCATACCTTTACCAAACCATCCACTCCCAGCTCCCTCCCTATATCCACAGTCTTCTGCAATTTAAATCGTCAATCCACTTCCTCGAAACAAGATCACGCCATTCTGACCTTTATATTCCTATCCTTAGAGCAAAAACTTTTGATCATTCCTTTCTTGTCTACTCTACTACTCTCTGGAATTCCCTACCTACTCATATCCGCAATGCTTCATCCCAACCATCATCCAGTATTTCAGCTGTTCCCGTACCTACTATCATCCCAAACAGACGCTCAACAAGCCTGATATTTCAAATCAAATATCAATTCATAAAGAAAATTTATTATTTATTGTTTATACTAAACATAGTTAATGAATCTGTTATTATAAACCAGTTTCAATGTTTCGTTTTATTTGACACTTTAATCGATAAGATGTTATGTATATTTCTCTTTTATTTTTATTTACTCTTTTGTATACTTTAATCCATTTTTTTCTGATATCATTGTAAATAAAAATTGATTATAATCCTTTGGTCTTTTGGCCAGACATCATATATCTTAATTGTACATCAATAGTTCTTAAGGGACCCTGTCCCAGAATAAAATCTTTTTTTATTCTATTCTCTTCTAAAAATGAGATACGGAGGTTTTTTTAGGAACCCAGGAGATAATTCGAACAGAGCAATTAATTAAGCGTTTAGCTATTAATTAAGCTTTTGTGTGTTTTTATATGAAATCGGAAGACAGATTTCGATAAAAGTAAACTTTCAGCAAACGAATTTGTCAATATATCGATTTCGCACAAAGTGTCTATTAGTACTCAGCAAATTAACGACTGAATTATTGATTCAAACCAAGATCGACTAGGTGGAATCGCTTCTTCCTTTCTTTCCCTTCAAGCCCAGTCTCACCCTGGAGCACCGTCGTTCTCCGAACTATCGCCCTAGACTCGGGATCCCCCCGAGGATCAATGTCCTCCAGGCTTCCTGGTGAAGAGCATCAGGAGCCCGGGCTAGGATCAGCTGTGCTAACTGGGTCAGCGCTTGGCAGGGGAGAGATCGAAGCAGTGCTCCGGCAGCAGCGGTCCAAGCAGGTTCTTTTCAAGCTCGTCGCTCGTCTCTCGCTAACGTAAAACGTGAGTATTATCGAGTTAGTATTTATTTAAAAAAAATATATTAAAATTAAATAGGAACTAAATATTTTCTTTCAGTTTAGAGTTTTTCTGAATTTGTTCGATTTTTAATTACTGGACAAAAAAATAATATGTATTAATGTTTAGAATTGTACATAAAAACACAACTGGTAAATGTGAACAATTGGATAATGGGCTTGATAATATCTTGTGAAGAAGCTACTCAGTTCTAGTACTTAGCAATCCAAAATTTTAAGCAGGTGATACGAGGTTATTTATTTATTATATTAATAATGTTTTATATAAATGTAATTTATCTTTCGAATTAATATATATGAACTTCTATTGAACGAAAAAAAAACAAAACAAAAACAGAAGAACCTTTGAAATATTATCAAGTATTGGGCTAATTTCACATTTTCAAGATTATGATTTTTGAATGCTTATCCACTTTCATTTACCAATAAATAAAGCTAATTTTTAAAGTTATTTTCTAACAGTTTTAAAGCGACAGTTTTCTAAATATGAGGGAATTCTCCCTTCCCCCCCAGATATTAAAAAAAAAATGGGACCAAAAAAGAATCATTACTAGCAAGGATATCAAAGGAACAATTTTTTAATGTTTTACTTTTGCTTTTTTTTCTTAAATGTTTAAGACACAAATAAAAATTAATATACGAAATTAAAAACATTTCAGTCATGAGAGCCGAAACATTGTTTCAACGACGATATATTTTAATTTATAGATATTACATTAATAAATATATAAATACGATGAGATTGAAATATTCTTTTTTTTTTTTTTTTTTATTATTTTTTATTTAGTTTTTTATAAAAGCAAATCAACAATTACATTCAAGTTGTAATTCGAATTTTTTGAACCAATCTATGTATAACCATCCTAAAGTTTTTATTCATAAAAAATTAATATTTTTAAATCGTTTAACTTTTCTGAACTAAATAATGGGCATCCTCTCTCCATCATGCCTATCACACCATATCAAATCTTTACCTCTCATTCACTGATTGCCAACTGAAATTAATATTGATATTTCAAAAAATAAAATAAAATAATGAAAGTGTTACGATGATACTAATTTATTTGATTTTTTTTTTTTTTCCATTAGAATATAGATTTTATTTTTCTGTTACGGCTACTACTGTTTTCTTCTGTCCTACTTTATGTTTTTTGTTTTGTTTTTTAATTATAATAATTTTTTTCTCAATATTTATTGAGATATATTACAATTTGTTTCAAAATAAAAAATAGTAATAGAGATATAAGACCCACATTCATACAATATATACGGAAAATAATGATAAAGTCAAACAACATAAAATAGAAAATAAATAAATTGATATATGTACAAAAAAAAAAAAAAAAAAAACTACATATAATTGAGATAAATACAAAGTTGGCAAATAAATAAACATCTTACACAAAATCATAACTAATTATATCAATTATATTATGTTAAGAAAGGAAGTGACACTATAATAAGAAATGAAATGAAATATGTACTTGCATTTAGTACTACGTTTTTAAAGTACGTCTTTTTTTTTTTTAACGCGATTTAGCAATGTAATTATTTACTATACGTACTAATTACACATTTAAGTGTCATTCAGAGTCTTAGAGTATCTCTGGTGGAATAAGGTGCTTAGTTGTGTCTCCTGTTATTTTGTTTATTTCAACAGAAAATTTTGGACGTTTTCAGTGAAATTTCTTCTTAACTATCGACTTACTGAACCAGGTAACATTATAATTAACTATAGTTGCTATTACATATAAATATAGCAATAAAAACTCGTAAAGTGTTCACGAAGTCAGAGTTATTGTGTAGTGGTAGTGGGGATAGTTCTGTTTACTTGCGCTAATACTAGCAGGCTTTACGTAAATACACTCAGTTTATTATTATTATTACGTTTAATATTTTATTATTCTTTTACGTAAAACTTATAGAAAAATTCAAAATGGTCAATTGTAAAATTTGCAACAAATCAGCCGGCCGAGACGACAAATTACGTTTGGCGTGTACGATTTGTCTAAACGTATTTCACACCAAATGTATTAAAATAGAATCCGCGGACCAAGAAGGTCATAAAAAATGGGTGTGCACCGACTGTGAGTCGTCATCGCAGGCATCACCAGATACTGAGCCCAGTTCCGTGATGGACCTGCTGAGGGCGCTGACGGAAGAGATTAAAGGAATGAAGGCTAAACTTCAAGCAATAGATGAATTAAAAGATATCAAGGAAACGCTTGAAAAACATTCAGAATTATCTTTCGAAAATATGGAAAGATTGCAAAAAATTGAAGGTCTTCTAGAACATCAAAAAAATCAGGTTGAAAAACTGACACTGGAAAACCAAACATTGAAAAAAAAAATAGTCGATCTTGAAGGACGTGTAAATAGTGCTGAACAAAATCAGTTAAGCAATACAATAGAAATCAGAGGAATCCCTGAAAGACCGGGTGAGACCGTCGTGGGAACTGTACTAAGCATCGGCGCGGGCCTGGGCGTCCAGCTCAGCCCTGGAGACCTGGACCACGCGGTACGCCTCAGGCCTAAGGAACCTGGGACCCCGGGGACCATCATTGCTCGCTTCATCAGACGGACGGTGAAAGAGGACTTGGTGAGACAGAGAAAAGTGAAAAGGGATTTTTCGACGCGCCACCTCGGATGGAATGAAAACGACAGTCATCGCGTCTACGTGAGCGAGGCAATGACAGCCACCAACAGGCACTTATACTGATTGGCCAGGCAGAAAAAGGTTTCCGCCAATATTAAGTATGTGTGGTTTAGTGGGGGCCGGGTCAGGTGCCGGAAGTCAGATGGTTGCCCAGCGGTGATTATAAACAAACCCTCAGACTTGGATGAGTTTATCTGAAAATTCTTTTCAAGTTTCCAATATTTTGAAAGACTTTTATTTTATTCACTTAAGAAAGAATTATTATTTGTGTTTATTTTTTTTCGTTATTTAAAAGGCATATATTTTAGTTTGTTAATTTGGTCATTTTATATCTTTAATCTTCCTATCTTTGTAATATATATACTCCATTTTTTTCTTCTAATCGAATTACATACGTGTTATAAGTCTGCATTTTATTTTTTTTTAAATAACGTTTATTCTAAATTCAGATTTTCTCATCTAAATTATCATTTTTTTATTACTATGCATATGTGTGCTTACGTATATGTGTGTATGTGTAAGCATATATGTGTATATATTTTTATAATTGTAAATATTTTACTTTTTTATTTTGAATTCTTAGTATTTGTTTATTTTCTAATCAGTATAATTAATAACAATGTAGGTATCTATTTTTTTTTTAAATAGAAGAATGTCATTTTATTTTTTAATATTATTTTTTCATTATTTAAGCAATTCTATTTAAAAATGGAAAATATTTTATTCTTTTCGATGGAAGATATTTTATTTATTTACTTTATATTGAAGATATATCTGTATATCTGGACCAATTCTCATTTTCATCTATTATTATATTTTATCAATGGTTATTATCATTTAAAGAAAACTATGATATTTTTGTTAATATCCAATATTTTTCTCTTCTTACTGTTTCTTCTAATTGTTTTTATTTTATGTTTTCTTTTTTTTATTATTATTTTTTGATTATTTGAGAAACTTTACTTTTAAATTAGAAAATACTATATTATTATTATTTTTTTTGGATGGAAGATATTTTATTTATTTACTTTATTTTGAAGATATATCTGTATATCTGGACCAAATTTCATTTCTATCTATTATTATGCTTCATCAGTGGTTATTCTCATTTAATAGAAACTGGGATATGTTTGTTAAATATCCAGTATTTTTTTTTCTTCTCACTGTTTCTTTTAATGGTTTTTATTTATTTATTTTTTCCTTTATTATATTATTTTTTATTGTTTGAGAAATTTTATTTTAAAATGGAAAATACTTTATTTTTTTGGATAGAAGATCTTTTATTTATTTACTTTATTTTGAAGATATATCTGTATATCTGGACCAAATTTCATTTTTATCTATTATTATGCTTCATCAGTGGTTATTCTCATTTAATAGAAACTGGGATATGTTTGTTAAATATCCAGTATTTTTTTTCTTCTCACTGTTTCTTTTAATGGTTTTTATTTATTTATTTTTTCCTTTATTATATTATTTTTTATTGTTTGAGAAATTTATTTTAAAATAGAATATACTTTATTTTTTTGGATAGAAGATCTTTTATTTATTTACTTTATTTTGAAGATATATCTGTATATCTGGACCAAATTTCATTTTTATCTATTATTATGCTTCATCAGTGGTTATTCTCATTTAATAGAAACTGGGATATGTTTGTTAAATATCCAGTATTTTTTTTTTTCTCCTCACTGTTTCTTTTAATGGTTTTTATTTATTTATTTTTTCCTTTATTATATTATTTTTTATTGTTTGAGAAATTTTATTTTAAAATGGAAAATACTTTATTTTTTTTGGATAGAAGATATTGTATTTATTTACTTTATTTTGAAGATATATCTGTATATCTGGACCAAATTTCATTTCTATCTATTATTATGCTTCATCAGTGGTTATTCACATTTAATAGAAACTGGGATATGTTTGTTAAATATCCAGTATTATTTTCTTCTTAGTATTTCTTTTAATTGTTTTTATTTTATTTATATATATATATATATGTATGTGTATGTGTGTATGTATGTGTGTGTGTGTGTGTGTATATATATATATATATATATACTTTGTATTGGCTTAAAAAACATATCTGTAATTTACAGTTCCACTTTTTCTCAATGTAAAATAGAGTGCTGGATGAAAAACTATTATATCCCTACCTTCAACCCTAATCCTCTTTTCAGTCTTTCCCCCTCAACCCTTACATTATGACTAATATCCTAACTTCCTGTCACATCAACGCACAATCTCTCCTAGCCCACTATGATGAATTCCAACTATATTTCTTTGACAATTTTTATCACATAGTAGCCGTATCCGAAACATGGTTAAAACCATTTATCCCCTCCTCTCAGGTTTCCCTTCCAAATTACTCCTTTCTCAGACATGACAGATCTGATCGCAGGGGAGGTGGAGTCGGGCTGTATATTCACGATAGCCTGAAAGCCAAAATCCTACTAATATCTCCTCATAATCCCTTACCTCACATAGAATATATGTTTGTTGAAATTTCAACCATCTCCTCACCCTTGCTATACGCCATTATCTACCGACCTCCCCGTGTTCCATTTGATGACCTCTTCCAATCCTCCCTTGTCCAACTGGTCTCAGCATATAACAATATAATTATTTCTGGTGACTTCAATACTAATATGTTATCTGAGTCCAGTGACAAATCCTTCCTTACAGATCTAATATACTCCCTCAATCTTTATCTTGTTCCTTACTATCCTACTCACCACACACAACACTCAGATACCTGGTTAGACCTCCATATTTCTGATTCTCCTACAAAAATTATTTCCTCCTCACAGCACCCCGTTCCGTTTCTTTCATCACACGACCTTATCCATATCGCATATAACCTACCTGTCAAATCCTTTACACCAAAAATTATATCATATCGTAATTTGGACCTTCTTTCCCATGAATCCCTTCAACCTGATCTTGACTCCATCCACTGGGACTATCTATACTCCTACAACTCCATTGATCTTAAGGTCTCCTTTCTCACCTCAAACCTACGATCCATATTAGACACCCATGCTCCGTTAAAAACCAGAACCTTACGCCGTCCTACTGCACCTTGGCTGACCCCAGAAATAAAGACAATGATGAAAAGAAGAGAAGCGGCAAGACGCAAATTTCGACGTACTCGTCAGCAAGATGATTATGCGTCTTTCAAGAGACTTCGAAACGAAACCCAATCCGCAGTACGACGTGCTAAATCTCTCCATATCCATTCTGTCCTTTCCGAAGCTCCCGATTCTAGATCTAAATGGAAAATTCTTCGTAAATTGTCCTTCCCTGAATCCAATAACCTTAGTTCTTTCCAAATCACGCCTGACGAACTCAATAATCATTACATCTCCTCAGCTTCTAATTCCTCAATAGCTCCTGACATTACTTACCGAAGGTTTAATCCTGACAGTTTCTTTTTTTCTCATGTTTCATACGACGAGCTGCTTGCTACAATCTCAAAATCCCATACCAATGACTATGGACCTGACAATATCCCTGTAAAATTAATAAATTCCAGCCTCCCATCCCTCATACCCATACTCTATCATATATATAATTTCTCTCTACAAAATTCAATTTTTCCTTCTTCCTGGAAAACTGCCCTCGTCCGACCACTAAATAAAGTTCCAAATCCTACCTCACCGCAAGATTTCCGTCCTATTTCTCTTCTCTCCAATCTTTCAAAACCGCTCGAACGCCTTGTTCAAACCCAACTCTCAAATTTCCTAGAAGAAAACTCCCTTCTTAGTCCTCTCCAATCCGGTTTTCGATCTGGTTATTCTACCCAATCCGCTCTCCTTAAAATAACACAAGACCTCCAAACTGCCATTGATCGCCAACAAATAACAATTCTTATCCTTCTCGATTTCTCAAAGGCGTTTGACACCGTTGACCATAGCATCCTTCTTACCAAACTCCAAAATCTTCCAGTATCCAACAGTGCTTTGCGCTGGTTTCAATCCTTTCTCTCCGATCGTTCTCAGTACGTAGTAGTGCCAGACCAGCCCCCATCCTCAACCTTGCCCCTTTCCTGCGGTGTCCCACAGGGGTCGTCTCTATCTCCTACCCTATTTGCTATTTATATTAATGACCTGCCTCTCCATATTAATCACGCTAAATACCACCTCTATGCAGACGATTTTCAAATTTACCTTTCCTTCCCACCTCCCGACCTATTACCAGCAACAAAAAGACTACAAGAGGACTTAGATCGAATAAGTCACTGGGCTGTAGTCAACAAACTAAAACTAAATATTGAAAAAACAAAGGCCATTGTAATAGGATCCCATCACTTCTTGAAAACTGTTCCACATATCCCAACCCTCTTCCTAAATGGTAACCCTATAAAGTTTTATCCGACCGTCAGGAATCTGGGAGTAACCTTTGATCAAACCCTCTCTTTCAAGAACCATATTTCCGAAATTTCCCGCCGCACCTTTTATACCTTAAAGCGACTGAATTCCCTTCGTCACCTATTCCCGTACGAAACCCGGAAGCTCCTCGTTACCTCTCTAATATTCCCCCACTTCGACTACTGCTGTACCGTATACGGTTGTGTTTCTGGGGATCTCGAAGTAAAAATAAAACGCCTCATTAATTGCTTTGTTCGATTTATCTTCGGGGTCCCGAGATACACCTCCGTCTCCGAATTTTATAGCGAGTTGAAGTGGCTTTATCCTTCCAATCGTCGGAAGTATTTCCTTGCATCATTCCTATACCAAGTTATTCAATCCCGGCGTCCATCATACATTTTCAACCTTTTACAATTCAAATCCTCTGTCCATTCCCGCTGTACACGCTCTAGGCCTTCAGATTTATACACAACGGCCCACCAATCTGCACATTTTGACAGATCGTTCCTTATCCGATCCTCAATCCTATGGAATTCTATTCCTCTTTCTATCCGTCACTCCAACTCTCTTCCTGTATTCAAATCCCGCTTATTCATTCATCTCATGACCATCCAGTCAGAATAAAATTGTAATTGACTCTATTTTATTCTATTTTCAACATATTTGCATATGTCTGTTTTCTGTTAGTTCTAGTCAAATTGTTTATAAATAATTAATTTCTCTAAGACTCTTAAGTCCAATTTACATGTTATGTAGATGTTATTCTAAAGGGACTTGTCCCAGAATAATAATAAAGAATTTATTTATTTATTTAATATATTAATAAGGTTTTAGTATGATTAGGGACGGTACTAAAACCTTTCCTTTTATAGCTTTAAAATAATGTCATTAATCTAGTAAAAAAAAAACAACAAAAAATTCTATATTTTAGTATACAGTACATAGTACCTTTAGGAATTCAAAGTCTCAATATTGGTTTGTAACACAGAAAGCTGTTCGTGTTGTTAATCGGTTTCGGCCTTATCAAGTATTCAAGAATTATTGATGAATCCTTTCAACTCAGATATGTTTACACACATTTTTATCGTCTTAAAAATTATATGTTTCGTACTGCTATATCGTAAGGTTTTTATTATTTTGAAAATATGCCTTTTTGATATGGTTTTTAGAAAAAATAGTTCCTATTTTCTTTAAAACTTAATATTAATTAAGAACATTTTTTTATGGACATATCTTATAAATCATTTCTAAAAATATGTTTTCTTCAATTCTTTTTACTTGAAATATATTCTATCATACTTTTTATTTAACATACAAACGTTGTTAGTTCCCAAAATGTATTACAGGGACGAAATTATGAATAGAGATTATCAAAACGATTTTTTTTTAAACTTATTTTTAAAATTGTATCTATATAAGTCAAATCTATGGTTATATCTAAAGATGAATTTTAATGGGTTTAAATTTTGAAAAATCTTTGACTAAATTATTTTTCCAGAGATTTAACTGTTCGAAATCGGAGAATGAAGCTCCCTCCTACTCTTTTACAAATCAAATCTCATTTAATTGGAACTTTAGGGTCACCTGTGGTGTATTGGCTAGAATAACAGCCTTATATTCCCAAGTTAGCGTGTTCAAACCTGGTGATAGTAAAACATTTTTCGAAGTGGATGTGAAATGGTGGTCGAGCTTGAGCGATGTCAGGTTAAAATATCCTGTCGTTATTAAATCAGGCCTGGCAAAATTTAGGACTCCTACTGCAACATCGTCCGATTAGCCACAGCAGCATAAAATGACGTTAAATGAATAAACAAAAAACATGAAACTTTTCTTAATTAAACAAATCTTACTATGTCGTTTTGGTTCCAGAGCTTTTTTCTTCCTAATCTTTCAAAACATAGGCTATTACACAACTTATTAGAAGAAAAGAGATATTTTAAATTACTAGATATTTACCTTTTCGTTTCAATTCAAAAATAATCATTGTGATTACATTAATCAAATAAATAATTTTATTTTAGCAGTTTTATGAACTTAAAACGAATGGATATTTATTGAACTAACACAAGAAATCCGGTTTAATGTAAATCTTATCCTTCAGGTGTTTCGCAAGTTATTTCGCAAAATAATTTATTTTATTACAAAATTTTGCCAACAGTTTCAGAGAGTTACGAATTCTCTTGTAATTGAGAATGGCATTTCCAATTACGGAATGTGCTGAGATCTAACTTTACCAGTCTAAAAAGGGAAATGAAAAGATAAAATATTAAAAAACGCTGTGTTGGAAGAAATATTACACTCGACCATTCAGTGTCGAAAGGAAGCATATAAAATGTCCAGTTTCATGTTATAGTTTACATTTTACAATATTCTGTGAGATATTTGGATAGTTGATTATGTGTGCCTTAAAGTGAGAAAAGCGCATATTTATGCACAAATGTTATTATTTTCAACTTGTTTTATAATTTGAATATTCACAATAGAGTTGTTTTTATTTATTGGTTATATAGAACATTCTATGCAACATACGATTTATGTAGTGGAATTTAATCATTATATATTATTACATAATATGTAGTGATCCTTCTTGTGATTTTATTATTATTCCTAACTAATTTCGTTAATTTGATATGAACCTAGGTAATAATATTCATAAAAATACTGCTAACATTTTTATTATCACATCACATTTACTAGATGTATTTTTATTTAATACAGTTATAAATATCAATAAATATGTTTAAAAAAAATTAATAATAAAATAATAACACGGTAACGCCTCAAAAGCCTGGCTCACATTTTAGGACTTTTAATATGAGATTAAGAAGTTTATCTTTAATAGATACTATATCCATTCTAGGAAATTTAAAAAGAATCGCAAAAAAATCTCATTTATTTATTAAAAAAACAATTGAAAGATTCCCGTAAAAAAATGAAAGTCAGTTTTACTAAACACATCACGAGAGTAAAAGCAGCGAAATACCTTAAAAAATGGAGGTTCTCTTCCATTTTGAAACGTATCCTGGTTACAATAAATGTCAATTGTTAAGAATCCTTTCAACGAGAATGGCGACTTTAACTTAGAATGAAAAAAAAAAAAAAAAAATTAAAACGCCCGAAAAGGACTAATTTACTATTTCAAAGGATATGCCCGATTTTCATATTTTAAGGACTGTTTTAATTTTTGTTTTGTTTTTTCATTCTAAGTTAAAGTCGCCATTCTCGTTGAAAAGATTCTTAACAATTGACTTTTATTGTAACCAGGATACGTTTCAAAATGGAAGAGAACCTCCATTTTTGACTCGATTCTCCTTTTAAAAGGATACGAATCGAAATAATTCACTGGTAACTAGGATTACCATACTAAAAAGGACACTTTTTAATATAGAAACTCTCTTCCCGATGCAAGAAGCTGTCCGAAATAACTTAAGTCTGTCTATATTAGGGTGGGTGAGGTGGGTTACGCCCGAAAAGGACTAATTTACTATTTCAAAGGATATGCCCGATTTTCATATTTTAAGGACTGTTTTAATTTTTTTTTTTTTTTTCATTCTAAGTTAAAGTCGCCATTCTCGTTGAAAGGATTTGTAACAATTGACTTTTATTGTAACCAAGATACGGTTCAAAATGGAAGAGAACCTCCATTTTTGACTCGATTCTCCTTTTAAAAGGATACGAATCGAAATAAATCACTGGTAACTAGGATTACCACAATAAAAAGGACCAATAAAACCTGCAATGGGTGCATTTATTGCGTATTATTTATTATTACTTAACATAAGTTAACATTTATATATTTTTATAAAAAATTTATAAAGAAAAATAATTATATTTAAAATTCAATTAATAAAGAAGAAAATAGGCATTGAAAAAAAAAATTGATATTAAAAAAATAAGGTCAAAAATTTATATTTAAATTTAAACCTTTGCCAGTACACGTCAGCTTTTCTATGACATATTCTAAAGCTATATTAAATAAAACAGGTGAAAGGGAGTCACCCAATATCAGACCTGATCGCACCTCAAATCTCTTGGAGTAATTAAGACTGATTCTAACTTCATGGAATGTTTCCGACAAACACATCTCCAATAGGTTTACTAATTTTCTAGGTATTCTCTGTTCAATAATGATGTTATATAGCTTCTGACGGTATATGGAATCATAAGTCTTTTTAATAAAGTTGATGGACTACACCATTGTATTCCAACTTTTTTTCTAATATTTGACGTAAGGAAAATATTTGATCAATAGTTGAGCGATTCCGCCTAAAACCACATTGGTAGTCTCCGATAATTTCCTCAGCGTATTCCGTGATTCGGCTGGTTACTATTGATGAGAATATTTTATAACATATTGGTATTAGAAAACAAAATAAAAGTTAATTGCGAGACACTAAAATCCCTATAAGTTCGTTAAAATAAATACAGGCGATAATTATACCACGTTAAAACGACTTGAAATTGCGTAAGGTGGCGGAAAAGGCTATTAAAAGATAGCTTTTTGTAGAGTTTTCATGAAATGAGTTGATGAGGTTGGTCACGCGAAGAGAACTGTACGACCCTTAGCGCGGTTCGCCGTGTCAACAGCTTCACTTAACCCGCCACCAATGACGCATTCCTCCGTTTATTATATTAATAATGTTTTATATAATATATCTTTTATTGAGGATGATATATTTCAATTCATCTATGATTAAGAAATTGACTTTTCATCTTGTTTAACGTTTGGTTTGAATTTGTTCAAAACCTCGCCATTTCTTCCTATACTGAACTCTCATTAGTCAATTCATTATTATTCATGAGCTTTTTTACTTAAATATAAAGTAAATTATCCTTCGATTTAATATATATGAATTTCCATTGAATGACAAAATCTGGTGCGTGCAACACACGACTTTCACTTACCGCCGTTGTTAAAATCAATTGAAGAATTTTTCAATATATTTAGGAATGAAAATAAATTGGTAAAGAATTAGTTACATTGAGTTTCAAAAGAAACATTTGTTCTATTAAATAATTTATTATATTATTATCCACGACAATTAGTTAGTTTTATCGGATTTTCATCCCTCTCCGGTATTTTTGGGTATAAGATAATATTTTTTTCTAAAATCTTTAGTTTTTCAACGGTATATTATACATCTATATTACTGTTTTCATGTTTAAAAATTAAAAAATTACATGAAAAAATATGTTTTCTCTTTTCTCCTTTGGTTACATATCAAATTCGTTCAACTTATTTATGTTTATTCCTTTTTTATCAATGATTAAAATATTATATGGTTATTTTTAAAGAATCTACAAAATAAGAAGTACTTTAAAGAAAGAAAATAGTAAATTAAAATACCAGCATTCAAGTCCTGTCTGACTATTTCAATCAGAATGAAACCTGCATGATATTAAAGCCCATTGAATTTTACATCGATATAGGGAGTTCAATAAAAACCGTAAAAAAGGTGAAATATGTATGGTATAAAGTGGCTCTTCCGGTCAGCTGAAAAAGTTTCTATTACATCTCAGGCGTATAGTTGTCTTACAAATGAATTTTGAGTTCCATAAGACTTCTCGTTTACTCGTTGGACTTACCACGCTCACACAAACATGGTCATTTATACTCAAGGGAAATTTTCACGGTCGCAATACTTTCTCTTCCTATACATGTCATATATAGGTAAGTGAAAGTAAAAAACAGAAACAGCTCAAGAAGTTATCATGTTTTATGAGAAACTTTTTTAAAAAAAATTTATTTTTATAACATTCCAGTTGTAGATTTTAGTTTATAAGGAACCTTATCAAAATGAAAAAAAATAAATAACCCTTCTTAAAAATCATAGGAATCGGACTATTATTCGCAGAGATACGTTTTATTGGGCATACTCAAAATTTTACAATAGTATTCTTATGTGTTTGTAGAAACAAGATCGGCCATCTTGGTCTAGTTATTTTACAACCCTTGAAATATACATCTCTCAATAAATTTCAGTCGTCCATTTTAAGATAATATATTCTCTTGCATAACAATATTCCATAAAGTTAGAATCGGTCATAATTTCAGATTCTAACCGATCCCTCCATTAAACTGGGACAGTCTTTTAATCCCGTAACACTCTATTATTGTCGGACGACCCAATTGTCTACTTGGTGTATTAAAAAAAAAATAACCTAAATCTTTATTTAGGTTTTTCGTATTAATTTTTAGATCTAGTAAAATGTTATTAAGTTTCTCATAATTTGAGGTATTAAATAATTTATGTAACTACGCAATGTATGAAGTTAATCTAGTTCTTCATGTATAACAATTTTAATATAATAAAATCATATCATTTAGACTTTTTTAGTGATTAAAAATTCTTTGGGTACTGACTGATATGCGAAAACTTTAATTTCGAAAAATTTAATGATTTTTAGGATCGGAATATACCTTAAATAATAATAAACTAATTTATTACCTAACTTTAAATTTCACTGACCGAAAAACGAGACATTTTATGGTGTAAATTAATATGTGCCACTCATATTTACAGACTTCAACGAATGCATTGTACATTCTAACTTTATTATCCGCTCTGTTGACCGTAAAACGGTCTTATTGTCTTTTAATTAGCCTGATGTTCTGTATTGTAGTATCAGATACATCTGGGGCTATGAACAAAAAATGGATGAGATGTTTACATCATCTCCTCAAACTCGTAATAATCATTTTTTATTAAACATAATAAATCTTGATTAACGGAAATTATTGTCATTTTCTATGCCATCGAGTAAAGATTATAAAATATTATGCTTATATAACATACAGTTTTAAAATTCGTTGTAAGGTGAGAATGATTTCGTTTTATATTTTTAAAATAACTACAATAGTTTTCTTCTATACATTTTGGTGTGTTTCTTTCCAGGTTTTGCAAATTAACTTCTTGTGATAACAATTATAGCATAATAAAAATGAAAAACTCCAGTACACCTGATGGGTCTCGGGTTCAATAATTATGGAGATTCGTACTGTTTCATGGCCAACAGCAATGGGGTAATTAGCTAATACGCTCGGGCCGCAGGGTTTCCCCAATTCGGGTACCCACTTTATAGAGGCTAGGGTGTGCAACAGAGGTTCTCCATACCCCAGGGTCAACTCACAGGCTGAGATAAACGGAATTTAAAAAATTAATTCTGCTTCCAGCCGGGATTCGAACTGTTAAGGCTAATGCTTTTTTTTATAGATTAAAATATTTTGTTGTTATAACGCTTGTTCTGAATTGACTGAATTGGTTTTCATAGGCAGAAATAATCGGGAGTCAGTCTACAATGGTTTTAATTATGCCGACGTTTCGGCTCAAACTTTTGATCCATCATCAGGGCATCTGCGAGCAATGGCAATGTTACCTGATTAACAAGCAGTTAAAACTGCCTGATGATGGCTCACGAGTTAGAGCCGAAACGTCGGAATAATTAAAAAAAAATTGAAACTGATTCCGATTATTTCTGCCCATGAAATTTCCATCAGACTATACATCCTCAATATGAATTAGTTTTCATACTTTTTACTTATCTTGGATACCATATTAGTTTATTAAGGTAGAGTAATACAGGTTTTAAATAACAAAAATAAATAAAATTCATCTAAACCTGAAAGTTATGTTGTACTTGTAGAATGTCGTTAAGAACGTACTTAAAGAGATTTGAGAAACAAATTATTGATAATTAGTCTTGAGGCAAAATCTAATCCTTATTAATAATTGAGTTAATCGAAACCTTCTCGAGTTTTTCTTGTTTTTTATGTAAATGAACAGCAACAGTTTGTTAAGTGTTGTTTGACATATGAAGAAAAAAAAAAATCACTGGGGATTAGTTATGTCACTACCTTTCATTTTTTATTTCAGCTGATAGTGTTTTGTATTTTATATTTAAAAACTGTTTAATAATTTTCATGGGTACAATCAATAATGCTTCTAAATTTATGATTATCTATATTTATAAAAGAAAGTACACCAGGAGTGTACTGGAAGCTCTTGAAAACAGATGGCCCTATAATTCCATCATTTATCACGATTATTCAATTTATTCATCATCCGGCTGAATTTTCGTTTTCACTTCAGTTCCAGAACTTTGTGAATTCCAACTGAACCATAAGAACTGGGGAACAGTGTGGGAACAAGTCAATCTAAACTGTTTGATATAAAAAAAGAGACCAAAAAATGGATTACTAGCACAAGGAATTCTTGAAAAGGGGAGATAATTTTATGCCGTCTTCGTATTAGGCATTGCCAATTTACCCATAGTTACCTTCTAAGAAATCTTCATGCACCAACTTGCAAATATTGTGATACCGTTTCACAAACGGCCGAACATCTATTATTAGAGTGCCCTTATTCGAATTAACAAGGCGAAAAATAAAATTGGCAGGGACCCTAAAAGATGTCCTTCATGATGATGAAGATAGTGTAATAAGACTACTTAGCTATTTAAGAAAACATTAAACATTACAGCAGAATCTAATAAGCTTCAGTTGCCAATGACCCTTCAGGGTAAGGAAAGTAACATTTCACTCAGTTTTCTGGTCATCGCATTTTCTCAAAAATCGTAATGATTGTGAAGCTAACGTTTTATGTTTTTCTTCCTTAATGCCTAGATGCCCATTAAGACAGAGTTTTGTGGAAATTGGTCCTTTAAGTGATTAAAAAAAAAAAATGGTTTTCGAACAACTTAGAAACTATACATCTCTTCAAAAATTATTAGTACTCATTTGAAAGGTGATGCATGCAATTTTCTAAAAATCCAAAAATATTCACTGATAAACAAAATAACAAATAATAATAATTATTGTGGTCGAAGCACGAATTTCCTTGTAGGTTTACTGTGTCTGGTTGCACTCAGTATATTTAAAAGCATTTGGATTAAGCAGTTGTGTGGTGCTGGTCAACGTTTTTTGTAATCATTCCAAGCCATTGACGGATTCCTCTGTTGTTGTTTTTTTTAACTTGACATGTAATAAACTTGTTCGGCACTAACAGTTCCTTAAAACTCAAAAATCGTAATGATTGTGATGCTAAATGTTTTTATTTTTTCGTTAAGACAGGGTTTTGTGGAAATTGGTCCTTTTAAGTGATTGAAAAAAAAAAAAAAAAAGGTTTTCGAACAACTTAGATCTCTTCGATACATCTCTTCAAAAATTATTAGTATTCATTTGAAAGGTAATGCAATGCAATTTTCTTAAAAATCCAAAACAAAATAATCTAAATCAGACCAGTAGTATAACATATTCCCAAATTCAAACAAATTTTAAATATACTAGGTCATATTATATGCTTCGTATTCATGTTTTGTATTTTGGTTTCAAGAAAATACGAAAATCATTTTATTATGATTTCATGTGGCTAAAAAAAAATTGCTATCAGAATTTGAAATAAAGTATTTCTAAATCATAAAGAACAGAATTTTTAAGTGTTTTCGAAAAGCTATAGAATAGGAGTAATCCACAATTGGATTGAAAATGAATTGTGAATATATGCAAAGATTAAGTTTTGAATTTAAAACGTATTGATTAATTATGTGTATGCTTCTTTCTACTAGTATTTTATTTTTGTAAACTAGACAGAATAAGATGCAGATTAAATAACAAAACTTTATTTATTGCTTATAAGAATTGTTGAAATAGTAACTGACCCTCTGATAACGAAGTAATAATTATTAGTAACTCTTACCGTAAACGTATATAAAATAGCAAAATAGGAAACATTAGGGGGCAAAGCTGTAGGTTGTATGAATTACAAAACATGTCTTTTTACTAATGCTACTGGCAGAAATGACTAAACAAACAAACAATTAAAAAGCAAGTTTGGAATGATTTTTATTTAGAAGGCAATTTATCGTTTTTTTTAAAATATTTAATGGTAAAAATAAGAAATGAAAGGAATAATAAAATAAATGGGCAACCACTTAAAGACTACATTGGGCAAAGTTTTTTTACAAACTTTTAAATGATTTATTTTAATTGAAATATTTTATGGGAGCTTTTTTTTCTAAATTTAAAAGTTGAAATTCAACCAATACTTTTAATGAATGATAAAACTCTTTTGGCAAAGAAACGTAAATCTGAAAGGAGTACTTTTTCTAAACTTCCGCCGGGAAGAAAGTTTTCTTGGATAAGGAAATTCTTTTTTTCTTGTTTTGCTTTTTTTCACCTTTAAGTATAAAGTAAAATAAAAAAGTAGTTAAACGAAAAAGGACTTATTTAGATTCTAAGTGTTACACGTTTCATGCATTTCACTATTGGTGCGGTTATAAATTAACTAATTTTAATATTTGAAAATTTTCATATAAATTAAATTTTACTTGTTTTCTACTTTCACTTACATATATATGAAATATATAGTAAGGAAAAGTATTGAGATCGTGAAAATTTTCGAATTCCAGTTTTCTACGGAAATAACCGTTTTACAATCCCTTCATTTCAAATAACCAAATCGTGCAAAAATTAAAAAAAAAAATATGTGTTTCTGTTTCTGTGTGAGGTAAGTCTAGTACGAAAACGAAATTCGTATGAATATGAAATTTCATATTTGAGAAAACTATACGCCTGAGATGATTTTACAGCGACTTTTTCGTTAAAATCGGCTAACGAGAAGAGCTATTTTATATCATGCATTTGGTACGTTTCCACTATTTTCTCAAAAACGGCTTTAACGATTTTGATCATACTAGTTTAATTGATATAAAATATATCGGGCTTTAATATAATGTAGGTTTTAATCTGATTGAAATAGTTTGACAGGAATGCTAATATTTTAAACTTTCTTCCTCTAAAGTACCTTTAATTTTGTAGATTCGAAAACAAATAGCTATTTCCATCTTATTAGCATTCATAAAAAAAGAGTAAATTTATAAGTTGAACGAAATTTGATTTTAAACTAAGGAGAAAGTAGCAAAATTATATTTGTTTCCAATGTTTGGGTTTTTGAATATAAGAACTGTAAGATAGATGTATAATATACCGCTGGAAAATTTAATATTTTAGAAAAAATATTATCTTATACATAAAATTATAAAAGGTAATTGAGAGTGATAAAAAGCTGATAAACTGACTGATTGTTGTAGATAATAATATAATATATTATTTAATAAAACACATGTTCCTATCGAAACTCAATTAATTCTTTAACGTTTTTTCATCTCTAACTGTATTTGTAATTCTTAAATTGATTTTTTACAACGGAGTAAGTTAAAGTCTTGTGTTTCGCACACCAGAGTTTTTAATACGTTATGATTTTAAGGATAATAATTATTATTTAAAATTTAAAAAAATATTATTCGGATGTGTTTTCTGCTTTAGTGTTTAAATTAATATGTGTTACGGATACGTTTTTACTATTTATTTAATCATTATATTATCAGTTAACCCGACTCAGTTTCACTGCCATGAAAAGGCTATGAAGACCGCCTTTAAGTTCTGGTCACTACCAAGAGATTGATAGTTGTAAGTGATTTTTCTCATTTACTTGTTTCAACTTGGAGGGAATCTGCCAAGCATCTTTTCAAATATTGAAATTATAGAATAGAATAGAATATTCAAATTATTTTATTTTTGAAGGGGTTGACAGTCATCTGATAAGCATTTTATTTAAATAAATTTTAGAAAGATAAGCTAAATTTTATTTTAAAATATATATTAAGTTAATCAAAATCTAACAATATTATAGGAAGATATTCACAAATAAACAAAATAACAAATAATAATAATTCTTGTGGTCGAAGCACGAATTTCCTTGTAGGTTTACTGTGTCTGGTTGCACTCAGTATTTGAAGCATTTGGATTAACCAGCTGTGAGGTGCTATGTCAAACGCTTTTTTGTAATCGTTCCAAGCCATTGACGGATTCCTCTGTTTTGTTTTTTTTAACTTGACTTGTAATAAACGTGTTCGGCACTAACAATTCCTTAAAGCTCTTAGCTTCTTTTTACATCCCAATTGCTCTGAAGGCAAGAATCCATTATTAGCTAGACGATTATTTATATGGATAAACAAAAAATAACAAAAATAAAATAAAATTATAATAATAAAAAATAAAATATTAATATTAAAAAAAAGAGAAATGAATATAAAAGAGAGAGAGAGTGGTTATATATAAAGAGAATAAATGGTTATGAATAACTAAGGAAATCGTTAAGAAGATTGACCGTCCTTTACTATGTTTTCAAAGAAGGAAAAACATATTCTGAAGTCATTTAAAAAAATACAAGTCTGTTTTCATTTAAATTCCTAAAATTTCATTTTAGATGTATTAGGTATTTGATAAATATATATATGATGTATGTCATGCATAAATTTCAAGGTTCATTTATCTTCCCGACAGCTCATATTCCTTACAAACATCGTTAATATTCGCGCCTATCCATCATATACCAAAAGAGGGCATAAATTGGGACACTTCCTTGTGCCGCTGTGTAATTTTAATCAGTTTATCGCTCATATTGTGTTTCCAGCCTTTGTTTTATAATATTGTCATCCACCCCTCCATCCACCATGTTAAAGTTATTTTTATTATTGCTAATATTTTAAGATATTTTTTTTAATTTAGTACAATAGAATAACGAGAAGCTATTTCATGAAATATTTTTTTTTTTTTAAACAACGTTTAGGGGCCTTCAGGTTATCTTTAGTGTGACATTAATTAGTTTGAGAGAATAAAGGGTCATAAGTAAACCGATAAAGTGGTCCCGAGCCTGTTAGAAGTCAGGTACTCGTTAGGAGACTAGCTGTAGCATCTTCTGGTTAGCCAATTGTAGCAAAAAGTCACGCTAAGTGAATATACAAGCAATTGGAACTTTTCTTAATCAAACAAACCTTTCTATGTCTCATTTGTTCCAGAATTTTCTTCTCTCTAATCTTTAAAAACAGTTCCACAACTTATTTTTAAAATAATTTTAAATTACTAGACATTGTCGTCTTTTTTTGTTTAAAATTCACCTTTTACATTGTAGTTACATTAATTATAACGTAAAATTAAATGTAATTATCATGTTATTTAATAATCGTATAAATTGACGTTAAATAAGTAAATAATATTACAAGAGTAAACTACAGCCATGATGTCAGCCAAAACGATTCTGAGCGTCGGACAAAGGGTGAAACTTCTGATTTTTTTAAAGACTAGCTAAAATTAGCTTGGAATTAATTATCCAATTATTATCAGGTAACGCTAATTAATAATAATAATTCTTTATTTATTCTGGGACGAGTATCTTAAGAATAATCTTACTGGAACTAAATAATGGTCTTAAGAGTAGAGTCTTAGAGTAAAATAATGGACAACAGAATTAAATTAATAAAATAAAAAATAAAATAGCTCAAAAGATAACTTCTACTTAAATGTGCAAACGAGAAAATAAAAATATATGTGTGTTAAAATGAGAACATAGAATAATATATAATAAAAAATAGAAAAACATTATATAGAATAATTAAAAATATACAGTTAAAAAAAATGGAATTAAAATTCTTTTATATGTTTGTAAAATTATGTATGATTTAATCGTACATCTTTGAAAAGATAATCTTTTCGAATATTATTTGCTACTGAATGTATTCATGAAGATGAAAATTTAATAATTAAATAAACTTATCTTTCTGCTTTATTGGTCGATTTCCCCATAAATTAGCATCTAATTGGGATTATTTGGGAATTGAATTGACAGGAAATGGCCGAATAGACGGGATTTAAATGTTAAAAGAGCTTGGGAGTCCCGGATGTTGGAAGGAATGGAGTTCCATAGGGATGTGGATCGGATTAAGAATGATCTATCGAAAGCTGTGGATCGATGGGACGTTATATACAGATCAGAAGGCCGCTAGGTGTCACGGGAACGATATAATGCATTTAGCTATTGCTTATATTATAAACGAATTTTTCCGAAACATAAAAGGATATAATTCTAGAGTCGAGGTGGTAAATTTAAAAAAATACATTCGGACTATTTTTCAGAGTCATATCTTTACATTTTAGGCGAATTGAACGAGGTTTTGTCTAATGTTTCAGACCAATACCTCAAAATAAGCATATATAATGAACTGGCGTTCTAGTTACTCTGTTGTTATTAACTTTAACGAAATTCAGCCATTGTGGATTTGCTTCAAAGAAAAGGAGTGGTGTTAGGTTCTGTGTAAATGCTATTAGTGAACCTTGAATTAAAATAAAAAGTCGTGTTTAAGCATGGTCAAAATGTTTGTAAATTCATTCAGAGAATGTGCAAGAGTTATGTTACTCAGATGACGAGTAAATCTTCTTCTCTTCTTCTTCCTCTAACTCCTGTGTGCCGCTAAGCGTGGAGTTGCCGCCTCGGTCCATCGAGCCCACTGGTCTCTGTCCCTAGCTATTCTTTTCATCTCTGGGATGGTTAGTCCTCTTGCTGCACCCAATTTCCCAATGTAGTCTGAATACATACACCTGGTCTGCCACGAGGACGTCTTCCTTCCGGTCTGGCTTCAAAAAACCACTTGGCCTTTCGGGTATCATTCATTCGGCAGACATGCCCAAACCAATTCAATTGCCGCTTTTCCAGGATGTCACGCACTGATCGTACTCCCAAATCCTCGCGAATCCTGTCGTTTCTTATATGGTCCCTCCTGGTCTTTCCAAGTATTCTTCGGAGAAATCTCATCTCAGCCGCTGTCATCCTGCTAGCATGTTTATCAAGGGTTGTCCAGCTTTCAGATCCATATAAGAGTACTGGAAGGAAAACATATTTAAAAATCCTAATTTTAGCATCTCTGCTAACTTCATGTTTTCCTATAATCGTTTTGGATATCTGGTAATACAGTCCATTGGCCTTCATCACCCGATTTAGAACCTCCTGGTCTATCTTACCATCATCGCTTATAACTGTTCCAAGATATGTGTAGGCATTCGTCGTTTCTAGTGTTTCGCCGCCACATAATATCCTTGGCTCCAGATTTTCTCTTCCCACACACATAATTTTACTTTTGGCTGGATTTATGTTTAACCCTCTTAGCCGGAGTTCCTCGTACCATTCATTTAGCGATGTCTGGAGAGCTTCCTGGGAGTCCGCAATCAGTACTATGTCGTCTGCATAGATCATAGCCTGGGCGAGCACTGGTGTTAGGCTCCAGTATCCCACCACAGCTCTTGGTGTTCTCCTTCTGCAAACCTTCCACACCTCATCCATGAGAACGATGAAAAGCAAAGGACTAAGGCTGTCCCCTTGCTTTACTCCTTTATAAAAGTAAAAAGGTTGGGATGTTTGACCATTTAGCCTCACTATACCTTTTGGGTCCTGATATATTGACTTTATGGCGCTCACCAGATTTGCTGGCACCTTTCTTCTAATAAGCGCGTCCCAAATCTCTTGCCTCAGAATTGAATCGAAGGCTGCCCTTAGGTCCAGAAACGCCAGATACACTGCCTTGCCACGATCCCATGCTTTTTCTATTATCATTCTGAGGGAGAATATGTGATCCTGTGTCTGCCTACCAGGTCTGAAGGCGGCTTGCTCCTCTTCCAGCTCTTGTTCAACTATATGCCTCAACCTCTGTTCTAATATTCGTGTATATATCTTGTATACGACTGAGGATAGACAGATCGGCCTATAATTCCCACATTCACTCTGGTTGCCCTTCTTGTGTATAGGGACTATGATATTATTCTCCCATTCATGTGGCAAACGCTTCGAGTCCCAAACTCTTTGGAAAAGCATTTGGAGGCACTTCCTCATTTCGTTTCCCCCATATTTAATGAATTCCGGGGCTATACCATCTGGTCCTGGAGCTTTTCCTAGCTGGATTTTATCAACAGCTAAATCCACCTCATCTTCCTCGATTGCATCATTTATGTCATCTGGGTATGCTTCATCTATTCTCCCTCTTCTTCGGCAGTCTCGAAAGTTGTTGTTTCGACGTTCTTCCATGCTAAATTTTTCCTGGAAGAATTGCCTCCAAACTTCTAGTATTTCCTTTTCCTCGGTCACCAGCCTCCCTTGTGCGTCCTTGACGTTCCTCACAGGCTTAGACGTTTTCCCTCTCAAAGCCTTGGTTATATGCCAGAACTTTCTTATAGTTCTGCTCTAGCTCTCGGCCAAACTCCTCCCAGGTCTTCATTTTCGCAGCTTTGACTACTCTTTTGACCTCATTTCTTCTCCTAACATACTCTTCCCAGTGAATATGTGATTTTGTTATATTATATGTTTTCCAGGCCTCCTTCTTGAGCTTAACCACTCTCTTGACCTCATCATTCCACCATTTTGTTTTCTTGGTCGAAGGCTTTATTTTCTGGGTATCACATACTTCTCTTGCGGTGTTGAGTATGCACTTCTTTATTTCACTCCAAAGAATGTCCAGCTCACTGTCTCCATTCACTTCTTGTAGGCGTCTCTCAAGCAATGACCGGTATTCCTCCTGTTTTGTTTCCATCCTCAGCTTGCTCACATCTATCCGACTGTATGCTTTGCTGAAACTTTTTCTTGGTCTGATGACTTTTGTGTCCGCTACAAGAAGCTTGTGGTCAGTACTTAATTCTGCCCCTCTTATGACTTTTATATCGATAAAAAACCTTCGGAGATCTCGGTCTATTATGAAGTAGTCGATGATGCTTTCTCTTGAACCATGTTCCCCTCTACTCTCAAATGTAATCTTATGAACGAGTAAATCGAAAGCTCAAAATGTTAAAGTGGCTTAAAATAAAAAAATATCGCCTATTTTTTCGTTAAATTAATTCTTAATTAAGCTGGTTTGTATTTACTTTTTTTTTTTGTATGATTTATCACCTGTAATTGGGCCTAAGCCTGTTGGTGGATGATGTAAAATAAAATAAAAATAAATTAAATGTAATGAGCTAGAGTGCTGTCAATGGGCAGTTTCTCTTCACGTTTTTCATGTACATCTCTTTTATCATCATATTTACTAGATATATTGTAGTATATAGTTGTAAATTTCAATAAAATATAATTTAAAAAAAATGTAATGATTGTACAGATTTTTTTTTTTTCATATCTAGATATTATTATTTTTTAAAATACCCCAGTTTTAAGTATGAGCTACAGCAAAACAGTCAAACTTCCTAAATATTTAATATATCGTTACAGAGTAAGTTAATAAAATGAAAGACAATTTTTTTATCATGGTAATTTTTATAAAAATTCAATTTTTCACTTTCGTTTGTTATACGTGGATGCGGCGATGTGAAATATAGTCTTCTTTAAGATGTACTATTTTTCTTCATAAGAAAATCTCATCCAGAATTGTTTTTCTCCATGAAATAGGGTTAAGTTTGATTATGGAAATGATGTTTGTTTTTTCCAAAACACTTTTATAGTAAGAAGGGTTTATGGTAATACAGAGCCTTCACTTAACATAAAGCAGGTATTGGAAAAACCTGAGAGACTTAATCTCACATAGCCTTCCGTTAAAAAGTTGTTTTCATATCCTGTATACTTTTTTAATATCTCTGAAGCCACGATATTAAAAAATGTCACATCTTTCAAGGCAATAACCGGTGTGAAGCCGATAAAATTGTATTTTTTTTATATACTTGGTTAAGTATCGGATAATGGCAATGATTTGAGTAAAGCTAAAAAAATATTTGCGATTAATCCTATTTTTTTTTTTTATGATTTAAATAAAATCTTTTAAAGTACTCAGCCTCCATTGGATTTCAATCGCAACTCTGCGGTAGCAAGGGAATAACTGGGATCTCCTGGAGTCTTATTTTACCATTTATTAGTTGAATTACAATCTCGATTCTGAGTTTGCCAGGCTGAATCTAAATATCATATACAGCGCGCTTGAGAGTTTTAAATGTTTAATTTATTTTATTTTTGTTTCATTGTGTGTTTGCTATTGATCTTATTATTCTCTTCTTTGGAAAAACAGTGTGTTGTCTTGTTTTAACAATTCATTGGACATTAGTTATGTCTTGCTCCTTTTTGAATACTATAGAGTACCCATATTAATCATCCTTTTTATTATAATCTTGGTTCTTTCGCAGTAATTGAGGCATGTCATTGAATTCATCTTTGTTCTTTTCCAAGAACTATTTTGAACGATATTTAAAGAACCTACGTATATACATTTGCTTTGTGGTATATGGCGGTCTCTCGATTGTTGTGAGGACAGGCTTAAGCGATTTTTGAACATATTTTCAAGATTTTTCCTCGGTACGCCTAAAGACCTCATGTGAACCACATATAATAATAATAATAGTCTTTATCGATATACATATAAAACATTATAATACATTTTTATTAAAAAAAATTTTTCTTCTTTCTTTATATACATATATGTACATAGACCTTCCTTTTCAGGAGTTTAAAGTCTTTTACGGTAACTACCCGTACTTGAGTTGAGTTCTCATCTTCATCTTTTCATCCAATTTTCTATGTCTTTGGCTTAACGTGACCATAGCACTCCTCCTGCCTTTTTATTTTATCGACCCACCTCCTTATTTGCCTCGGTTCCTTTTCCTATCCAATGGGTTCACTCAGTCCATATTTAAGCCCAGTTTTTATCATTTTTCCTCATTATCATCTTTTTTACGAATCTGATTGCATCAATGACTCCATTAACATTTCTTATTGTTTGGCTGTTTAGCTATTGGCTTTTCCTTATACCTAACATGCTCCTCTCCATTGCTCTTTGGCATGTTATAATTTTTCTCTCATGAAGTTTGTTGAGGGACCATGGTTGGCATCCATAAGGTAGGACAGGCAATATACAGCTATTGAAGGCTAACGCGCTTTTAGAGGCTGGCTGATATTGTTGTTCTTCATAATCATCCCTAAGCTCCAATATTTCCGCCAAGCCATAGCTGTCCTTGTTTGGATTTCAGTAGACTGTCTATCTTTATCAGATGTATATCACTTGTCCAATATATCACTTGTCCAAGATATTTGATTTCATCTACTACACCTATTTCAGGAAGATCAATTTTTTACTTCTGCGATACTGGAGCTGGTGATTATTTTAGTCTTAGCCAAGCTCAACGACAGTCCATGTTGTGCACTTCTATACCTAAGTTGTTGCAGCATTGCAGCACATCATCAGCGTATTTAAGCACATTTATTTCAACACCATTTTCATTCACTCTATATTTTTCCCATTCTATCTCCTTTGGAATAAGTTCCAGTACTACACTGAACAGCTGTGGTGATAGTGCATCTCCTTGCCAGACTCCCCTCTGTGAACCACATATACGGCGAGTTAAAGTGGCTCCTTTCCTCCCATCGCAGACAATATTTCCTAGGAACACACCTTTACCAAACCATAATCGCTCAGCACACTCCTTACATTCACAGGCTCCTGCAATTTAAACCGTCCACTCCCTTGAAACAATTTCGCGCAATGCCGACCTTTACGTAACTACATTAGAACTAAAACTTTTGACAGTTTCTTTATTGTCCGCTCTACTACTCTCTGGAATTCCTTATCTACTTATATCTGCCAAGCTTCTTCTTTATCCTTATTCAATTCCCATATGTTCCAATACCTTGTCCAATACCCATGTCTTCCCAAACAAACGCTCAACCATTCTAATATTTCACATCAAATATCAGATTTTGTGTGAAAGTAAATAATTATTTATTGCTCAAATTATGTTAAGCAATGAATCGATTTAATTTTAGTATATTTTAACAGATTTATCTACCTGAATTCTTATGTTTTGCTTTAACTTTTTTTTTATTTTTCTTCCCATATTCTCATCATTTTATATATGATATAATTGTTCCTTTTGACTTTTTGGCCAGACACATAGCATATTTTAAATGTAGGTATAGGGGAACCAGTCCCAAAATAATTGTTTTTCCTGTTCTATATATTTTTTGGCATTTTAGTTTGGCGCTTTTCCTGTAAAAATGAAAATTAGATTAACTCAGTGATAGTACTAATTGGTTTAATGTGGCGTGATTTCTCAGCAAGTAATATCTTAACTGATCCAATCCAGCCTGATGGAAGGCATTAATATTTTATGAAGAGGAGCCCTTACTGGAAAAGTGTTCTTTTCATTAATAATGGAACGAAGCTCCAGGTATATAATGGCCATTCCTGGATAATAATTTCTAGCGTTATGGACACTAGATCAAGGTGGGGGCCGGCCTGCCCTCAACAAATGCCTCGGGAAAAGGCGAGGATTCATTCTTAATTGCCTTGTAAATATTCTTAGTATTTCCTAGCTATTAAATGTTTTCATTTCTCTCGAGTTGATTTACGGTAGTCCAAATGGCTATTTGCCGGACATTTCTGAAAAAGATGATTACAATTGCTTCCTATCGGCTGAATGATTGGAAAGTATTTTAAGTATTTCAAACTCAAAAATGCACTCCTTAACTTCCTTTTCTTACACATTTATTTTTCTTCCCAATCTATTACATAGTTTTTCTACGTTTCGGGGTTCTTTCCCCATTATCAAAACTTTTTTTGAATACACTTTTTAACACACAACACATTATAATATTACATAGCAGTAAGCTAGAAATGTAATATTATTACATTTCTAGCTTACTGCTATTCGTCCTTTTTGATGTTTATAGGCTAGTCTTGATAATGGGGAAAGAACTCCGAAACGTAGAAAAAACTATGTAATAGATTGTGAAGAAAAATAAATGTGCAAGAAAAGGAAGTTAAGGAGTGCATTTTCGAGTGTGAAATATCAAATAAAACTTCCTAAAAGATTATAAAAGAAAAGAAAATTTATTTATTTACTCTTCTTCTCTTCTACCGCTCAAGATGTGTGAAGATCGTTTCTGCAGAACTGATCCAAGAGTCCCTCTCCAGTACCATTTGTCTTTTTCTCCATTCCAAACCTCTTCTGTCAAAGGCCTCCTGGATTGAACTTTCCCAAGTCTCAGTTGAGATATTATCATAATTATTCTGAAAACTTCAGAGTTTGATAATGGTATTTCAGTCATGTAATCAATTTATAAGTAATCAACTATTATCATGGGTTTACCAATGGTCATTTTATTCTACATTCAACCATTATTTATTTATCACCCAACCATTAGTTGGGGGTGTGGTCATACGACCAACTTATTTTACTTTTGTGTCGACGTTTCGGTCTACATTGTGGGCCTTCATCAGGGCTTAGAAATACAAGATAACCATCAATACATCTAAAGTAAAATAATAATAAATTAACTATATGAAATATGGAAATAAACTGTAATATAAAATTATAATATCGGTATGGAAATATTTGGTGGTTGTAAGGAGAAACTAAGAAACAAATTAATTTTTTTACATAATAATAAAAAAAAAATAGTAGCTTATTGTCGTCGTTAAATATGTGGAAGTATTGCATTTAAATTATTAAAAACAAAATTAAGACGTAAGATGACTTGTGTGACAAAACTATTCAAGTATTATTTATTTAATTTTGATATATCCGCATATAAAACTGAAAAGACAAGAAACTGCTCGCCGATTTCGGTTACTTCGATTACTAGACAGACGCTCTAACCTTCCACTTAACTACAAAAGGCTCATTAACGTGACTATCATAAGGCCTATCTGTACTTATGGAATTGAGCTTTAGGGCTCTACTAAACCATCAAATTCTTCCCTTATCTAATCATTACAATCCAAAAACCTCAACGCTCAAAAAGAACTTTTATATTCCATATGTTGCTGATTTGGCCCGTACCAGGTATCATTCCTTCCATGACAAACTCCATTCCCACTCTAATCTAATAGTTTCAATCCTTGCTTCCTCTTTAACTCCTGATAATCCCCCGAGAAGTTTTAAAAGAAAATAGCCTAGAGACCTTCTTGTTTAGATTGACTACTAGAGTGTTGCCAATGGGCAGTTTCTATTCATGTTTTTCATGTAAAATATCATTTAGCAGCATATTTACTTGTTGTATTTTGTACTGTTGTAAATTTCAACAAAAATATATTTCAAATTAAAAAAAAATTATATAGTGTTTATTATCCTGACCATTTAAAATTTAAGTAGATAGGAATTTAGTAATTTATTCTCGGTTGAGCAGGAAGGCCTTTGGATTCGAGATTGCATTGGTAACGCTATAACACATTCGGCCAATGGACTCAATTTTCTTCCGTACAAATTATAAGGCGTATTTAGCCATCTGTCTGGAAATAAACATAAGTTTTGAAGATAAGACATTACCTGTTTGAAGTTGGCCTTCCAAAGTCAACAAATTAATTTTTTTTTTAGAGTTTTGGTATTCCCTCAAGGAGTTCTAGAGTTTTCGACCATTTTTAGAAATAGTTGTGTAGTTTAAGCCACTCAAAATTACTACGAAAGTTACGGGGAAGGGAGGGAGGGAGAAAGCTAACTTCACAATTCTTGCTACTTAGCGGCCTTATAACTTCCCCCCTATTCACTTTTCTTAAAAAATTCAAATAAAAAAAATTTAGGACTCTTGAGGGGCCAACGGAACTCCGACTAAAAAAAAAAATTGAAAAAAATTAGGAAATAAAAAAAAAATTGATTAAAATAAAATTTTAGAGAGAGTTGCGGTAGCCCACTGACTAGTTATAAACATAAAAATCAGGACATTTTGATCTGAGATGCGAAATAAAAAAGTTCTGGACCCCAGAATTTTTAAATTTGTTTTCGCAACTTTGCAGTCTTATAATTTCCATCCTATTAACTTTACATAAAAAATCCAATCAGATAATTATTCGGAGTTCTGTTACCTCCCACCTCCTTCCCCCCTCCCCCCAAGAGTTTTAAAAATTATCCAAATGAATATTTTATGTAAAGTTAATAGGATTAAAGTTATAAGACTAAAAAGTTGCAAAAAAAAATTTAAAATCTGAGGGGCCAGAACTTTTTATTTCGCATCTGAGAGCAAAATGTCCTTATAATTATATTTAGAACTATTCGAGGGAGGGAAGGAGGGGCTATTGGAACTCTTTAAAATTTTACCTTATTCAATATTTTAATTTTTTTTGGGGGTCGAAAATTTTTTTTTCGGTAATCAATTTTGATTGTCGTAGTTCTGTTGCCCCTCTCTCCCTCCCCAAGAGTTCTAACATTTTTCTATTTGATTTTTTTTCGTAAAATTGAATAGGGAGGAAGTTATAAGGCCGCTAAGTTGCAAGAAGTGTGAAGTTTGCCTCTCCCCTCCCCCGTAACTTTGGTCGTCATTTTGAGTGGCTTAAACTACAGAACTATTTCTAAAAATGGTCGAGAACTCTAGAACTCTTCGGAGGGCTACCAGAACTCTAAAAAAAATTTAATTGTTTTGACTTTGCGGGACCAACTTCACAGAGGTGAAGACATTCCTCAAACAGTATACTGTGAATGCTCTGGCCAATATATCTACGTCGAAGATCCTTAAGAACCACTAAATCCGGTTTAGGTCCTTGCTTCTTAGGCCTTCTTTAGTTGGGTAATCCCCAGGAAATTTCCTCTTAGAATTCCTTTCTTCAGTACTCATATACCTTATAAATATTCTTTGTTTACAATTTAAAATAAAATTGATTACCTTGTTACAAGCAGCCAAGTTTGGTTATATATAAGAATACAAGTACTTGATTCGATCAATTTTGCCAATGGTTTCTCGAAAACTCATATAAATAATGTCAAAATTTCGTCTACTTATAAAATATTGATTCTTTTTATGTTCAAAGATTCATTCATTAACCCTGTAAAAGTTTAACTTTTAAATTTTAGTTTTTGCGATTTAAATTTGCAATACTAACAATTAAAAATTGAACGCCGAGTCTTGAAGAAAAGATAAATGTTATACTATATGTCGAATTTGGCTATAATAATAATATATTTATTTAGGCTTTTTTAAAGAAAAAATTCCAAAACTAACGTAAAAATTTGAAAAAATTACTGATATTAAAAAATACCGAACAGTCTCAAATGGAACAAAATGAAATGTTTAAAGTTACATAGATAATGGTCATTTATTTATGAATAATAACATTATCTAGAACGATTAATATTTACTATATCAAGTATTGTGGCCACGGTTGAGTATTTGATAATTTAGAATATTAATTAGGAGTATTAGAATTAAGATCGATTTAAAACTTCCTGAAAATTCATAAGTACCTTAAGTTAAATGAATTTCTTTCAGTGTTTCCATGCGGGTTTATATAATATCCATATGAATATTTATCTTAACGATATTTATTTTATTTACTATTCTTATTTCCGTTTGTTCTTTTTCTTATGAATTCGTGGTTGTCTTCCTCACTTTTTGTTTCCGGCGACAGGCCGGGGTGTGGTTTCCTAAGATTCCACACATCGATTCTCGATAGGGTAAGGTCATTACATATATGTTTTTGTGGGTGGCCTCTAGTTGCTGACGGGTTTCACATATCCCAGGAGTGGTTGTGAGTGAATATCCATTTATATAATTCTTGAATAAGTCCTCCAGGGACTGAGATTCGAACTTACAACCTTTGTCGTAGTAGGCTTGCCCCCACAAAAACCCACACACTTCTCTTTCATCCTCATCAAGTCACTTAACTTACAGCCTTGAAACACCTAGTTAATAAGTATTTTTGTTTTAAATGGAACTATTTCTCTGTTTGAGAAACTTTAAAATAAAAAAATGCTGTTCATTATCGTGTCTACTACTGGGTTTTGATTACATTAACATGTTTTAAACGCAACAGTTTTTCGGAATTACAGAATTATTCTTGTTATATCCTATTGTTGTAAAATTATTCTCTGAGTCTTGATAAGTATGTCATAAACTTTACTTTGGAAAACTTTATTGCCTGTAGAAGGGACTTTGAGCCGAGCTTATGAAGCCTGGATTTTGGGATCAGAACCATTCCAAGGAGTAATCCGGGATCATCTAGCTAACCAAAGAGATAGGAGTCATCCTTGCAGATGTTTTATTAAAGCCCTTCTTTGATCCTTATGTTGGATATCTTCTGATGTGTGTTCGTATAGTTTTATGTCACATGCGATGAGAAAGTTTGAGTCAATGATTTATGATAAAGGAAAAATAAATTTAAACGCGTTTTTTTAGTATATAAGGGAAATTGTATGATTAGAGGTTATCCATTACTATTGTTTATGATAGAGGTCATTGTCCCTTATAGAACAGAATGTAATACCACTAAATAAATATATATATTTCAACTTAATGAGATAATGTTAAAATTGAAAGTAAACTATTGTTTTTTTTTTTCAACGTATTGGAGGATCACTTGTAGCTGGGTGGCTAGCGTAACAGCCTCCCATGCCAAAGATCGCGGGTTCAAACCCGCAGGTGGTCCTAGGATTTTTTAATGGGAGTAAAAAATCCTTAGTTACGTCGTCCCGTAACTACGTAGGGACGTTAAAAGGTGGTCCCGAGCCTGTGCGATGTCAGGTACTCGTTAAAGATCCCTATCCTAATAAAACCTGGATAGGCAAAATTTAGGACTCCCACTGTAGCATCGTCCGATTAGCCATAGTTGCATAAAAGTGACGTTAAACGAATAAACAAACAAACAACGTGTTGGACCCTATTAAGACGAATAATATCTTGCAGCAAACGACAGGTATTTTCTTTGCAATATTGAGAAAAAAAAAAAAAAAAAATATATATATATATATATATATATATATTTCTTTTTTTTTTTTCTCAACATATATATATATATATATATATGTATGTATGTATGTGTGTGTGTGTGTGTGTGTGTGTGTGTGTGTGTGTGTGTGTGTGTGTGTGTGTGTGTGTGCGTGTTTTAATATGGTCAGAAAAGCATACATATTATATATTATTTTAGTTATTAAATTTAAATGTTTCCAAAATAGTTCGACAGTAAGAGAGCTATCCATTCGTAGCACCATTTTTATTTTAAAGTTCTATTAAAGTAAATATTTGTTTGTTATTTTGAAACTGTCTGCTATTAATATAGGAATAAGGGTGAAATAAGGTTTTCTTTATCATGTTCAATGGATAAATTTATTCTCGAATAGATTTATTAATTTATCGGTATAAGTTTTATCTGCTTTTATTCACTCTCAATTGACTTACAATTTTGTGTATAACATTTTTTCTAAAATCTTAAGCTTTCCAACGTTACATTATTCACCTACATTAATGTTCGTATGTTCAAAAACACAAAATTGCATACAATTATTTTTTTTATTTTCTCCTTTAGTTCGATATCGAATTCGTACAACTAATATATTTAACATAAAATTATAAGCTTATTTCTTATCAATGCTAACAAGTTGATATAATGTTTTTTTTTTTTTCTAATTTACAAAAAGTAAAGGTATTTTAGAGGAAGAATATTTAAAACATTGGCCTTTAAGACCTGTCAGGCTATTTTAGCAGAATGAAACCTACTCATCATATTAGAGCCTATTAAATTTTACATCGATATAGCGAGTTTGATCAAAATTGTTAAAGCTATTTTTGAGAAAATTGTAAAAAAGTGCTAAATACATGGTATAAAGTAGTACTTCCGGTTGTCCGATTATGTTGAATAAGTTACTGTAACATCTCAGACTTCTAAAATTCTAAGATATGAAACTTCAATTTTATACAACTTATGTTATGTGCTAGGCTTAAAACTACCACGAACGGAGCTTTTTGCTGGACTTGGTCATTTGGACTCAGTGGACCCTAAAACGCGCATTTCCGTTGAAAACTACTATTCGAAAATTTTCAAGATCACAATACTTATATTACGCATATAGGTAAGTGAAAGTAAAATGTAAAAGAAAAAAAAATGTGCATTGGAGAAATGAAAAGTAAACCCTTTCTTTGTATTCCAAAAAATAATTATAGTCATATTCCTTACTTAATCGTAGTAGGTATAATTTTTATAACGTATTTTTAAATTGTAACGCCGAATGTTTTTTTAATGTAGCTGATTGCTTATCCTCCAGCTCAGTCTATGTCATTCACCCTTCTAAGGTTATGCTGTTCTCAGCCTAAAATGCGAATTTCGCCAGACGTTGCTTACTAAAGCAATTAGTATCAGGAAGGTATTTACTCACAGGCACTTCATTATTTGCTATCTCCGCTTTCACATGGGAAGTGTGTAAGCTTATCTCTGATTGGCTGAAGTGCTGATAATGTTCTCCCACCTTTCCCCTCCTTTAGTCCAGCGGCCTCTCTAGGTGATTGATGCTGTTCTTATCAGCGAGGAGTCTGATCGAAGCCTTCGTAATGGAACTGTTCAGATTGCCTTATCTTCGGTGAGCTAATTAATGGCGGGGAAATTCCGTGTTTGTCTAAAACCTTTGTTCTAAGATCAATGTCCGTGTTACTTAAGCGTTATATTTTTACCCAAGTCCTTCAGCTGCCAAAGAGACTCTTACTGTTGGCCTGCAGCACTGGCAATGTGGTAGCGATCATATGCAAGAGCCCACAGCTCGCTTGATTAGGTATCGCTCTAAATACGTCCCGCTATATCTCGCATGGGTGGACAGCTCTGATATCTTCAGTACTAGTAGCTAGATCATATGTTTCATATAATTTGTCTCGGATGGCGCTTCTAAATTTTAAACATATTGTGTGGCACATCACATGTTTGCATGTCAAGGGAAATGTCCTGTTCTCTATCGAATTCTGATTATCTGATAAGTGGAGTTTTCTATTTTTATTTATGTTTTTTTCTCACTTCTATTACGGAGGTTGTGGGCTGAAAGGTTCAGAGGAGTTGGTGTATTCCTAAAAATTTGTTGGAAAAATTTAATGTAAAGAGTCCATCTCCTCTTTATAACATTTTTCTGTGAATTTTACAGAAGAAGCTATCTTAGCCATCAGATTTATTGAAATGTTCGTAAATTTTGTATGAATTAAAAATATCTTTTGTGGATGTAATTAATTGACCGTTAAGCATTACTGGAAGGAATTAGTCCGGATGGCGGTCATTAAATAAAACAGCTAAATAGTTTCAACTCTTGTTTGCCAACGTTTCGACCCCCCTTTTTGGGTCATCATCAGGGCTGGAGGTGAAGAAGTGATGGCTTATTGAGATGAGAATGTTGTCAACAATATGTCAACAACAGCAGGCATTCTCATCTCAACATGCCATCACTTCTACACCTCCAGCCCTGATGATGACCCACAAAGGGGGGTCGAAACGTTGGCAAACAATAAATAGTTGAAACTATTTAGCTGTTTCATTTAATGACCGCCATCCGGAATAATTCCTTCCACCAAAAATATCTTTTCTTGAACAGTACGTAACGGAAGATCTTTGGGTAATATTATTTGATTAATTTACGACCTGGTGGATACATTTTAAATTCACAATTTTTCTTTCATATTTATAATAATTAACCTTTGTAATCTATCAAAAAAAAAAAATAAATAAAAGTTCCCCTCCCCTTAATATTTGAGGGCTCACGTTTGAAGATACGTAGAACCCGAATAACAAATAAAAGATGGGATCACTTGTAGCTGGGTGGCTAGCGTAACAGCCTTCCATGCTAAAGGTCACGGGTTCAATCCCGCAGGTGGTCCTAGGATTTTTTAATGGGAGTAAAAAATCCTTAGTTACGCCGTCCTTCGGAGGGGACGTTAAAAGGTGGTCCCGAGCCTGTGCGATGTCAGGTTCTCGTTAAAGATCCCTATCCTAATAAAACCTGGATAGGCAAAATTTAGGACTCCCACTGTAGCATCGTCCGATTAGCCATAGTAGCATAAAGTGACATTAAATAAACAAACAAACAAACAAACAAATAAAAGAAATCCGTTTTTCTGCCGTACTCCGACGCGGCATTTCTCCGAAACTACTGGACCAATATTTTTAAAATTCGCCACAAAAATACTAGGGCATGCAAGGATGATCCTAACATGAAGACGTTGATACCAGCTGATTATTTTTAAAATCGCGGCAGATTAAAAGTGATTTAATTCAATTACTCGGTGATTTTTGAAGAAAAACAAAAAAGGAAAAAAGTTGAAACCTTTGCCATACATAGGCTTGCAACTCCGTTATTTTAGAAGATGGAGAAAAATATGTACAGATTTTTAGAACCAGTAAAACGCGATTAACAGAAAAATCGAAAAGATTAGCAGCTATAAACAGTTATACCCTAATTATATATATATATATATATATATATATATATATATATATATATATATATATATATATATATATATACCCTATTTTTGAAAAGCCATTGTGTAATAATTTGCATTTTTTTTTTTTTTCGGTTAAAGAATTATATTTATTTACTCAGGATTACAAGCTACAATAGACTATTTTAACTAATTATCGAATTTTTCTCATATTAATTAAATTATTTAAATTTTTCATACCTATTATGATATAATTAATGAAATAGAGAAATAAATATTTTTCAACCACTTGGTAAGTTTTCATGTATATTAAAACTTAAAAGAAAACCTATTCACCATAGTTATAAAAATAGATTTTTAATTTCTCAGAACAGACTAGCTAAAATAAAAGAAATGTTATAAGATGCTTCAATTTCATATTTAATGTATATGCTTATACGTGGAATGTTACTGCAATATTTTCGAATATGGCTATGCCCAACTTTACTCTTCTTCTTCTAGTAGCCCTTATATTTTTTATACATGCTGTACATTATGTTAATTACTTTACTAAATAAATAATTTAATAACCCTGCAACTTATTACACAATGGTTTATTATTTCAAAATAACTATTTTTGGATATAACTGTTTATATAGGTCTTTAAAGGCAATTAACTAATGTGAATAGCAATAAATAATTCAAAGAAAATTGGTCTGTTAATTTCAAATATCTGTGCTATTTCTAATCCGATTTCAATGATTGTATTTTCGTTTTGCAGAAACTTTGTTTATGTATTGAATACTTCTAACCATTAAAATACAGTCGTGGTTTCCTGATCCTAAAACTCAATACAATTTTTTTTCTATCTTGAAAAATAACTGATTTGTAAGCGTATTTATAGGCAAAGTATTAACTTGGTTTTTCTTTTTTTATAATTATTCCCGGTTTCTTGGTTAAGAAACTCCAATATTTTTTTCTCTATATTAAAAAATAACTGAGTTATTGAATTAAATCATTTTTTATCAGCCTCATTTTTAAAACTAATCAGCAGATTTCAACCTTTAGTAGCTAGTATGCTCGTTGGATAAGCCAGTATTTTTGAGCCGAATTCCAAAAATATTGGTTCAGTAGTAAAAAAACTGCGGACGGCGTACGGATGATTGAACGGATTTTTTTTATTCGTTATTTTATTCTACGTATCTCGAAACGTAAGCCCTCAAATTTTGAGGGCAGGAGGGTATTTTTGGTCGATTGTTGAAAAGTATAAAGTTTCATTATTGAAAATAATAAACCAAAAAACAAAACTAAATCGGACGTGTTGAGAGTTGAATAGGTGTAGCTTTATTGATACATTCACCATCTAAATTAATTCTTAATAAAACAGTATGAGCAATACTTGAGTCTCAAAATAATAGCATAATCATTTTAGCGATATTTGGATTAGCTAATGTACGTTAATATCGAAAAGAATAACTGATGGTTTCTGCTTATTCCGTGATCTATGCATGAGTTTCTCGCCAAAACTATTAACCATCCAGGATTAACTGGATGAGCATGCTCATAGACTCGGAGGATTTGAAGAGAAAACTTTTAATTGAATTCGTGGTGGCCTGCGGCTTGCGGTTTAGTCGTTCGCGAGCTGGGACCATTTGGAACGCGTGAGAGGACATTCTGACACGCAGGAAATTCCTTCTCTAGATTTGGTCCGAGGCAGTTGGAGTCACGGTTGTGTTGAAATAGGAGGGTTCGTGCCCGACTGGGCTATCACGCCTGTTTGTTATATCCTTCCAGATAAAGGATGAAAGAGACGCGCCTAACAAAATGTTGCACTATTTCTAGTTTTAAATAGATATGTTTGGTTTTTCATTATTTTGGTGCCTTGAGCGTTCGCAGAGAGGGTCGGGCTATGAATATATGAACTAGTCGAACATCATTTGAAATTATACCGATGTCCAGCATCATGAAATGAAAGGGAAATAATATTTTATTCTAGGATTGATAGTCCCCTGAGAATAATATAAAAGTACATTTTAATCAATAAAATTTAAATAAAGAGGCTAGTAATAGTAAAACTTCTTAAGGCTTAGTAGATTGATATTCAAGGAGATGGATGAATAGTTGATGTTTGAGGGATGTTAAGGATTGTGATGTACGAATGGAATTAGGTAGCAGATCATATGCTTTAATTCATTTGAGCGTAAAACTTTCGACTCTAAAAACTGTTTTAAGAAAAACATTTGTAATTGATCAAAACAACATATTCTTGGGTCACCATCGAAAAAAAATATGTCACTGAACATGAATTAATTTTTATAATCTCGCATTAATTTTACTTTCACTTACCTATAATGACATATATAGTAAGGGAAAGTATTGCGATCGTGAAAATTTTCGAATTCCAGTTTTCAATAGAAATACACGCTTTGGGGTCTCCTGGGTCCAAATAACCAAGTTCCAGAAAAGGGTCTGTGTCTTTGTGTCCATGTGTGTGTATGTACGAAAACGATAAACAGTATAAAAATGAAATTTCATATTTTAAGAGCTTCTATGCCTGAGATGTTACAGCAACCTTTTCATGAAAATCAGCTAACCAGAAAGGCCACTTTATCCTTGTATTGTGCATAATTTTACGATTTTCTCAAAAACGGCTCTAACGATTTTGATTAAACTCCTTATATCGATGTAAAATTTAATGGACTTTAATAGCATGTAGGTTTAATTCTCATTGAAATAGTGTGACAGGGCTTAAAGGCCGATAGTTTAACTTTCCTTTCTCTAAAGTCCATTTCATTTTGTATGTTTCGTAAAATTAACCATATCATCTGATTAACAGTGGTAAAAAACATGCGAACGAATTTCATAACTAAGTAATGGAGAAAAGAGCAAAAATATTCTTAGTGGATGTAATCAGTTTACCGTTGAAAATTACTGGAAGGAATTAGCCGGGTGGCGGTCATTTCGCCAACATTTTCATGGAAACTCCATTCACACACCATGCGCCCTGATGATGACCCACAAAGGGGGGTCGAAACGTTGGTAAACAATAAATAGTTGAAACTATTTAGTTCTTTCATTTAATGACCGCCACCCGGACTAATTCCTTCCAAAAATATTCTTAATGCGATTTTTGTTTTTTTGAACATAAAAACAGTATAATATACCGTTTTATAGATACCGTTATTTTTCTAGATGTATAATATACCGTTGGAAAGCTAAAGATTTTTTAAAAAATATTATGTTATGTACAAAATTCTTAAAGTGAACGGGGAGTGATGAAAAACGAATATAAATATAATATAAAACGAATTGACTGTCGCAGATAATAATATAATTGATTATTTTATTTAACACATATTTCTATTGAAACATAATTTAATTATTTCTTTAACAATTTTTTTTATCCCTAAGTTTATTTAAAAATTGATTTTAACAACGGAGGTAAGTGAAAATCGTGTGTTGCGCGCACCACATCTTTTTAATAGAAAAATATATTATATATTTTCAAGCTTGCGGTATTGGTTATAGTAACAATAAGTAATTGCAATTTAATATTTAAAAAAATATAATTTATTACAAAGACTTATACCTCCCCTTTCCTTAAATATCGCATCTCTGTTGCCTGTAGTTAGTTTTTATGCTTAGTGGTTTGATTTTTGTTTCCTTGGTAGTTATTCAAGGAGAGCTCATGAATCGCTGGCGTATTGGTAGGAACGTTGTATTATATATTATTATTGAGCCCTGCTCATTAAGGTGCACACCTAGGTATTTAAAATGCTTCACATGCACGATGTTACAATGCTGTTACATGTTATGAACATGCCTTTAATGAACTTTGCAGTTTGCAATTGCTTTGATGAATGAAAGATTATGCATGGTCAGCTAAAGCAGCGGCTCATATCAGAATAACAAGTTAATTGTTTAACATGTTTTTATTCACCATCTTGGGGTGCGTTCAAGAGGTTGTGGCATTTTAATGTTTCTGTTATTGGGTTGGTATCGTAAGTTAGTCTTTGGTGGAATATTGGTTAGTGAAATAGTTGGGATCTTCAAGTCTTTGCCTATTATTTCAGTTGTCACCCACCACTTTCGACTGAAAGAACTGTATTTATTGATTTTTTTACGGTTAACCCTACAGTTCTGTCACCTATGTCCAGTTGGTTTCAGCAAAACAAAGAGTTATTTTGTTGTTTAGTTTTATTACTAAACAACAAACTAATTCTGTCAAGTAATCTAAATAAAATACCATATCGTCTGATGATTTGGCTTGTTTATTCATTTAACGTCATTTTATGCTACTGTGAATAACCGGACGATGCCACAGTGGGATTTCTAAATTTTGCCAATCCTCGTTTAATTAGGATAGGGATCTTTAACGAGTAGATGGCATCGCACAGGCATGTGGTAACCATTTTACGCCCCTTCTGAAGGATGGCATAACCAGAATTTTTACTCCATTTAAATTTCTTGCCGGGTTTGAACCCGCGACTTTTGGATAGAAGACTGACAAGGTAGCCACAACACCACAGACAGCATTGCGTCTGTTAAGTTCTTCACGTTTTAGCCAAATGTGTGTTCTCCAAGACAGTCTTTCAAATGATGACCTAAATATCAATATTGGTTTGATGTAGAAATCACAAAACTATTCGTTTATGTCAATAAAGGTTTAATAATAAAAAAATAATTATTTAAAAATAATAAATATTAATGAAATAAATGTTTCTAAGGAAATAAACGTGAGGGCGTTTAAGCAGCAGACGTTGTAGGGATATGGGGAGATTAAAATCTGTTTACTTTTTTTTAATAACTTCCCTTATCCCTTGAAAGTGGAAGGCTAATGGAAAAACTTTTAGCACATAGGAACGGTGAGTTGTGTTTACCGGAGGGAATTTTCATGGAAAATTCAAGCCATCTGACTTCCCTGAAGGGGAAATTTTACATTTGTGCCTGCTAAATGATTCATAAAGGGGTTCATATGTTTTCCAGGAGCCCTTACTGTTTATCGCATTGGTCTCATTGCCTTCGTAACTACAATCCTGTTCACGAATTGTAAATATTCATGTAAGTCAACAAAGACGTGACGGAAATCGCATCCTTATGATGGATTCTTGGAGCTTTCCTTGCATACCTGAAGCCATCGAACTCTTTCTGTAAAATGTCCTCGAAGGCCGTGAATACTCTGGTGTAATCTAAATTTTTTTTATAACTCATTGCTTAAATTACTTCATAGTGATTACTTAGATTATAGTTGTGAGATAATTTAAAAAAAATACAAGATACAAGCAATATGATTTAAAATAATATGGTACAACCTGTATTTGTATATCGACATGACTGTGTAGCTTAGTGAATAAGGCGAATAGCCTTTTCGTACAATCTATGTTTCTTAATTGTGACAGATAATTCATATGATTAAAAAGAAGGTGGACTAGAACCTAGTCACGTAATAATAGCTATTGAGGTTCTGTCAGTGGGTGTTTTTTCATTAGATAGTTATACGTCATGTATTCTTATTACACGTCTTCTTGTTGTATATATATATATAATTCAGTTGTAATTTACTATAAATGTATGTAAATTACAACTGTATACAAATGTAATATATATTATATAAATATATAATTCAGTTGTAATTTACTATAAACATTCAAATTTAAAAGAAATGTTTTATTTTATAAAAAATAAAAATAAAACAGTGCTTTTTAACTAACTGTATTGGGGTGCTCCTTCAAACAGATTATTAATCAATCCAGATTGTTTTATTTCAGTTGACATTTTATGAATTGTCTTTACATTTTGTTTAACAAGTAATTTAATGAAATTGTATGATATATAATGATATATTATATAATATATGTATATTGTATTTGTTCGATAAATATTAGGCCGTTTTACAAAAGAATTCTTGGGTATATTTTTTTTTATAAAACAATTTATTTGATCCAGTCATCGCAACGTGTTGAAAGGCGGTGAAATGTAATGATAATTAACATGGATATGCATGGTAGGTGACATAATTATTGAAAATAATTTATTATGTATTGTAATTAAATTGTTGAAAATGTATAAATGCAATGAAACTTTAATTGATTACAGAAGCTTGAGAATGGCCCTAGAGGCTGAAACGTTGCAATGACTGGATTTAATAAATTGTTTTTAAAAAAATATATCCAAGAATTCTTTTGTAAAACGGCCTAATATTTATTGAACAAATATTCAAACAAAAGAACAATTACGACAATGATGAGAAAAAAATATGTATATTATATTATATCTGTGGCGGTCGTGAATAAATGGTTAAGTCAAAATCTTTCATTTTACAGGCGAGCGACATAAACTTTACGTAATACCTAAAATTGAGTTATAACATTCAGCTTTCTTTCCACCTGAAATTTCTTCCACCAAGAAATTTTTTAACCAATTTAACACGACGGTCTGATACGTGAAGCTAACTCAGTTTTGATACAACTTGAGTTATCCAGTTTTTCACGACCGCCAAAGATATTATATAGCGCTAGGTTAATAGTGCTCATTTGCAGCACAATTCTAAAAAAAAAAAAAAAAAAAATGTAAGTATGCGCACCTAAATTACAAGGAGTATCAAAGCAAAACAAAACAAAAAATAAGTAAAACGATAAGTCACGATAAAATATTGAGAATAAAAATAAAATAAAGAAATTAAATTAGGTAAAACCTTAACTCAACTAACAGGTGATGATGGATGATACCATGATACCAAAAAGTAATATTGTAAATCATAGGTAGAAATGATGGGGAATCAGTTGTGTGAAATATTTAAATTTTGCCGCCGTTTCGGATCAAACATGTGAGCTATCATCAGGGCTGCAAAAATCAGAATAACCAAAGAAATACATATCAATGCAATATGACAATGGAAAATTATAACTGTAGTGACAATCAAATCGTTTGTTTTGCGTAAAGTTTTTAAATAACTCTTAAGGTAATCTGTAGTTTTTATATTCAAATAAAAAACCTTTAAGGATTTTTAAATCAACTCCCTCCATACCACCTATTGTTGTCTTTCGGTTTTTCCTCAGTTTATGCTTGTCATAGCTCACGGATGGTACGTTTATGTGTATATTTATTTACCTCTCTATTTACTTCTAAATTTGATTCCATACCGTAATATTTAATATCATCTTATTATTTACATTTTTAGTATTTATATTTCTGTAATATTTTTCATTTCATTGTCACTACATTCATAATTTTTCATTGTCATATTGTATTAATATGTATCTCTTTTGTTGTTCTGATGTTTGCGGCCCTGATGATGGCCGAAACGTATTTTTCACAAGACTAGCTCCCGATTATTTTTACCTATGATGATTTAAACAGTCGACCATACATCCTCGACAATATTTTAAATGTGTCTAAATAAGTGATGTATTTATTCGTCACCGAATAATTTTTGTTTTTCATTGTAGTGCCATCGGTAACAGAGGCTACGATAATACTTTGTTTTAACTTTACACCCGAGGAACCTGTATACCCTTCATTTCAGGTGCCATAAACTCCTAAGTGGCACGAACAATAATGTTTTAACCCCGCCAACCCAACCTCACATTTAATGGAGATATTCCGAGATGGAGGAGGCTTATGAAGCTGACAAAAGGTGTAATCCATTATACATGAGATCGATCTGCGGGAGATAAGAAAAACCAGGGCGCGCAGTATCCCTTCCAGGACTCAATCTGTCGATATTGTTTTCTTAGGACACGTGTAATGTTTTTTGTTCTCTTGCCTTAATATTTATAACCTCGAGAAGAAAATCTTCATGAGAGGTTTCTTGGACAGGTTGAGGCGGTTCTTATGGATGCTCCCATGGGTTTATAAATAAGGAACTTCATGTCGTAGGAGTTTCTTTGAATTATTGATGTTTTCGGACTCCGGTAAACTTAACGCCCTCGCCTAACGTATATTATTCAGTATGTCTTCATAACTTTTAACTGTACTTTTCTACTTTATTTTGGAAAGAGTAGTAAGGGCTGACAAATGTTCGGTGCATTCGTCCTATAAATATCATTGTACTATTTTTAGGGGATTGAACCGCCTTATACCTTTGTTTGTATGTCATCAACGTAACTGATTTTTTTTATTTTTTTATATTGTTAAATTTCAGGTTTTTAAATGTTAAATTAATGTATTACCTTATATATTACCTTCACCTATTATATATATATATATATATATATATATATATATATATATATATATATATATATATATATATGAAATTTATGGTAAGGGAAGTTATTGCGTTTGTATACATTTTTGAAGTCCAGTTTTCAATGGAAATACACCTTTTAAGGTCGGATAAAGAACTTTTCCGCACGACGAACTTTTAAAAAAATTTATTGGTAAAATAAATCGGTTAAATGGACTAAACTACTATATACAGAGAGCTTGGCTAGTGCTAAAATACTATCATTAGTGATGAAGGAGAATGGAATACATTTGTATGTAACTAACGTTTGCTAAATGTGTTGAGAAACGAGTGAGTTCCTGCATGGTGATTCCCAACTTCTACGACCCCACCTTCCACCCCTAAAATTTGTTCCCAAAAATGGTGACTCCATTAGGGGCAATCAGCTAATCCTTCCATCACGGAAGATTATCGCAGGCGCCCAGACACAAATTGGTTTACTCTCGTTGGCAATCCTTTACTCCCGGCCCTAAACCGCACCATCCGCTCTACAGATTCTCTCTAATTGCCCAATTTCCTAGCTGCCTTCAAATTTGTTTAAATTAAGGATTTATCCTAGTAATTGGTTTATTTATACAGTTATCACTGGTAGTGGGGAGAATGGAAGCCTTCAACATTATTATGATGTAGTTTTTGTGCCCTTAGTTAGTCTCTAGCATAGTTTTTAGTTAGTCCCTTTTGGCTATCCAGGGTTCACGTGTGGTTTGATTAACAGTGTATTCTTCTTTCAGTATATTCGATCAGTTCTACCACAAATTTCAAAAAGTCATTTAATAAAATTTGCTTTTATTATCCAAAAATATTGTCCCTACGATATTCCAAGTATCGAATATGAAAATTGACACTTTTCAAGAAAGCAAAACAAAGCAAGTAAAATGAAGTACTATATAATTAAAATTGGTCATATTCCATACTTTATTTGATGCATTAACGGGAATTCTAAAGGGGCAATGGTTCCCAACTGGTGGTCCGCAGACCCCTAGGGGTCCGCGGGATGTCATTGTGGACTTATTTGTTGTTGTTGTTGTTTTGGTTTTAAGGGCAAAAAACTGCGTGTGGTTATTATTGCCCAAAACATCTTCAGAAGACGATTAACTTACCTATGATGAAGAGAAAAAAAACTATAATAAATAAATAAAAAATAATAATAAAGAAAAATAAGATAAATAAATAAAAATTGTGAGTAAAAATCAAAAATTGCGTAAAATAGCCTGAATGTGTTAAATGAGATGATATAAACGAATGTTCTTCAACAATTGAATGACACTATCGACGGCCCGATCACTATCGCTCAATGCCTCCGAGACTTTACGTGCTACGCAACATTTTACAAATTCCCTACTGTAACGAGGACACTCTTCAAAAATATGACTTACTGTGAGAGCCACTTTACACAGTTGACATCGAGGTGGATCCCTTCGTGCCATGAGGTGCTCATGAGTGAGACGGCAGTGTCCTATCCTCAGGCGGGCGATAACTACCTCCTCACGCCTGCACTTTCTTGACGATGAGACCCAGCAGCTGATGGTCGGTTTGACATTTTTCAATTTGTTGTTTTCAAGAGCGGTCCAAGACTGTTGCCATTCATCTATGATCTTAGCGTTTATTGGCTGAAACAGCTCAGATGATGAAATAAAAGGGGGCGTTATTTCTTCTAGTGAATGTGCCTCTGTTGCTGCTCTGTCGACTTCCTCATTCCCTGATATTCCGGAATGACTGGACTTATTTTAAATATCTTAATGTAAAATATTTGTGAAGCCTTGGCTTTTAATAAATATTACACGCTCTACAAATTAAACATTCTAATTTATATAAATGCTTGTGTTTATCGCCATGTTTTACAATCACAACCTTAAAATTGTCTCTTTTCTAATATTCGAAATAACAATATTTGATTTCTTTATGAGGATTTGGATTTGATCAATACCTTCATGTTTTAAATTTTATGTTGCTTTTGTCTCTTTAACGTTCTTTTTTGGAAACTGTGCCGAAGAGACGATATTAAAGTGGAAGCGTTAAATTTTGCTAATACAGGTTTTGTTAGGCTGGGTAACGTTAACTAGTTCCAGACATATCACATGCTCTGGATCACCATTTTACTTTCCTTCTGAGGGACGGTACATTGAAGGAATTTCAACCCGCTAAACAAATTTTTAGCATCATCTGCCAGGTTCAACATTAATGCTCTTTTTCTTCATTTCCATTTCCCCACCTAGGCCATTTATATAGGTTGAGGTATTCTGCACGCAATGTACGTAATACGGTGTAGCCCTCTTAAAATCAAAATATATATCTAATATTTAGGAAGGGGGTCCTTACCATTGAAATGATTGCATGAAGGGGGCCGCGAAATTTTTTTTGTTGGGAAGTACTAGGCTAGAGTTTCGACAATTTGCCACATGCCGTATCGTCCGCAATGCAAGAGTAAATTAACGAATCTGAAAATCTGATAGTTGGAAATGATAGGAACGGTATGTTCGAATTAGAAACCTGAATCGTCTACTGATAAAAATAATTTCCAATATAATAAATAATAAATAAAATTTTTATTATCTTGGGACGTGTCCCTTTAGAATAAAAATATACAGAATGTACAAAAAGTGCTTTGGAGCCTTAGAACATATTAAGTACATATAAACAAGTTAATAATTCCTTATATAAAATATGCATATTCAATTGATAAGAAAACAACAACAAAAATAAAATAAAAAAGCTTATTTACAATTTTATTGAGTCTGGATATTCATTAAATGATTAAATATGCGGGATTTGAAGGTAGAGAGAGAATTGGAGTGACGGATGGAAGGAGGAATGAAATTCCATAGGATTGTCGATCGAATGAGAAAGGGTCTGTCGAAATGTGCTGTTCGGTGGGCCGTACTGTATAAATCTGAAGGCCTGGAGCGTGTACAACGAGGATGGACAGAGGATTTAAATTGTAGAAAGTCAAAAATGTATGATGGACGGCGGGAATGGATAGCTTGGTAAAGGAATGACGCAAGGAAATACTTGCGACGATTAGAAGGGTAAAGCCACTTCAACCCGCCATAAAATTGGGATACGGAGGCGTACCTAGGGACCCCGAAGATGAATCGGACAAAGTAATTAATTAAACGTTTAATTTTTACCTCGAGATCCCCAGAAACACCATCGTATATCGTACAGCAATAGTCAAAATGGGGAAATATTAGAGAGGTAACGAGGAGTTTTCGGGTTTCAAGCGGGAATAGGGAATACAGTCGCTTTAAGGTTGAAAAGGTACGACGGGAGATTTCGGAAATATGATTATTGAAGGATAGAGTTGAATATATGGAGTTATATTTCAATATTATAGAACATGAATTCATAAATTATTCAAGCTGAGAGGTTCAATTATCGAACTTCGATTTTCAATTATTGAAAGGTTTTAATATTATATTATTATATATTTTATTGTTGATACATAACTCATTCATAAAAATAAGTTGTTTCACGCAAATGGATTCATATAATCAAGGTTACAGCTGAAGGTTTCCCAGTAAATTCCATTTATCGAGATCCTTTTGGAGGAGAACCCAATCATTTGGGGCCTTATAGCTCCATTTGTATGAGCTCTTTGAGGAACCTTATCCAAGGTAACAGGGCCCTAGCCCTTTTTTATTTTGGCTGTAATTTGTTCAGTTGTGTCGATGGAGGGTCGGTTAGTGAATCGGGGTCAACGAAAAGGAAAGGTAATTTAGCATTGCTGGGGAATAAAATTTTTTATCGTCATGTCATGGCCATATTCTTTTGTATATTATACTTATTATCTGCTGTGTGCTATTATGTCAAAAGAACACACTTGTGCGAGCAGCATACACCATTGACTCTGTTGCAATAAATTTAATAAGCTTAAAGTAAATTGACAAATATGTTTTAAATATTCTCTTATCATTAAAATAGTAGAGTTCTGCCACTGAGTAGTGTCTCTAGATGCAATTCATGACATTTTTATATATTAACATCACATTTACTAGAAGTATTTTTTTTTTATACAGATGTAGATATCAATAAATATGTTTAAAAAAATATTCTATTAATTTAAAAGGAAAGGTTTTCATTTTATTTTATTGATTTTTAGAACTGTACATAAAAATAAATTTACGATACAGTAAATATTAGCTTGAAGAAGTCTTGTAAAGAATCTACCTAGCGGTCTCATTTTACTAGCAGGTCTTGAGGCTACCGTCTTTTCAGCTGCCTCGGAGGAATATCCGGAATAGATGTTGATAAGAGGTTACGGACCAGTGTGTTTGTGTGGGCAGGTAGTTTGGAATTGAAGGAGGTCTATCTATTTCGGGCTATGTATGACTAATAGGATAGGTCTCTTTAGATGAGTTTATTACTTGCAGAGTAAGGACCATCGGGGATTTTTCGATGGATTTTCGATTGCAAGGTTTGGATACGGGAGGTGTTTGATGGCCTAGTGGAACCCATAGCTCAATGATAAAGGTCCAGATATGTTTGATAATGGTTATATAAATGATTTTTTTTTTTTGTAGTGAGCGTTTGTCGAGAAATTGTTTTAGTTATTGGCATCTATGAGCAGTTTTAGCCTAGTATGAGTTTCCATGTTTGGCGTTTTTCGTAACGGATCTGTTCAACAGGAGTAAGTGAAATATTGTTAAAGGACACGGTGGGGCAGGAGGTCATAGGTTTACGACGTAGAGTGGAGGTTATTTTGTGGCATTTATTAGGATTTTTTTTTAAATGAATTTAAATTAAAAATAACATATTACAAAATTGCTATGATTTATGGTTTCGCATTAATCTTCATTAACTTCTACTTATAGTTTTTGTACTTTCTCTTTCACTCCTTTCACTTTTCGTTATCAAATTCTGTCTTAGTTTTTTTTACATTCCTTACTACCACGATTTCACATATAATAAGATAATAAAAAATATTTAAAAATAAATAATAAAATCATACGAGCGGGGCATAGGGTTATGTACAAAAGATAGCTCAGGCCGAGACGACATGGATTCGCTCACGTGGAAAGATATTTCATAGAGGATACTTCATCATATGATTGATGCGTTGCTATTACTGTAGCTCTGAATCTATTTTATTGTGTATTGTACAAGCAGCCGAATGATCCAAAGAGGCATTAACCACTACAGAAATAAGCCCAATATTCTCTAAAGATGATATATGTACCAAATGATATATCTTAAACACCGAGCAACAATCACATGTGCCCATCTTTGGGAAAATACCGAAGGGCTACGTTTAGAAGTATTAAAAATGAAGTACTACAGTGGAAAAGTGCAAACATAAGACAAGGAGTTGTCATTACTCGATTAAGAATAGGCCACACGTGACTGACCTCATCGAAAATAAAACACTTCTAAACTGCTACGTGCAACTGACCATCAGCCACATTTTAGAGGACTATCCACTTTATTATTACTATTTCCAGACATAAAATATGAAAAGAAACCTCAAGAAGATGCTAGGTAAAGATGAACCAATCTTCAGAGGGCGAAGAGTGACACCATCCGCCGAGAATTCCAGCTACCAACAGTTCCAGAATACCAGAATCAAATTTTTTTTTGATGGACTGAAGGCCTGTAGTATCCCACTCTTCAACGATGTGACCCCACCATCCAGGCCTAGTGGCTGGGGCATTGCTCTCTTTCCAGAAAAGTTCTTACCTCTGAAGTTTGAAGTCATAACGCCTCTATACTCTAGTATAATGGTTCTTCCACGTCATGTATTGTGTTAAAATAGGCTAAGAAGCCCAAATTGAAAAGTGCATATAGCGCGTTATTCTATCTTATCTTAAAATACCTTGATGTAATAGAAGGAAATTCTCGCTTACTTATTCCTATGCGTTTGTATTTTTTGTGATAAAGGGCCTAACTATGTGAAATCTGCCCCCCGCGTATATCAGAACCAAATTTACACTTTTGATTCACACCTATGAGAAACAACCTTACGCAAATGTTTAGCCCCTTAATCCTAATGGGAGGGATGTTATGGAGGGGAAAAGAAAAAAAAAATTGTTTTCTCCTGAACAGCTCAACCGATTTTCACGAAAAAAAATATATGTGATGGATTTTACAAATAGGTTCCAAAAAATATTTTTTTAAATTTTTTTCCACGAAAATATTGGTCAAATATTTTTTTTTAATTTTTCAAAAAAATATTTTCTGGTTATGATGGTTTGGTACACTTCCAATTTTTCCCTACTCTAAGTTGATTGGAGGGTCCTCCGTAACATATATTTCTTTCAATATTATCGCAAGTATTCCTCATGGTGAAAAATAAAAAACAAAAGAATTTTTTTCTGCTAAACGGATCAACCGACTTTCACGAAAAATATATGTTAATGGTTTTCTTAAAGAGTTTCAAAAAAATTTTTTTTATTTTGAAAAAGTGAGTCAAAATTTTTATTTTTAAATTTCTTTTTTAAATTATGTTGAATTGGTACACCAACAATATTTTGCTAATTTAATTCATTGGAGGGTCCTGCACAATATATATTTTTTTCAAGTTATTCTATAGTATACCCAATAGTGAAAATGAAAAAAGAAAACAGCATTTTTTCAGCTCTCAGCAAAAATTTTGACTTTTACTCCCATTAAAAAGCCAAGGACCACCTGTGGGTTTGAACCCGTGACCTTTGGCATAGGAGGCTGTTATGCTAACCACCCAGCTACAAATGATCCCCCCTCCCATTAGGATTAAGGGACCGAAAATTTGCGTATGGTTGTTTCTAATAGGTGTGACTCAATAGTATAAATTTGGTTCTAATACACGCGAGGGCAGATATCACATGCTCATCCGGCTAGGTCTTTTGGAGAATATGAAAAAAAACAAAAACACAACTAAAACTAGAATATGCTTGGTGTTAACGCCATAAAAATTAGAAAAACAATTGAATTTTAAAAATATTTAATCTGTTTAAAAAAATAGCGCAAATGAGACAAGAGATAAAAAAATAATGTGTTGACGGAAAAGTACACTAAATACCACTGTAGCTCTGTGTTCGTAAATAAAATAATCTAACCTAAGTCACTATTCAAAATTCATATGATTGATACATAACAGTCTCTATCTACCGTAAGCTTAATTGTTATAATCGCTACTATTACCTAATATATAACAATGATAAACTAAACTTAGCGAATAGTGGTTGATCGCCCATGGAGCCATTGACAGCTAAAGCCCTCCAACCATATGAGGACAATCGATGCGTATCTCCATTGAGATGTCACTTGGCTATTCACTCGGCCTGATGGCCACGATAATGCCCCATTAAACCTCTCCTGTTAGATGGCACTTATAAATCATTTTATAAATATCTTAAGAAGTGACGGAACCAAAAACTTGAATAAAACCCTCATGTATTGTCTTTAATATTAACAAGAATTATTCAATGCAGGAATACGCTTAGAAATTCGGTATTTACTTGGAAATGTCGAAGCATAAAATGACGATATACCTGGTAATCATTTGATAATACAGTAAAATGGTTTATGAAATAAGAACGAATTTTATTAAAACAGAGTCTAAGAAAAAAAAGATTTTATTACATATTTTATTTTAATTTGTAATATTTGCTCAATTGCTGGCTTTTTTTTTAGATATTATTAAGTACAAATTAAATGTTTCCGAAGTATTAGTGATGTCCTTTATTTTAAATACTAAAATTTATTAGGTCTGTAATCGTGAAAACTGAAAGTATTCGACAATTGAAATTCTAAAAAAATAATTCGTCTTACAACTGAGGCATTACAAGGCTAATCTGAATGAATTTTAAGCACGTTAAAAATCATTCCTGTTTGTAAAAAATGAATTAAATAATTGAAAAATATATTTCGAATAAATTATATTAATATCTAAAATAAATTTATATTTGCTAACATTCTGAACGATTAAAGCCATCCTTAGACTTTTCTAGTTAACACCTTACATTATACAACGTTTCTGCACTAAGTTAATTTTCACGTAAAACGTTTTGATTATTTAGTTTGTTTTGTGCATCATTTGTCTCAATTATTAATCTTATAAATGAAAAATTTCACACGTAGTGTTTATGTCGAAATGTATCTCATCTATTTCAAATTTTTGAACTATATTTAGTATGTTGACCTTGTTAAAATATTCTGAGCTGCAATAATGACGCAATAAATAAACGAAGTAATCATAATTTTTTATTTAAAGATGTACTCCCGGCCAAAAAGTTGCTTGATGTAATCTGTTAATCAAAGGAGTCTAAAGATGGTTTTAATTTTTTATTTATTGTTTAAATGCATCTACCCACTAAGGGTCATTAGCATATTACATACAATATATGGTCAATATAACATTTGTTTGTTTTTTCTATTTAACATTGTTAATAAACTATATATGATTATACACTCCACAATTTTTTAAAAACTTGAATAACCTTTTAACACTGTCACCAAGTGCAACGTTCAGCCTGTTACTAATCTTGCAGCTGCTTCTTGCTTTCCTAAATGCCTTGCTGTCCATTATGACGTGCTCCACTGTCAGCGGACTCTTGCAAGTCCTGCAGGTCGGAGGGTAGAGTCCCTTCAGGAGGTAAGTATGGGTAATGGCGGTATGGCCGCAGCGTAGTGTGGCTAGGACGACTTCTTTACGGCGTTTTCTTCGCTCAGAAGTTTTCCAAGCCTCTGGGCTGTCTTTAATTTCCCCCAACTTTTCGGCTTTTCCTCTCCACTCCTTAGTCCACGATTTGTAAATAGTTTTCTTTACATATGCACGCCAGTCCAGACTAGAATTGTGGTTTTAATTGTCCTGAATGTCAGCAGTTACTTTTGTACATTAGGATGTAGATGGACTATCCAAAAATATTATTCTGTATTTATTGTAATTTACAACTGTACTAAATAAATGCAAGTAAATGTGAATAAAGTTTATGAACATAAACTTCCCATTTAGTAGGTCCCGAGGCCATCTTCTTTTCAGTCGCCTAAGGTTATCATAAATATGTAAGGAAGACCCATGAACAAGTAGGTTTGTTTGGGATTAAAGAGTTGGAATACATTACAAGCTAGGTCTGCAACATGTTGGAAATTAAGGAGACTATGGATGATTTTATTAGTTACAAAATAAATGCTCCTTTTTTTTAAATATTTCATGATGGATTTTTGATTGTAAGGATTTATGCAGGAGGAATGAGATGGTTCAGTAGAACACCAAAGGTCGATTCCAGATGGGTCTGATAATGGTAACAAAATGATTTATTTGTAATAGATTGGAACATTTTAACGTTTGTCAAATAAGTGTTGTAATAATCAGTATCTGCGTGCAGTTTCTGGTTGTTTCAGCCTTGTGTGAGGTCAGGAGATTCATAGTCCTAAGAAAAATTCATATATTTACCTAGTCTTATTTAATTTACATTATGAAGTTATTAATTATTTAATATAAACAGCCTCTTTTCAACAACCAGTCGTACTAAATCTATAACTTACCATGAAACTGGCCTACTCCGATGTATCTTGTTCGGATAGTGATTATATAGCTGTAGCCAGTAATCAAGATAATTACCAAAGAAAGGTGCTATTATACTCAATTAAAAAGTTTCTAAATGTATGCAAGTGGCGTGGAAATGGGATTCCGATCGGACCGACAGACCGGAAAATTGCAGAAGTTGCAGATGGGCCAGTCGAGGCAGGAGTGAAACTGGATTTGCACTGGGTCACCGGTCTCCTTAGGGGAGTGGTCATCTCCAGAGTGTAAGGTAATTCAGGTCAGGACTCCGTCTCTTATAGCCGTTCAGTTACCTTATTTAGGCTCGGCATCTTCGTCAGGTGTTGGAAGGAACTCATTAGGGGTAGAGGTGAAGAACCAACAGAGAAGGCTACTTATCAATGTCGAGCTAAAAATAATAAAATGATACCGTCATAATTACAATAAAAAATGTTCTTAGATCCTTTTCAAAATTCCACTTTTAAACCAGTAGCAATTAGGAGTCATCGTTTTTGGGCTTTTCTAATCTTCAGGACTCACTACAATACAATCACAGATTATAATTTATTATTACTGTACAATTTCGGGGCCTGGTATGTGCTTTAGAACCGAGAGCCCTTTATGTATCTCAATGAGAAAAAAAAATTGCGTGTTCTTTACGTTAATTTTATTGAGGAACTGTCACAAACATAAATGAGAGAGGGCCAGGTCTCTATAAATAATTTACGCCTTATATGTTAGGTGATGGCTGGCGGAGCGTTCGTCCTCGTCGTCTAGGGTGTCCTGGGTCTTCGGTCAGGTTGGACAGGTTCCGGCACTCGGTGCAAAACTGCGGGGCCTGTGTTAGGCTCTGGATGTAATTCCTCAAAGACCGGCTGCCAGATGAAGAAGAGAGAAGTCCTGAAGAACCCTTCAGAAGTATCTTCGGAATATAGTGGGGCTAATGCGGTGTGGAGCGGAGTTGCTCGATTTTCCTGCTGAAAAACAGAGGCTCTGATCCGGGTATTAAACATTGCAAATACACTTCCGTAAAATGATCCCTCGAAGAGGTTTAAATCCGATAATTACAAAACTTTTTTTTCCTTTATACTAATTAAAATTCAATATTTAAACAAATGCCCTACTGAACCATCTAATTCCTCTTGCATCCAATCCATACTCCTTCGCAAATCCTGAAATCCTGCTTAGGTCGTCACAAATTAAATCATCCATAATGACCTTAATATTCCATTAATCTGAGACCTATCCCGAAAAAGATATATATATATATATATCTTTTAATTCCAAATGTTCTACCCACACAAATCCCCTTGTTCGCAAATCCTCAACCTATCATCGCCTCATATTCCTGATAAACCTCTGAGGCGATTGAGAAAAAATTATGTAGTTATGGATTATATAGCTAAGCTAAACTAACTTAAGTGCTACCGCTGGATAGTTTCTTCACAAGACTTTTGAACGACCATAATTAGAACTTAGCAATTTTACTTGTATTTATTGTATACATAGTTATAAAAATCAATTATGTATACTAAAAAAATCTACAGAAACTAGTTTATTTCCAGTATTATGTTAAATAAATTTTATAAAACAAGTTTGCTTTTTCAAACCGATTATCGCCAAAAAATAAAACCAATCTTTACGTTTGTAGTTTAGACGGTGTTGGTCCAGTGGACTACTAATTTTCGGGTCCCGGGATAGAGAAAACCTCCTGGGGCTCATCTATTCAGGAAGAAAACAAGTAGAAGAGTCGTGTTCTAGGCTTGAATACTTTCTGCTTAGCCATTAAGGCACGGGATTCTACGATTCTTCATGTTTACAGAATCCCTGACTCTTCGTGGGTTCTAGAGGATTTAAATCTGTTTTTGACTACTAATTTATGCAAGGTGTCTTACATGGTCATGTTTATTTGCATAGAAAATTAATTATTTTTATTTAAAAAAAATGAAAACGAATTTAAATCATGATTTTCTAAACTTTGATTTAATTTAGTAAAAAAAATAAAATTGTTGACCACTGATTTAGTTGGGACTCCGTAATGGTTGGTTTCCTTAATATGATTAATAGAAATTATTTTATAGAAAACATGAGATATGACTTAGTTTATAAAGTTTTCTCAAATCTCTCGTTCTTGCCAAGCACGTACCAGTTCTGGATTTTCCCTTTGCAAAACTTTGGTTGGGAAGTTAAAGGAACTCTGAGACCCAAAGCAGTGAGAGAGCACAAAGTGCGAGTTAGGAACAAAGTGTGGGCTGGAGCACTCACTATCAGCGGCACAACATCACAGCTGCTTGCTCTGGCAATAAACCGTTTATCGCTATCGTAAAGTTTTCTTTTTGCTCCTCTGGTTGAGATTACAGGGCGGCTGTTCTTGAGGACCACGATCTCCTCCTCGGGTAGGAAACACATGTTTCTTCCGGAGTTTTTATGTGACAGCGAATATGCAAGCAACCATCAATTGCTATCGTGTTTATGTGTGAACCAAGTCGAAACAAAAAGCCACGGGCTCTACTCAACTTTGTCAACTCACCACAATTATGAGTTCTAGGCTAAAGTGGTATTCGAGACTTCAGGACATGAGAGACGCTAAAATCATTTTTTTTTTTTTTTAATTTATGGCTTATTTAATAAAACATGAATCAGTAATTATTAGGATTTTAGAACACCTATGTGCCTGATCACTTTGTTGTAAAAAAAAAAAAAAAAAAAAAAAAAAATTACTCTACGTCTTTAAGTTTTAACTTTGTAAAAAATACATTAAAAAAACAATGTTCTCTGTTATTCTTTATCGTTTAAAACCTACCGATGCCACATTTGATCTTCCTGACATGTGATATTTTAATTCAAAGAGCTACAATATTTTTTAAAAAACCGACACATGTTAAAAAGAAATTGGCTTGAAGATTTTATTAATATTTATTGTAATTTGTATTTTTTTAACCATTTTTCTTTAAATAAATATTTTTTGGATATTTGTAATTCTTGTTCTTGTGAGAGTTCTTTACAAAAATCTTTACATATGAAATTTCTATGTCAGACTGTATGAAACTGCAAACAAATCGATTGCAGTCGAACCAAAACAACATATTGGATAAACTCCTACCTCCGTTTTTGAATAATCTGGGTGGGTAGTAGTTGGTAATCATTTAAAAAAAAAAAATAGGAACAGTTGTGGAACAGGAACAACTTGTACCTTGATGTCGGTATCAAACTTTTTATAAAATGTGGTGCGCGCAGCACATGTTAAAATCAATTCAGTAATTTTTAAATAACGATAGATTTGAAAAAGGTCAAAGAATTAATTACACTGAGTTTCCTTTGGAACATGTCTTTTATCAAATAATCTTTTGTAATATTATATACAACAATCATTTTGTTTCTTTTGATTTACATCACTCTTGATTACCTTTTACGAATTTTGTGGATAAAGTAATATTTTTTCTAAAATCTTTAGCTTTGGAACGGTATATTATACATCTATATTATTGTCCTTCGAATCACTGAAGAATCAATCTAAACAGATTGAGCGATTATTGAGAAAATCGTATAAAATTGCAAAGTCTATGGTATAATGTGGTTCTTCTAGCTCGCCGATTTTGGTGAAAAAGTTGTTGTAACATCTAGGGCTCATAGTTGTCTTAAATATGAAATTTAATTTTCGTACGACTTTTCGTTTTCGAGCTAGACTTACCTCACACACATACGGGCACGGACACACACATTGACCTTTTCCTGTGAATTGGTAATTTAGACTCAGGGGGCCCTAAAACGTGTATTTCCGTTGAAAACTAAAATACGAAAATTTTCACGATCACAATGATTTCCCTTAGTATATATTCAATCGGCCGCCATTTAAAAAATAACCAGCAAATTTGAAAGTGTTAAAATCATCGTTGCATGCTGTAGTATTTTTGAAGCGAATTTAAAAAACAAAATTGGTCCAATAGTTTAGACGGCGAATTTTTTTTTATCCGTATTCTCGGGTTTACGCATCTTGAAACGTAAGCCCTCAAATATTAAGGGGTATTTATATATTTTTTTTTTTTTTGGTCGATTGCAAAGGTTCGTTATTGAAAATAATATACCGGAAGACAAGACAAATTTATAAGGCTTTGTTTACATTTGTAACTTCATTTGTCTTTGGATTAGGATGTGTGATTAACAAGATCTATAATTCCCACTCCCTCGTTTTCGCTTTCGAATGCGTGTTGTTAGGTATATGGGTTGTTCACATGTCGATTATTTCGGGATGTGAATGATATGAGTATAAAAAAAAAAAAAAGTTTGCAAAGCCTCATCTTATAATACATATGTGTATATATTTCTAGCGAAAACAACTTACGATTGCCTGCAAAAGAACTTGCTACAGACGTAAGAAACTTTCACTGCGTTGGAAAGGCAGGGAGAGGTCAGACGGAAAGGCATTCTCACATAACCACTCGCCTACGGTGTTTTATCAGTCGTGAACTCACGTACTCAAGAGGTGCCTGCGGTACTCGTCCGCATCTCTTGTGGTAATCTAAGTTCCTCTTGTATGATGGAGGGAATCTCAGGATGTTCGGAAGTATCAGGACAATGGGAAGTCTTGGGAAAGTTTAGTAATAATGATGATTTATCTCAAATATATTACGTATCACGCAACTGTTACAGGCTTTTGCGTTTAGCAATTAATCAAGATTTCAACGAACTTGCGGAAGCAACCCTAGCAACTTAGTTGCTTCCGTGAGTTTGGAAAGTGAAACCCTGATGAAGACATGAAATGTAAATAGAAACGTTAGAAATGTTTAACAATAAATATTTTGCACTATTTTTATAAATAATGTATTGAACGCCACTTGAATTATATCATCCTTTGAAACATAAAATAAATATAAAAAACGACAACAGAAATACATAGGCAGAAGAAAATTGAAAAACCAAATAAAATAACATCAAAAGTAACTTCAAGTTTTTTTATTTTTATTTAAAATTAATTGTGATTGAAAAAGTCTGACAGTACTTAAATGGTGATTCTTTTCTAAAGTACATTTAATCTTGTAGATTCGAAAATGTTAGCTAAATTATCTTTTATGCATAGATAAAAAACAAGTAAAAATATTATCTGAATGAATTTAATATTCGACTAAAGGAGAAAAGCTAAAAATATTTTTTATTTAGTTTTTGTTTTTTGGAATATCAGAACAGTGATTAAATTTATAGATAACCGTTGGAAAGCTATAGATTTTAGAAGAAATGTTATATTATCTACTTAATCTTCGAAAGGTGTTTAAGGGTGATGAAAAGTGGATTGTTGTTGATAATAATTTAGTAGATATTTCATGAGAAACTTGTTTTTATCGAAAGTAAATTTTCATTCTTTAACCTTTTTTTTAAGACTAACTTTATTTAAAAGTTCTTAAATTTTAAATTTTAACAAAGGATGTTAGTGAAAGAATGTCTTGTGTTGAACGTACTAGATTTTCATATTTTATTTTTATTTGTCTCAACACAATTTATCAATTCCCTGTTTGTAATTGATTGTATTTCTTTAAATATAAATGAATAATGATTATAAATAAATAAGATAGAATAACTACAATAATATATAACATTGGACTTGTAAGAAATTGTTAAAAATCATATAAAAACAACAGCCGTTTACCTAAAAAACAGTACGAATCTCCATATTTACTGAGCTCAAGACCCCTTGTAGAGGCACAGGTATTTTTTTTTCTCATGGTTAGAATGTTGCAATATTGAAAATATGTATTATAAAAATATAACAACAATAAATATAAATATGATAGGGCAATCTGATTTATATAATTTTGTTTTGTTGCAGGTAAGTTTGCTGAATCAGTTTGATAATCCTGGGTAAGCTGATAACATAATTGGTATGTGTATTAGTTTAATTATGATAAAATATAAAAGGAATTGATTGCTTAGTTATTGCATATATTATTGTTTTAGTTAGTTTATGGCATTTATCAACGTTAAGAAGTAAATATTGAGTTGAAATAAATTCGTAGCGTTTGGTGATTTCAATAAAAACTTTTTTTTTTTTAAACATATTTATTGATATTTACAACTGTATTAAATAAAAATACATCTAGTAAATGTGATGGTAATATACAAAACTGTCATGAAAAACATGTAGAGACACTACCCAGTGGTAGCACTCTAAAAATATTCTAAACTAGAAGGTCCCGGGGCCATTTCCTTTTCAGGCGCCTCGGAGGATTATCCGGAATTGAAGAGGAAGAAAGGATTGAAACTAGTGGGTTAGAGTGAGAATGGAGTTTGTCATGAAAGGATTGATACCAGGTCCTGGCCAAATCAGTAACATAGGGAACATTAAAGTCTTTATGGATAAGTTTATTCGTGATAAAGTAAGGAGCGTTGAGGATTTTACGAAGGATTTTGGAATAAAAAACTTAAAATTCTTATAATTGTTATCAATTATATTAACCTATTTTAATCGTTTACATGTTGTCATCTTTCAGGTAACTTTTTTTGAATTTGGTCATCATCAAAAGTTGAAGGATGAAGTCGCTTTGCGTCGTCTAAGTCAAAATTTCCGTTTCTAAACCGAGCAAACCACCACTTAAGGTGCTTTATTCTATGGCATCATCGCAATACAGATTGCAAATTTTGTTAACCGTCTGTGCAACGTATGTTCATTTACGGAAATAAAAAATCATTAAGTGACGAAAATGTTTTTTCTCTTCCATTATAAGCAAGCAAAAAGCACTTAAAAATAAGGAATCTTGGTTGAATTGATGAAATCAAAATAATTTTTATCATGATAATTACATACATTACTCTTATTTAGTGATATTTACATATCTAACATATCATAGATATGAGATATATACAATTAAAATATGTAGAATATATAAATAAAACAGATGAAAAGTTTATGAATTAAATAGCGCATAATTAGAATGAGACAATTTACATGTGTGCGGAAGTTTGATATTTTAGGAGAAGAAGAAATAACTGGTGCTTGAATGTGGTTAAGGATGATACTTTGTGAAGGGAGATGCGTGGTGAGTTCCAAATGATGGTAGGAGAGATGATGAAGGACTTTTCAAAGGATGCAGTTCTGTGAGATGGTACATATAAATCGCTAGGTTGAGATCTTGTATTTAGGGTATGTAAGGATGAGCGAAGGGTGAGGAGGTCAAATATATTTCGGAAGGTTTTCTGGCACGCAAGGATTGGAATAAGAACATACCTAGTAGGTGTTTTCTTCAGAGATGAGGATAAAGCCACCCTTGGCGAGGTATGCATAAAAGCACCTAAACTAGTCCTTTTGGTTTATTATTACCAACCTTTCCAATCCACAAAAAAAAAAAATTAACCCTGCTCACAATTTGAGAGCAAACGTTTCGCGTAGAATACGTATAACGAATAAAAAAAATCCGTTTCTCCGCCGTCCGCCGTCCGCGGCATTTCTCCGAAATTACTGGACCAATTTTTTTGAAATTCGCCTCAAAAATACTAGTCCATTCAACGATGATCCTAACACCTAGACGTCAATTTTCAGTTGGTTAGTTTTATAATGGCGGCCGATTAAAAGGATTTTATTCAATAACTCAGTTATTTTTGAAGATAGAAAAAAAAAATGTAGTGTTTTTTTGGACCAAATGAAAACAGAATCATTGAATTTGGTTTACAACTAGCTTAGCTATTGCGTTTTGAAATTAGTGGTAGTGTTATGATGTTTTGAATTGGTGCTTTTCATATTACTTAATTGCCTATCAACAGCCATATAAACAGTTATACCCTAATATTGTTATTTGGAAATAATAAACTATTGTGTAATAGTTGGCAGCGTTTTTTAGAATATGTATAGATTATTGACCAAGTAATAATTAATTATAAACACCGAGAGGATTGAATTAAAATATTGAAAAACTTATTTTATAACTCAATACTCAGCACTCAATTTAATACTGTACTAAAATCTAAGTATAGACAGAATCCTGGTGACTAATAGTTGATCATATATCTTCTTCCAGGCATCACAGGGACATTTGACTGGAAGTTTATTTTCAGGAATCGGTATTTATAAACACAGGGGGGAGGAAAACGTGAGGCTTGGTGTGTAGGCGACTCCAGGCTTCCACCGTCATTATTATTATTTATATACGTTTTCGAAGGACTAGTAAGCAAATATAGTAATAATAAAAAAAAGTCTTAATATAATGTAAGACATTCCTGAACAAACAAGAATACAGTTTACTGTGCAGGAAATGAACGTTGTTTTCCCAGTGCCTTTATTTCAGTTTAGTTCTGGATTTTCTGTTGCAAATAAAACTACAGGTTGTCTTCCATTAGACTTTATTGTTTTTTTTCCCGCTTATGCGACCACTTCCATAAACCAAACTGTCGTGTTAGCTCGTGTAATGGAATTGTCAGTTAGCGGTTGTGTATTCAGATACTTAGGACCGCTTCCTCTCCGTCGTTCCATTTTACGGCTGCATAAAGTTACAGTCAATATGGCCGCTGGTAGTAAACTCAGTAAGTAATACCTCCATTTCTATTAAATTAGAATTTAGGAGCCTATGCCGAAATACGAACGTTCATTTCTAAGATGGCTTTATCATGTATAGATATAATAAAAATAAATAAAGAATTTGTTCCACGTCCTAGAAAAAGTTTCTGAAAATTAATATTCTGACAAAAAATAAATCAACATATTGAGGATGTATGCTATACCATTGCAATTATAATAAGGAGAAATAGTCAGCAGTCAATCTGGTTAGCAGTATTTTAATTTTGTCAACGTTTCGGCTCACAAATGTGAGTAGTAATGAGCCATGCCGAGCATAAATTAAGAGCATTTATGCCATAATAAAGTAGTTTATTCTCGGCATAGCTCATTACTGTCCTGAAGAGGGCTCACGTATTTGAGCCGAAAAGTCGGCAAAATTAAAATAAAATGTTTACCAGACTAACTCCTGATTATTTCCACTTGACCTAAAATAAGTTAACATGTTTTTCGCTTTGAAGTCGACGACCTACCAATATTTTAATGTATTTTTTATCGATAAAGGAAAATGTCACTATGATTCTTTATATTTTTAAGGATTCAACTTATTAACGTGTTTAAAATTAGATTTTTATTGTTTATTAATTTATTTTTTTAATGACTTTAGTGGCGTAATAAAAAACATCCCTCACACATCTAAAAGTAATATTAGGAAATCTTTTGTCTCCCTAAGGGCAAAGACTACTTTTCTTTAAAACTCAAGAAATTCTGTTAGCCAAAATAAGCAAAAAAAGAAAAAAAAAAACAACGAAGATTTGCGATCTTTTTCTGTAAGCCATGATTTTCTTAACCGGCTAGGAATTTCCACTCCAACATTATACCGGTTCTTAGACTATTTTGTATACTTAATCCGATAGAAATACATTTACTGTTGGAATGTACAGTACAATACACACCGAATAATTAGTTACGATTATATGGAATTTACTAATTATTTTTACAGGATTATTATTGGAATAACAGAATATTTCTTATTTAGTTACGGACGTAGCTAAATGGGTACACGTGTTATTAAAATACCTATTTCGGAAGACTAAATTCTAGAAATGAAAAACAATACGAATTTGATGGAGAACCTTATAAATTTTATCACTTTGAAAAAAATTAATTCAAGATTTAATTATATAAGTTAATAATTTCTGAGCTTCGGCATTTTTTTCCTTATTGTATTTAATTTTTTTTTGTATATTTCCTTCCTCTTTTTATTTTTTCTGTTTTGTCTTTCTATTTTTTTTCTTTTTTTGTTGATTATTGCTATGCTGTTTGTCAGTTGTCATTTTGTATTTTAATGTATGAAGTGATTGTTTTGTTTTTCTCTATTCAGAAACTGTATTTTATTATATTTTTCCTTTTTGATTATATATGAAGGAATTGACTTATTTTTCCTTGTTCTGTAATGGTGTTTTGTTATATATTATTTTGTTTATGTATGGCTTAATCGTTTTATTCTTATTTATTTGGTTACTTTTTTTATTATATTTTGTTTATTTATATGTCATGTTATAAAGTAAATACTATGTTTTTAATGTGATCACCTGTCATTGGGCAACTCACCAGTTGGTGGGCTTTCTTTATAAATAAAATTTAAAAAAATACCTCGACGTCTACAACCCATGAATGGTCTTGGGTTCTGTACATAAAGATTTTAACTGTTTCTAGGCCGGAGATGATCAGGCCAAGATCACGCTCAGCTGCTTGGTTTTCCTCCAATTTTCGGGTAACCACTTTATAGAGGTTAGGTGTGTCCTAAGAGGGCCTCACTGTCACTCTATAAACTACCCTCAGTGCCCCAATGTTGTCCTGCAGCTGAAAGAACAGAATGAATAATCTTTCTGCTACAGCTGGGGTTCGAACCCTTTAGATGCTCTATCGTAGGCCGTAAGACAATTAATTTTTTTTTCAGCCTCAAAGCGTGTTCTTGTACCAGCACCTTACCCATGTATTTCTCGAAAAAATCCGTATCCGTCACGTTTATCGACTACGTGGCGCCTTCGGATTGGCAAGAACACACGTCCCTCTCTGGCTGTATACATTGCTGATTCGTCCTCTGCCACCTGGATCGGAACGGGCAATCTGTATTTGGAGGCCGTGGCTAAATCAAGGTGGCACTGTCTGGAATCAATGTCTCCCACGTGTCTTTAATATCGATCCTTCCAACATGGGCTTAATACGAATAATCTCCGTTCAATTTGATTTGTTCCAGTCCAGCGAACGTTTGTCTATTGCTGAGATTAATCTAACCCCTAATCCTTATAGTCTTTGCTTCGGAAAACCACCCTCACGCAGAAAGTTCACGAAATTAATTTATTTATAAGATTTTTTATTCTTCATATCTGAACATTTTCTGTTCTATTTTTTTTTTGTTAAATGGATTTCATTTTTTTCTGTATTAAAATCAATGAAATCTTGAAAATATTTATTCAAACTGTCTTTTATATAAAAAGAGTGGGCCAGGTGTTCTTATTTATCTCATTTCCAACATTGGATCGAAGGTTGGGTGCTGATTATTGCAGTAATTTTCCTTATCTTATCTTTTAGTGTCATCGCATTTATTACTGTCGTTCCTCGATAGTTGATAGCTTACTAATCGAATGCATTTTGTTGCTTATTTTGCTTATCTTTTTTATACTCTGTACAGAAAACCGAAATCGGTCGTTAAACACAGCTTTGGCATTATTTATTAATTATAAAATTCTAATGATTACATTAATACTGATTTTTTGCGATATGTGATGTTTTTATTATTTATAAGTATAATCAACCAAAAGGTAAAGCTTAATTGAACGATTAATGTTCGGTTGTGCTATCACCTAACGTATACTTACGATTAACAGACAGTTTAACCAAATTCTTTGGCAAATATAGTGTTAGAAAAGAAAATATCATGGTATAAATGAATGGTACAAAATTGGTTATCAGATGGAAATAGAAATAAGTCAAGAAACACTTAAAACTTTTAATAAACAAAGTTGAAGTGAATATTAAAAATGAAATGATAGCCATAGCCAAGAGTATCGAATTTCATAAATTATATGCAACACTAGACCCAAAACAGTCAAAGAACTGCATTCACAACAGTTCCCTCAGTTTGTATAACAAATCTCTAATATTCAGAGCAAGAGGAGTAACGCTAGGGTTTAACTACCAACTTTATAAGAAGGATTTAGTGTTCGCATGTGCCATTTGTAATTTAAACCTACCGCAGGATATTTTACACCTATTCTGGAATTTTACCTGTCTGAAAGAGTTGAGAATAGAATGTTTGGAAAAGGACCGAAAACAAGAAGAAATAAGAACTATATTAAATTAGACGAGTTAGGTTAAATTGACCATATTTATGGATAAATAATTTAAATATAGAAAGCTTCTCACCGACCATTTCAAATACCGAAATAAGAAATAAATTATAAAAAGTCAATAGAATGAAATTAAAGGGAAAAATTGGGCAACTCGACAAACGGCTTACTGTATCTATCTGTCTATCCATTTCTCTCTCTCTCTCTCTCTTTCTATATACACACACACACACATATATATATATATATATATATATATATATATATATATGTATATAATTTTTTTTTTAATGATTTATTGGTCAAATCATCATTTATTATCAGCATTTATGAATATTTTTATTCCTTCATAACGCTTGAATAAAGAAATCACTATATATCAAAGAAAACAAAACTTTGTAAAAGTACAGTTATTTTAATTGAACTGTTCAGAACTACTCCTGTAATAACTGGTTAGAATTTAATATTTTAGTATGGATCTTTTTTCTTGTAGAGTGAGAAGAAGTATAGACATTTTTTCTCTATTTTTTGTGAATATCACATAAACTATGATACGTATCATAATCATTATTAATATTAATGGGAATTACTCTATACATTTTCTTGCTAAAATAAATCAGAGATGGAGGAATACAATTTTTTTTTTCCACTTATACTGAACATTTCTTCAAATACCTTGGAATAGTAGTGTTCAAGGGATTACTTAAAAAATAATGGAATTTTTATCTAGACTATATATCGAGCAACAGTTAGTGTCATTGAAAAATATATACTCGTATTAAACTATTTCTGAAGCAAGTCACCGAAAGTTCAATTTACTCAAGAAAAACATACATTTTTTTTTTTTTTTTTAAATAAACTGTGCATTAGTTTATCTTTGTTGTCGAATATAAAACTTTCAATTTTCTCTTTCATCACACTTCCATTAATATTTTCCCTCCCCATCCGTCACTATGACAAATCATTTCCTCTGCCATCTTTTTTCCCCCGGTACCGGTGAGAAGGTGGTCGGAGGGGTGTATTCAGCCGACACTAATAAATCAACATCGTGGTGGGAAATATTGCGAATAGAACTGATCTTCCCCGCGGTGCTCGTATTTCTTAACGAGTCCCGGCATTCGCAATATTTTCCAGCCTCTCCCGGGAGGACATGACAAAATTCATAAAAATATTCACGCAAGAGAGAGAAAAAAAGCAACGACATCCGCTCATTCTGACAGTGTTTCAGGCAACAACACGTCAAGTCATCTAGAGGCTTTTTGAAAATTTAATTTAACCGCATATTTTTATTTTGGAGGAAAGAAAAAAAATAACTTTATTGTGGGACTAAGTCTCCCAAGAATAACATTGATATATTATGTAATGTATTGAGGATACTGAGGGGAGCTCATAATTAAATAATTTTAATATTAAACAATTAATGATAACGAACCTTTGTCGGCAAAACATCAAAGGGTGTTTACCTAGCCCCCTAGATTTCCCATCGGTATGGACCCCCCCAGCGGTACCAGAGACCCCTGGTAGTTTCCTACAGCGGCAGCCTAAAAGAATATTAAGGGTGGTCAAAAGATAAGAATAAGATCACAAGTGCTGTACCGCCAACCGGGGGACTTCCCATGTCAGCCCACCCGAGGTGACGAGGATGGGAGAGAAGATTCGTAAGGCAGTCTTATTCGAACCAGGAGTGTAGTCAAGTTCTATCCTCAAGAGGAGTGAGTCGGGTTCCATCTACAAGAAGAGGAGGTGGCCGGGGGTTCTGAGAGCAGCTGGAGGATGATGCCAAGAAAGGGGACCTAAGATGATTCCACCTTCGCCAGCCGGTTAAGTGTTTCAAAGGTATATCGTTATTTGTAATATTGTATGGCAAAGGTAGTAAAATGTCCCTCAGTATTCTCAATCAGAGTTCTAGGCAATGTGTTAATATAATGATATGTGTAAATTAATAATTATAGTAATGTATTAATTGAATCTTGTTTACTTTAATCTTACCCTGCATGCCACCTATTGGATTGGTAAACACGATACCTTTGGAAAGGAGATCCATGGTATCATTAAATATAGTTTATATATTGACTAAATATAGTAAGTAAGCTAGTTTTCGAAGCTACCGCTGCCTTAGAAAAGCAGCCGGTCAAAAACATAGCAATTATAAAGTCTATATCTGGACAAGAATCAATGAAAATAAACCAATTAAACACAAATAAAAAATAATATGGTACAATGATTAGAAGTGAATTCTTTTAGTGACAAGATAAACTACAAAAATACTGCATCGATTAAACTAAAAGAAAGTTCACTAAATGGAGAAGTTGAAACATCATTTATAAATACATGTGAAAAAAAAAATTGAAAACTAAAACCATTTCATTGTCACGCAGCGTCATTTTGGGATGCCAGAATGCATTTCTGTAAATGAATGCATTTTATTGTTGAGAGGATGGGAGCATGACGGTCGTTTGATGGGAGGGAATTCCAGAAACTAGTGGAGCGGATCAGATATATTTTATATTTACATATTTAAGATATAGGCCAGATATTTTATATGACTTTTTATTACTGCGTGTTTAAGAAAAATATTTATTCTTTTTAATGTTCAAAACCATTCAGTTTTATATTTCAAGGTTAATTTTATTTTTAAAGAATAGTTCCATTGATTCATATTTAATTTCAGAATTGTTCTAATTAATATGCATTTTCTATTTTTTAAGGGAGAGAGGATCGTTTTTACTAATAATAATTTTATTTTGTATTTCTACCGAATTTTTAGAACAAAAAAAGTATATTTCATTTTTAAAACACACTTTTGGTGAATTAGTGGTTTATTACGTACCGCTCATACTTTCATTTTGATTTCACACTTTTCATACTGAAAGTGCAAAAATATTTTTTATGAACCTATTTATTTATGAACAATAAAAGGTTCACCAATCAATTATCTTGTTCAATTGTAATCGGTTAAGAAATAGGAGAGATATATCAGTCTTCATTAGCGATTTTCCTTGAATATACAATAAATTGATCATGTTGCTAGCTTGTATTTCTTAAACTTATTGATTCATTTATCGCTACACAAATAAATTAATTGCTTAAGTAATTTTTAAAGTTTTTTATTCTATTATAATTATTTGGAAATAATTGAACTTATGGAATAATTTGTAGCGTTTTTTTTTTGAGGAACTTGGATGCCAGATTTTGGTATAGAAAACCGATTGGAATATTAAAAAAATGTCTTTACTATCTTTTTGAAATCAGCATTTCCATTGTATTATTTTATTCAAATCAATCTGTTTCTAGTAATATGTTATTTGGGTTAGAATTAGATGAATAGCTAACTATTCTAGTTTCTTGATAAAATAGTAGTTATTATGAGAATTTGGTTGCCAGCATACCGTACACCGATACTGGTGGGCGAATTGGAAAGCGAATAAAATTATTTTATACGTCCTCGAATGGCTGATTGTTGCCATAATGACTCGGACCTTTATGTTATAATATGGGACTTGTTTACAAAATCAAGGGGTATTGTCCGGCCAGGCGTCGTCTGGGCTGTTGCCATTGGACGAATATTCAGGCTGCACTTCGGCTGTCTGCTGCGCTCAGCCAATAATCTGTCTGCTTTCTGGTGTATCTAGGAGATTTGATTTACTATTTTAGAATTTATTATAGGAATTTCCAAACTTATTTTTTGGTGCCTCGTTCCGAATGTACATTACTCAAAATTAGTTGTGAAGAATGAGGACGTATTTAGCAATTCGTTGCAGTTCAGATATATTAACATGACAACAATTATTGAATCTTCATTCGGAACGTATTTTCAGAAAACGTGATATGCTGCCTTCTACAACTTTATTTTAATAAGGACATATACCGTTATTATTTTTTCCAATTTAATAAATTAGTAGATATAGTGTCCTGTACCAGTCCCAACTGGCTTTTAACTTCGATGCAATGGCTGGAATCTCCCTAAGTCGTGCTTTGCCCTCAACATATGCTTTGCACATTCTATGGATAGGATTTATTTAATTTCCACTTGATATTGATTTTGCTCTATATTTATTATTTATAAACGTCTGGCCCCCTTGGAGGTGTACCAATACAACATAATTTAAGGAAATATTTTTTGAAATTTCTAACTTTTTATTTGACTCACATTTTCGCGGAAAAAATTAAAAAGTATTTTTTTAAAATCCCGATCATATATTTTTTTCGAGAAAATCGGTTGAGCTGTTCAGAAGATAATATTTTTTGTTTCTTCCTCCCTCCATAAATTCCTTCTTTTAGAAAGATTTAGGGGCTAAATATTTGCTATAGGTGGTTTCTCATAGGTATGAATCAATGGTATAAATTTGGTTCTGATATACTTGGGGAGCAGAATTTCACTTGCTTATTCAGGCCCTTTGGGGATATCATAGATAGATAGATAGAATAGTCTTTTTATTGATAAATTTTTTTTTATTTATTTATAGTAATTTACAACTGTATTAAAGAACACAATAAGTAAATATAAGGAATGATAAAAAAAGTCATGAAAATGTCTTGAGAAAAAACTACCCAGTGGTTGTAGCACTTCACTAACTATTTTAACTCAGTACGTCCCGAGGCCACCTTCTTTTCAGTTGCCTTGGAGGGTTATCAGGGATATCAAAGGAAGATAAATTACAGACAAGTGGGTTTGTATGGGCAGAGAGTTTAGAATGAAAAGAGGAGTATCTATCACGGGCTATGTCTGCAACGGATGGGATGTTTAGGTCATTATGGAGGAGTTGATTTGTAACAAAATAAGGGGTATTCAGAATTTTGCGAAGGATTTCGGATTGTAAGGACTGGATGCGGGAGGAATCAGATGGTTTCGTAGAGTCCCAAAGCTCGATTCCATATGTCCAAATAGGTCTGATAATAGTGATGTAAATGAGTCTTTTGTAATATACTGGAAGTTTTGAACGTTTGTCTGGTAAGTGTTGTAGTAATCGATATCTTCGAGGAGTTTCTTGTCGTTTCAGTCTTGTGTGAGGATGATCAAAATTACAGAAAAAAATATTACAAATTACAAAATTAAATAACATTTTTGGACCTAAAATTAGTCGTACTACAAGGTCTATTAAACCTTTCGTAGAGACTGCGTTTATTGACAAAATTATTCTTTAATTTATTAATATAAGCAATAAGTAACAAAAAATAAATACTATATTTAAACTGCGAAAGTTGTTTACACATTTTAATCAGAATAATTAAAAGTTAAATTCTCTTGTGAGCAATATTCTATATGAGAAAGCAGATCTGTAGTAATTAACTGATGTATTTAGCATTTTTTTCTAAATTCCGATAGCATCGGACTGGCAGCCAGAAAGCGATATAGGTCTTCTACTTCATTAATGTTACGCAATATTATTTGTTTATTTGAAATGTTTATAATTAAAGTTTAAAACATGAACCCTGATTTTAATCACCACCTAATAACCTCCAGTGAACATTTGTGAATAATGTAATTTAATGCGGTTATATGAGGATATACGGGGGAAGTTTTAGAATTCCTATCTTTAATAGGAAATAAATATATTTTTGACCCATTTCAATGATAAATTGGCTCCCCATGGATATCAAATAGTTGGTCGTTTTATTGCATTTTTTATGGCCTTTTGAAGTTTTTGCTTTTGGATATAGAATATAATTCCATAAGATACTTTTTTTTTTTTTTTGTTCAAAAAGAAAATATTTTAAAAATAACTATTCCAATAATGGTTATTTATTATATAGTCCTTGGATTATTACTTCCTAGATTAAATATTGGGCTCCGAAGCTTTGCTCTTTTTTCTTCGTCCCTTCCCCCTGAGGGCACACTGACCCCTTTATAGGAAGATAATGAAAAGGCCCCGGATACGTGGGCGGTTGGTGCTGACAAAGAGAGTATTGCTCCGATGTCTCTTTAACCTCTTCCATGGATTACAGTAATCACAATCCATGTCGTGCCATCGATTTGCATAATCGCTCTGGTGCAGTCGACTTATGCTTAAGAAATGACTATTGCCTTTAGGCTTTGAATTATTCATAGTGGATTCTGCTTTGTTGGTTATTTTAGCTTCGCCCGCATCTCGTCCCTTGTGGAGAAACTTCCAGTTGAAAACTTTGGTAGAGAAAGTTATATAGAACCATTAATCACTATTAGTATAGAAAAGATATTCTATTAGGTTGCTGAAACTAGTTTTATCTGTTTCATTAATGTTTTCTGAACGCTTTTATACGTTATTAGAAACAATTAATATTTATTCTGTTGATAAAATTTATTTTGTTATATAATGCTTGGCTTTTAAAATCATAATAGCCTAAAAAAATTGTTCTCTGCCTTACAAATGTAAACATAAATTTTAACATATGTAATAAATACGTGACAAAACATTATTGAAAATCGGTAACTATTTCTTTACTTGGAAATAAGTACTAATAAGACGAAATATATAGTTACTAATGGTAATGATGATAGTCTCAGTGATATCGATATATCAGGATTTACGTTTGAACATGTGGGACGTATAATACCTAGTTATTAAGGATCTTTGATAACATTTTGATGAGATTCAGGAGGAAATAAAGATGCAATTGAAAGCAGGAAAGAACTGTCATTATTCAGTAGTGAAACTACTTAATTTTGCTTATATCGGGCACTTAATGTTTTAGAATCTACAAAACAATCATTCTGCTGAATATTCTAATTGGATATGAAACCTAGTTGCTTACTTTGAAGGATGAACAACGCCTCAAGTTTTTCGAGAATAAGGTTTAAAATTTTTGATCCGAAGAGGGATGAGGGCAATACTAAAAGCTTGTACCTACCCCTCTAGGATAAATGAAGTTATAGTGTCTCGGCGGCTCAAATGAGTATGGTTAGTTGTTAGGTTAGTAAAGAATCGAATTCGGATTTCGGGGGCCTGGGATTGGACGGTGGTCGTTGTATTAAACTGTGTTAGCAAAGGTTTGTTGTATCGGCAGAGAACCAGAAGGTTCTCTAAGTTTATTATTATTTATGCAATGAATACAAACGAATATTCATCAGAATTGACAACAACGCGAATAGGTCTTTCAAAAATGTACACTACAACATGGTTGTAAACGTTTTTTCCTGGAAACTCTTGCTAGAGATAAGGTGCGTAGGAAAAGCAATATGTAGAAGGATAGAGAGTTACAAAACCTCACCGGGAGGTATAGGTCCTCACAAAGAGACGTCTTCAATAGGGACCCTCGCAGGAGATTGGAGTTCACGGTATTAGGCCGTCTTCTCAGGAAGGGAATATTCCCCATCTGCCCTCGATGCAAATCCTCTATTGCGTTATGGCTTCGAGTACAGGGCTCAAGGATCCGCTCGCCAACTTTCCATGCTTGCTCAATAGAACTTAGCCAAGTCGACGTACCTTGGCGAGAGCACTTATCTTCTCAAGGATGTGAGGGCCATTGGGTGGTATTGCGAGGATATCAAATTTTCTCTTGTATAACCTTTAATAATTTCATAATTTTGTTGTCTATTTATAATACTATCATTTTTTTATTATTGCTACTAATTTACAATATAATCACTGTCTACGCTTATAAAAAAAAAAGTTACCATTAACTCATGTGTTCATCAGTTTATTTTAAAAAATGACTATAGTTCTGAACCTGAAAATTCTAATAGACGGTCCCCCTATCGTCTAGTTCTACATTCGTTCTACAAGAGTTCGTTCTCTGAGTGGTTGGAAAAATATTTATTTATCCATGCTTTCCTGAACTATACGGCTACACGTGATTTGGCTTTACAGAACTGTTACCCACAGGTCCTGGAAGTTACGGAAGTGGTCTTCTGTGCACGAGCCTTTTTCTTTGAGCACCAAGGTTGAAGTATGCTGGACCCAAAGCTGTCTTCCAGCCATGAATGATCTTCTTGAACCACGGGAATTTTTTTTCACTCACTGATCGAGGAAACTCCTCCTCCGTGATGACGAACAGTTCCGTGGCTCTCATTAATTTGGTTCTAAGAGAATCGAATGCAGTGCAAGTTGTGACCACATGTTCAGCAGTCTCCGGGACTCCGCAGGTTGGGCATTGACGGTCGATATCAAGGTGAATCCTAATTTATTATCAACCATGCAGTTTAGCTCGAAACCCCCCCCCCCCCACGCCATGTGAGGATTTGTGATATCCAGTAGTCCGGGAGGAACCATTTAGCTTCGAGACGGGACTTTACCGTCGGAAAATATTTCCGAAGAGAACTCCCTTTTGGAGTATCAATCCACCGTTGGCTACATACCTCCATAGTTTCTTCCTAGATCTGTCTACTAATCACTGTCTACGCTTATAAAAAAAGAAAGTTACCATTAACTCATGTGTTCATCAGTTTATCTTAAAAAAATTGCCATAGTTCTGAACCTTAAAATTCTTATGGGCGTTACCCTTATCGTCTAGTTCTACATTAAGACAAGTTCGTTATCTGAGTGGTTGGAAAAATATATATCTAAAACCATTTAAAAATTGTTTTCCGAAAAACTACACAGTTTCTGAAACTGATGCATAGATACTCATTTGAAAGGAAAACTCTTGATTCTCTAGTCTGGGTTCGAGTTCAGATTAGGAATATAATCAATTTACTTTGACAACAAACTTGTATCCATCCTTGGGTCCGGAAACTCAAGAGGAACACTCAGCCTCTCCATAAAAAAATGGTACCTGAGGAACCTGATAGTTGACCTTAAACACTGACTGTAGAACCCTAATTTATCATCAATCGGCTTCAGAGAGATCGCTATGGGTACAGTAAGAGGATGTTTTTTGAACTTACTTCAGTGTGCTTGTCAAAACTTATAACTGATACTGACAGATACTCTTTACGATCTTGGAGTTCTTTAGATTAATCGTTATTTTTTAATTAAAAAAAAGATTATTAGTGATTAATTGTGTGACTTTGCGCGGCTTCCCTCACAATAAAACTTAAAGCTTAAAACTTTTCAGTTCTTTAACTCGTAAAAAAAGTTCTCTTTGGTCTAGAGATAGTTTTTGGAGGAGATAAAGCTTAAAGCAAAGGTTTTTCAAAATGCGACAGAAGGAAAGGTCGTTTTTTTTCCTCTCAATGAATGATAATTTATTGAGATTGACTCAAGAATACTGGTATTGGTAGGTATTTCACATGTTTACTAGTATTATAAATTAGGTATTATTGATTTTCTTTTCTCGTTGATTACTTTTGCGGATTAGTTCACTATACTCTTGACTCCCCAATCCGAGCCCGAGTTCGGGTTTGACATATAATTCATTTTAAAAAACGGATCTAATTTTGTTTCTCCTTTCCGGCTTCCGCCGTTTAAGATCTTACCACCCTATATCGTTCCGAAAAATACGTTACCGGGAATCGAACCCCTCTTAGGTGGGAGTCAGGTATCCTAGTCCCAGACTATTCCGGATATTCCCGAACTTACCCTTGATGTATAAGTTACTACAAATATAGATCGTTATGTCAAAAGTCCGAAATTTACGAGGTTCTTCCTCAGCGCCTCTAACCAGTAAATCATTTATGAATTCATCATAACGGAAAAGAGGCCTTTATCTTCAATGCCTCCTCAAATTCGTCGCCATTTTAATAATTTATGAAAAGCTTGTTTTCTCCCTGATTTCCTAAGATCCCATTAATATTAATAGGTCTATTAAGAATACGATATTCGGTTTGTTTTCTTGGGTCTCGTCGCTGAAACGCTGAAGTTTGTTTTTGTCCCGCAGCTATTTTATTATTGAGCGGTTATTTTCATGAAACATTAAGTGTCGGGGAATCATTTCTATCATCTGATTTGAATTGCTCACACTTATGATTCTAAACGAACGATTCTTTTATTATTTCTGTTAGTTGAAATACATCTTCTTGTTCAAACATTTTTCATTGAACTTAATGTTTATAAGATTTAGGTGTTATCAAGTTGGTAAAATAGAAGCATGTTAATATTTAAGGTATTTTAATTTTATATCAATTACTATTATAGAAGAGCGATTTCAGTTATGAATATATTATTCGAAACAGTCTCTTCTAATTTGTTTATATATTTATTTATCATAACATATAAAACATGATTATTAAAACATTACGTTTCGAGGTACCTTATGCCTCATCTTCAGATTTTCAAATATCATATTTATTTCAACATTGTATCCCAATATAGATCAATTACTACTGTAGTATTATTCATATTAAGTTCCTAGATATGAATAATTCAGTTAAAATTTATCTTTTCAATGTCACATATTAATTATCTCAACCTTTTTTTGCTATGCACTTGCAACTATCATGTAGACTAAATTAGCAGGGTATTAAATTAGTAGAGGGTTATTTTCATGAAACATTAAGTGTCGTGGAATTATTTCTACCATCTGATTTGAATTGCTCACACTTATGATTCTAAACGAACGATTCTTTTATTTGTTCTGTTAGTTGAAATACATCAAAAATTTTTCATTGAACTCAATGTTTATAAGATCTAGGTGTTATCAAGTTGGTGAAATAGAAGCATGTTAATATTTAAGGTATTTTAAAAGTTAATGAACGTGTAAAATAATTGAAAGTTGCTGGCCTGAAAATTACTAATTAGAAAATCATGAAATCATAGGAAAATGGAAAAAAAAAAACATATCTTCATCCGTTAAATGCTTCATTTAATTTATCTGATGGTTAAACATATGAATAATATTCTCTTTATCCGGAGTACCATTAGTACTAATAGAGGGAGGCGTAATAAAATTGTGAAGAGGAAAAATACTTTGGAATTTTCCTTTTTGGTTGGAGGCATACTAATCATGCTAGTCCAAAAAAAGGTTTTATAGGTTGATTTATTTTTTTATTATTTTTTTTTGTTGAAAATATATCTATTTATTTATTTTCTATTTTTATGTAATTTGAATTTGTCATTTTTTCCTGTAAAGATTGTATGAATGTGGTCTTATTCCACTATTGCTATTGTTTAAATCGAAACAATATTTTAATCTCAATAAATATTTTAAAAAACCAAAATATAATTTTTCTTATCTCATTTATTTTTTAACACAAACAAATTTACAAAATATAAATGTTTTAAATGTAACATTAATATTGTACAAGTAAGGTCTCAAAACTTTCATTACCTCTCGAAATATACAATAATATTATATTCAAGATTTATTACTATTATCTTTTAAAGCACAAGAATGAGAATCACACTTAATTTACCTTTATTAATTTCAATAAATTACCTTTGTAATCGACTACAAAAAAATAAATAAAAATAAAAATAAAAAAATTGAATGGGAAAAGGAAGGAATTCTAGATGAAGATGGTTGTAAATGAAATGTAGCGTATGAGTGGGTCGAGTTGAGTGCTCTCCAGGCAACCCCGTTCCAATGACAAGTGCTGTTCTTGCTTCTTCCTTTGTTCCCGCAAAATCGCATTTATAGAGGCTCGTCGGCTGTTCTGGCCTTTACCGGTTATTTAATCACGTGCGTAATGGGTCATAAAGTACATGTAACTCACTGTTTCATTATTAATTCTTTAACTGAACTGTAAAACTTCCTAGGATCATGGCTTTACCTATTCCTATTACTCTCCGTACATCCACAGTCTGAGCAATTTAAATTTCAAGTCCATTCACTAATAACAAGATCGCGCCATTATGATTCAAGTTCCTATCTACAGAACTAAAGCTTTTAATCGCTCTACTACACTTTGCAATTCTCTATCAACCCATCTCCGCCATTCTGCTTCTCTGTTCTCATTCGGATCCCTACTTTTCCAGTACATCCTGTCTTCCCTAAAAGACGCTTAAAACTTGTGATATTTCATTTCTAGATATAAAACTTTGAAAGAAAGAAAATAACAGTTTATTGCCCAAATTATATTTTCTTAATTAATTCATTTACTTTTCATTTTGTTTTAACTATTTGTCTTTCGACTTTTTTTGTTATATATATCTTCTTCTTCTCTCTCCATTGTAAATTGTTCCCTTAGTTTGTTGGCCAGACATTTTATTTTATATTTCAGTTGTACATATATATTATTCCTAAATGACGCAGTTACATAATAAAATTATTTTTTATTATATTCTTAAATCAAATGTGCTATGGCATGACATTTACATTTGTAAAAACTTATCATATTTGTGTTTTTAACTTATTATATTTATTAGATGAGGAAGATGGTTGAGGGTGCGGTCATTAAATAGAAACACACATTAAAACAAGTGCTTATATTAATTATGTGCCGACGTTTCGGCCTAAATCGTGAGCCTTCATCAGGGTTGACTCTGAGGCGGTGTCTAAAGAAGACTTCTTTAGCACTTGTTTTAATGTGTGTTTATATTTAATGACCGCACCCCCAACCATCTTCCTCATCTAATTTCTCAACGGTAAACAAAAACTCCATTATTGTATTTATTATGAGTTTTCCTTATTATTGTTTTATATATTCTCAACAGGCAACAATTTCATATATAATGAATGAATGAATGAAAAAAGAACTTTATTCTGGGACTAAGTCCCTTGAGAATAATACACATGTACAAAAAAAATAATGATTACAACTGGCCAAAAACCACATAAAAAACTAAAAATATTAATGATTACAAAAATTATTTACAATTATTTTAATTGATGAAAAGAGAGTGAAATGAAAAATATAAATTAAAAAAAAAAAATATAGTAATATCTAAATGTAATATAGAACTAACAAACCAAAAAAACAACAAAAAAAAAAAAACATCAGAATAATTGAAAATAGAAATGAAAATAAACTTTACTATCATTTATGGTATGAAGTGTAGACATTTCTCACATCACATTAATCGCTGTACTGAAATTAGTTGGCATCTGATTGGGAGGCAAGAAGGTGTTTAAAAAGGAGAGATTTGAAAGAAGATTGGGAAGGAGCATGACGGATGTGTGATGGGATGGTATTCCATAAGAAAGTGGACCGGGCTAAGAAGGAAAATTCATATTTTTTGGTTCTATGGGAAGGCGTATAGAGGTCGGAAAGACAGGATCTGGTTTCCTGAGTATGGATTGTGGATTTAAATTGCAGGAGACTATAGATGTAAGAGGGGCGGTGGGAGCGGATGACTTGATAGAGAAAGGAACCAAGGAAATATTGCCTTCGAATCGAGGGAAATAGCCAATTTGACTCATCATAGAGGTGGGACACATGTGACCGTCTAGAGGTACCGAAGACAAATCTTAAGAAACAGTTCATGACTCGTTTCAATCTGCCCTCAAGCAACCTCGAGAGCCCACCATATACCGCACAACTATAGTCAAAATAGGGGAAAATAAGAGAGGATACTAGGAGCTTCCGGGAGGATTGTGGGAGAAGGTGACGGGACCGCTGAAATAGTTTTAGTGTGCTGATCGATCTTTTGGAAATCAAGGATTACGCCAAGGTTTTTGACGGAGGAGGTGAATGTAATAGGGTGACGATCAACCAAAAGAGAAGGAAGGGTGATGATAGAACTAAGGAGGAAATTGGAACCGATTAAAATGGCCTGGGTTTTCATAGGATTAAGCTTTAGACTATTCAGGTTTGCCCAGGCACTGATCCTATCTAGGTCTGCCTGAATATTTGCAAAAGCTAATGATAATTCGGAAGGAGGGAAGGATAGATAGATTTGGAGGTCATCAGCGTATAGGTGGTAGGAACAGTGATGGATTGAATTAGGGAGGTCATTGATATAGGTATTGAATAGAGGGGGGGAAATACTCGAACCTTGAGCAACACCTGAGGATAGAGTTAGGAAGGAAGATAAGGGTTCATTAGGAATAGCGACTGCTTGTGAACGCTCGGAAATAAAAGATTGGAACCATTGGATAGAACTATTAGAAAAGGATAAACACTTTAATTTGGAAAAAAGGATCGAGTGGTTCAGGGAGTCAAAGGCCTTGGAGAAGTCTAGGAGTATTAGGACAGTTAATTTTCTTTCATCCATTGCAGTGTGGATATCACTTGTGATTTTGGTAAGGGCTGATTGCGTGGAGAAACCAGGTCGGAAGCCGGATTGGAAAGGATCAAGTTGATTAGTCTCTTTGAGAAAATGGGACACTTGGGATTGTACAATTCGTTCTAGAGGTTTGGAGAGATTAGACAGGATAGAGATAGGGCGATAATCTTTAGGTGATGTCGGGTTAGGGATTTTGTTAATAGGATGGACTAAGGCTTTTTTCCATGATGAAGGGAATACAGAGTCCTGGAGTGAGAAATTGTAAATGAAAAGAAGAACAGGTAGGATTTCAGGTAGGCATAATTTTAACAGTTTGACGGGTATTCCATCAGAACCGATGGAAGTGGTATGGGATTTCATTAAGGAAGAAATAAGGTCTGTGGGAGAAATATTTGAGAAATAAAAATTATCACAATTAAATGATGGTGCGAGTGAAAGGTTGGTAGAGGAGGCTGTAGTAATATTGGAGGAATCAGATGAAAAGTATGTATTTAGCTCGTCGGGTGATATTGGGAAACTTGAGGAGGTAAAGGATTTACAGAGGGAAAGTTTACGAAGGATTTGCCATTTGGTTTTGGAATCAGGGGAAGAGGACAAAGCTTCATGAAAATAGTTGGATTTTGCACGCCTTACTGTTGTTTGTGTCAAGTTACGGAGTACCCTAAACGCTTCATAATCTTCTGCATGTCTTGTACGCCTGAAGCGTCTGCGGGCAGCCTCACGCTTCCTTTGTATATATAAATAAGTGAAAGTAAAAAAGAATACGCCCAATATAATTTTTTTGCTGAAAGAACATTTCGTTAGTGTAAGTCGACGCATGGACGGGGAAACCAGAAGATATTTCTTCATAAAGCATTCAGTACCCGCCCACGCTTCAGCAACCACCGAACTTATTTCCTCGTCGGTGCCTTCCCTATGCATATATAATGCCTGTTTTAGGAAATCATAACTATATATCATATATAAATGACAGACCATATATTTATCTACACGTAGTGAGGGAGCTGCATTTGTATACAAACATCATCTAAACAGAATCATTTGATTTAACTATCAGCTGTTTGATGATACACAGAAGACCTCGAGAAACATAGACATTTTTAATTTTCAATTCAATTTGAAATTGTTTAAAAATATAAAAAAAGACATAAAGGGCATAACGGTCAAGTCCTAAAAGAGAAATATCGTTACTTTTTCTTATGAATTTGTTTTATGGACGTTTTACTTAAGCAGGGGTTATTCTATACATACATTTTCTAAGGTTTCTCTTTGAATGATTTTCTGAAACTCATCCTGTTCTTTTATTTATTTTATATAAACACACAAGTTTTTAGAAATATTCTTTTCGTTGAACGTTATGTCCTCAAAATTATAAGGTATTTAAAAGTATTAAAAAAAAAACAAAAAAAAAACTTCAAAATAGTTTCTGGATTAAAGATGTAAGATAACTGACTGAAAAAAATAATATTCCTATAGACATTCAACTTAATAACAAAAATAACTGGGCTCGAATCCAATTTAGCAATTACTGCAATTTATATTTATTATACTATTTTTTTTCTAAAACTTTAGCTTTTCAACGTTATATTATACCGGTATATTACTCTTCTTAAGTTCAAAGACTAAAAATTGCACTAAATAAACATTTTTGCAGTTTTCTCTTTTAGTTGGATTGGATTTCGAATTTATTCGACTTATATATTTACCTGTTTATTAGCAATGCTAATCAGATGATATGGTCAATTTTATAAAAAATACAAAATTAAAGATACTTTGGAAGAAGAAATTTTGAAATATTTGCAAATATGCCCTACCAGACTATTTCAATCAGAATGGAACCTACATGATATTAAAGCCCGTCCAATTTTACTTCGATAAAGCGAGTTTAATCAAAACCGTTATAGCAGTTTTTGAGAAAATCGTAAATAGATAATAAATGCCTGGTATAAAGTAGCTCTTCTGGTTAACTGATTTTTATGAAAAAGTTGCTTTAGTACCTAAAAAGTCTATATTATTACATTATTTAATATAAAACATATGTTTCAGATCCAACGAAACTGAATATGATTCTTTAAATTGATTTTAACTACCGAGGAAAGTGAAAATAGTGTATTGCTCTTACAAGATTTTTTTGGAATTGTTTTTAAATAAAAATATGTCAGAGGAATAGGAGGAAACAGCTAATATTTCGAAACATGATTGTCGATTTTTGCTCAAAGTTGTTTAGTTTATTTTTCAATTAATCATAATCTTTTTATGCATATATTCTTGTAATCATATAAAAGTAAAATATTTAATAATTAAATTCGACGATCGGCGTTTTTATAAACTTATTTTTCCTAAATACCAACTTCAAGGAAATAACAGTCTAATAATAAAGGATTCGTTATTAGCAGCCCGCCTTTTGTGACGAAACGATTTGCATTCTTCCAATACCAGTATTTATCTTGTTTTCAGGCGTGTCTTATTCACAGTACTTTTCTCTTGGGAATCAGAAAACTTATATTAACTTCTGTTTGAGTTGGCTCTTTTATTCCGTGGATTATCTTCTGGTAGACTTGGCACCGAGAAAGAATTTCATTTTGAGGGCCATCTCTTGAGAGGAGATATTTAATATGACTGTTAATGAAAAACTTGTAAGAGTCCCCGCCTCGTCATATTCGGAGAGATAATTGGGAATTCTTTCAATTAATTATAATTCGAGGCCAATAAATGTTCCCCTTTTAATATAAAAAGGGGATATTTTATTACACTTTCTCAGCGCGAACCAATAAAGCATCCGTAGTTGTTAGATTTTTCTCTTTTATGATATTTTTTGGGAAAGTTTCAATTTAATTAAGAATAAATGGAATAAGAGCCGTGTATCTGCACAGGGAGAGCTCGTGGCTGAGAGGCTAGTGCGCTGGTCTCTTACGCCAAAGGTTATGAGTTCGGATCCCAGTCGGAGTGGATTTTAAATATTTAATTAAACGGGAACTCACTCACAGCCTCCCCCGGGTATGTAAGACCCGTCAGCCAACTGGTGGTACTCACAAAAAAGGGTGTAGGGAGTTGATGACCCTACACTATAAAATTTCATCGAGAAGCGCGAGTGTATTCTCTCAGAAGTTTACATTGCGCGCAAGCCAACGGACTCTCGCTTCACCGAAGAAAAAATCTTCACAGTTCACATGGCTCTAGTAGATATAGAATGGAATAGAATAGAAAGTAAATTTTATTCTGGGAACTGTGTCCCTTGAGAATAATAAATTTTACTGTTTATTATATACTACATGTCTGGCCAATAAACAACATGAACATAATTAACTGATATTTACAATTATAGATAAATATATACAATAATAAAAAATAAAATAAACAAATAAAATAAAATAATGAAAATAAAAACAATCCTCAAAAAATAATTGTGTTGAACAAACAAAAAATAAATGGTTTAAATATAAAACATAAAGAAGAAAAGAAATAAATAATATTTACATTATTCTGGTACTTAGTCTTTAAGAAAAACATAAGCTTTACAATAATAAAGGATCTTTAATTAATAAAAGATAAAACTAAGAATTAATGAAAAATAAACTAATTAAAACATAAATGAAAATAATATACTACAAAAATAAGAAACAAATTCTTTTAATGACAATATAAGAAATACCGTAACGATTGAAACAAAAGAAGTTTTCAAGATAAAAAAGTTGAAAATTATAAATAAATACTTGTAAAAATAAAAATATATGATCTAGTCTTCCGTTCTCTGGATCCTGAGTTCGAACCTCGGATATGGCAGAATTGTATATTTTGTTATTTCCTACGTGGAGCGACCCTGAGGAAGTAGTATAAGTTACTACCTGAAAAATTGGGGGAAAACCAGAGCGGGATTTAGGCTAATCGACTCCCTGCACTCCCGTTGACCGTGAAACATTGGGAATATTTATAGGTACCGAACCAAAACCATCATGGGTTGTAGATGTACATTATTTTTTTTATTTTCAATAGAGAATTGGGATTCTTGGTCGGTTCATTTAAAAAAAAAATATACTTTTTCCCAAACCAAACTTACTTATTAGTATTGCAAGTTTGCATGAAAAAAATAATTTTTTTTTTTAACATTACTTTTAGTAATGTGAATAAAGCTTTTATAAAAATAAAAATGCTGATGTTTAAAAAAAAAAAATAACTTTTAAATATAAACAAAAATTGAATACAGGATTTTAGTTAGGGAGGGTCAATCAGGTTTAAAATAGTAATGATAAATAATTGATTCTTAATTTTCCCCGTATTATACAGAAATATTATTTGGAGCCTACGTTTCGGCGATTTTCCCTATCTTAGAACTGACTGACACCAATGTATCAGTAGTAGGTATTCATTATCTCAAATTTTGTCAATAATAAAATATATAGTAAAAAAAATAAATAAAAGTCATCAAAAATTCAACAAATAAAATCTACCCATCACAACCTTTGCTTCTAATGCAAATCGTTAAGAGAGGGAGAGGAGAGTACAAGTGGGTTGAAAATGTTTTAGGTAAAAAGTTAATTTTTTTAAATTGCTGTTTATTGTTTATAAATTTGTAAAATTAATAACTTGCTTGGGAATAAACCAGCCCTGTTTTAGATTTTTTTTTACTGTTAAATGTTTTATGAGTACTAAATTCCATATGAATTTGTAAATTAAAACCAGCTGATGACCTGAAAGGATATATTTGGATAAATAAATAAAATGATAAGTGAAAGTTGACTATTTTTTAGAAGATTGGATAGAATTAATAATATGTAATTGATTTTTTTAAATAAATTTATTATCTAGATGAAAACCAATGGATCAAGTTTATAATTAAAATAGTTCATGCCTTAGAAATGGAATACCTAATGTTTTTTTCTTACTGGATGAACTGTCTTATGCCAGGGAAAATGGAAGGAATAATGAATGGAATTTTTTCCCGTGCTCATTTTTTTTAATGGACGTTAAGTGGTCGGTCAGGAGTGGTTTGAAATCCGGAGTAGGTTAAGTGACTAGAATATTGATTTTTGTACCTAAAGATGCTAGTTAGAGGTTCAGCAAATACAACTTCGTCAGAGCAATTTTTCTTTTCTAAATTGTTTTCTATAATTATCAAGTCCGTATCATAGAAATGATCCAGTAGACCCGCCCTTGCTTTGTACGGATGCAATTTAAATGATTTGTCATTGATGTTTAAAAAATATCTGACTGAAAAATTTAGAGTTTATCGCTTTGGAAGTTTTTGTTCTTCGTAACGAAAAATGCAATTAGTTACAAAATATGTTTATTTTATAAGGCATATTCATTTTCATATTTAATCATAGGCAGAAATGAAAAACATCATTCAAAATTGGTTAAGTTTATTTGTTTGTTATTTTAAAGTGAAGATAACAGATAACGGATAATTTAATTATCCCATGTAAGGAAAACTTTATTGCTATGTTTTTATTCAAAAACTACAGAAATAACAAAGGTTTCTATCCTGTGAGCTTTATACCTATTGAATATTTCAAAAAAATTATTTAAATTACGTTTTAAAAGTAAAATTAAGTTTTCATTGGAAACTCATTAAGTTTATAGTTCATATTTTAAATAACTACAACATAATATGAAAAATGGCATTAACTATTAGAAGAATAATTCTTCACGTCTAAAAGAAAAAATTGATGAACTTTTAGACCAACATGAAATATCTTGGTAATGGGAACAAATCCCCGAAACTTCGAATAATATTAACGAGTTATATAGTTAATTATAATAATAAGGATATGGTGGAAGAAAATTATATTAAATTAAAATTAAATTAATACATACAAATAAGAAGAACTTCCTCAAGTCAAACTAATAATAAAAATCTAGTGCGGGCAACACACGATTTTCACTTACCGTTGTTAAAATCAATTAAAGAATTTTCAAATACAGTTAGAGATAAAAATTAGTGAAACTATTAAAGAATTAATTAAATTGAATTTCTATAGAAACATATGTTTTATTAAAAAAATCTATTATATTTTTATCTAAAATAATCAGTTAGTTCTATCTTATTTTCATCACTCTTTATTAACTTTTAAAAGCTTGAGTGTAAGATAATATTTTTTCTAAAATCTGTAGCTTTCCAACGGTATATCATACATGTATATTACTGTTCTTATGTTCAAAAACGAAAATTGCAACAAAAAAATATGTTTTCTGTTTTCTCCTATACCTGGGTATCGAATTCATTCAATTTTATATATTCACCTTTTTTTCATCAGTGGTAACTAGATAATTTGGTTATTTTTATAGAATCTAAAAAATTAAAGGTACTTTAGAGAAATAAAATTTAAAATATCGGCATTTAAGCCATGTCAGAGCATTTTAATCAGAATGAAACCTACATGACGTTTAAACCTATTAAATTTTACATAGATATAGCGAGTTTAAATCAAAATACTTTTCTATACAAAATACTTACTATGTATAGCAAGGTAAAAAGGTTTAATTTAGTGACCATAAGAATCTCATTTACTTTACAGTGAAACATCTGTTTTCATGAAATGTTGTTAAATTTGAAATAATTAATAACAATGTTAGTTTATTTTTATGTATTTATTTAACGTACCTTTATGCTGCTGTGGCTATTCGGACGATGCTACAGTAGGAATCCTAAATTTTGCCTATCCAGGTTTAATTAGAATAGGGATCTTTAAGGAGTACCTGACGTATCACAGACTCGGGACCACCTTTTAACTTTCCTCCGAAGAACGGTTTAACTAAGGATTTTTTACTCCCATCAATGTTAGTTTATAGATTTATAACAACTTAACATTTATAACAAGTTTGTTACTAATCATACGTAATATTGTTTCTAAAATATTGCTTACTAAATGAAGGAATATAACTTGCATGATCCTGTACGACGTGGGAAATATTTTAACTATTATAACCTCCCTCTTTCTCAATACCACATATTCATAAGTTTATGGGCTTAGAACAACTTTATATTAACTTGTACGATGTACATTGTAATAAATTGTATAAGTTATAATATTGGATATTATTTTTTCCAAATTCTTGCGCTTTCCAATGGTATATTATACGTTTATGCTACTACTTTCATTCCAGGAGTGGTTTATTTTTATGACTTGGTTACAGAAAAATTATTTCTGCCGTTTAAAGAAAAGTATTAAATTGCAATGTATTTTACTTATAAACCTTCAGGAAAGAATTCCCTAAATAATGATGAAAACCCTATCAAAATCCGTCTTGTCGTTTAGGATTTGGCGGAAACCAAAATCTTATCATTTTATATATGTAGAGTTTTATCTTGATATATCTTTTCGGTTTGAATCTATTTTAAAATAATTAAGTTTGATTTATGTTTTTTTATATTTCATGTAGTAAGAGTAAAGAAAAGACACATTATACAAATATAAGACAGTAATGTGAAAGCCCTTTAGTGCTAAGATGACCGTAAAGTTTTGATCGATGTCGACTTGAGACATGAAGGGCTCTCCGTCTTTCCTTAATATGGGTAATAGCATTTCACTTGACTGACCAAAACTAGGGCAAAGTTAGAAGTTGGAAAAGGTTTAACAATAGCATTTTTTTTTTTACATCAAGTGCGCGCATCACACAACTTCAACGTATTATGTGACACTTTATTGATATTTCCTATTTTTTATTTCTTTTTTTTTATATAAACTATAAAACATATAATTGAGAACTACACCGAATGCCATGTACTAATGGATAAATTTCATCTAACAATATCGCTGTGTGAGAGTTTGAAGGCCTCTAGTGAAACAATTAGTTCACTACTGAGGTTTATTAAAGAATGCCATCTCCTCTAATGACTATAAGGAAAATAAATAATGACATAAATAAATAATTAATAAAAAAAAACGAAGGAAAAAAGTGAGATAATTTTATAAGATTAGAAAGATAATAAAAATATAATAATAATTTTTAAACAATATATAAATAAAAATTTGTGTGATTTATCATATTATACTTGCTACAAAAAATTTAATATAAGTATATCCTCACTCCGCACACTTTTATGACCTAATTTGTTACAAAATAAGTTTTACGAATCCTTGAGTTTTGCAAGAATTTCTACATCCTAGAAATTACTATTTATATATAGGGATATTTGTAATATTATTTTTACGTCAATTTTATTTAAATTAGCCATTATATTTAGGATCAAACAAAATATAAAATAAAAGCTCATAAATATATTAATATTTATAACTCAACTGCATAACTTAATTAAAATATGTTAACTTTATTAGCAGTTTATAATAAAAAACCTGTTGAGCGCAACTCACGATTTCCACTTACCTCCTTGATAAAATAAATTTTTGAACTTTAAAGTAAATTTGAAGTTGAAAAAAATTGGTCTTCTAGGTAGAAGACCAAATCAAGAAGTTAATGTTATTTTTAAAATCAACAAAAATGTTTCAAACAATTTAAATTACAACTTTTAGTTAGGAATGGAGATCGTAAAATAGGGTGCAAAAGCCCTTATAAATAAATAGAATAAAAAAGTTGAAAGTCTTAAACAATTCAATATGGATGGGCACAATTGTTTGAGATTAAATAATCTATACTAATATTATAAAGTTGAAGAGTTTGTTTGAGCGCGCTAATCTCAGAAACTACTGGTTCTAATTAAAAAATTCATTTTGTGTTGGATAGTCCATTTATCGAGGAAGGCTTCAGGCTATATAACATCACGCTGCGACCAATAGGAGCGAAGCATCAGTGGAAAAACGGGCAAAATTAATCTGATTTACTTTTTAATTTTAAAATAATTTAACTTCCCGTTTAGTTATCTTTTGCCGTAACAATGAGGAAAACACTGGGGCAAACATTTAAACACTAGGAATCGATTTACGTCAAGACTGCTTTTCACATGGCCAACTATATGTCTTGTCAAGATCGAGTTGCGGACAAAATCAGTATGCTATTCTGTCTCAAGAAAATAAAACTAAAAATATCATTTAGGCAGAAGTACTTTAAAATATATTTTTTTAAAAACTTCGAAATCCCTAAAATAATAACAGACATTGACACGGACGAAGTCACGGGCAACAGCTAGTCAATTATACACGTATTATTAACAATACAACCATCATTTAGGTTTATCAGTTATTCATTGTGCGTTAGATATATTTTTTTCTAAAATATTAAGCTTTACAACTACATATTCAAAAACTATATACTATTTTTAAGATTAAAAAAATGACATAAAAATAGATTTTTGCTCTTTTCTCCTTTAGTTGGTTATCGAATTTACAATCGAATCGTACAGTTATATATTTTCCCGTTTTTTATTAATGTTAACAAGATGATATGGTTTTTTTTTTTCGAATATACAAAATCAAGGTACTTCAGAAGAAGAAAATTTAAAATATCGTCACTTAAGCCCTGTCGGACTATTTCGTTCACGATAGATAAACCTACATGAATGAAAACTAATAAATTTTAATTAAAAAAAAAATTAATTAGCCTATTCATGCAGCGAGTCATTTAAAATCATTATTTGAAATTTAAGCCCTGTGACACTATATCAATAAGAATAAAACTATAAAATATTACGAGTATTTTAATGTAAATTGGTTTAATGACCTTGATTAAAATCGTTAGAGCCGCTTTTTTTTTTTTTTTTTTTTTTTTTTTTTTTTTTTTTTTTTTTTTTAAGAGACACTTAAACGTTTATTTTCATTGAAAGTTGGATTCGAAAATGTTCGGGATCGCAATACTTTATCTTGCTTTATATGCTTTACATAACAAGGGAGTGCAGCGCACAAACTTTATTGTATAAAATTTATTTGAAGATACCTTTATAACCTATGTGAGACTCCCAGTCTCGCTTTTCTTAAATAATTTAAAAAATATGTAAAATATATTTATTCTATTTCTTTTAATGAGAAGCCATTATTAAATATTTTAATTATATTTTTGAAATCGTTAAATTTAAATAAATATTTGCTTTTATTCATGTTGATCGATTTTACAAGTTTTTTTACGCTTAATGTTTTATTCAAACCTTTTATGAATTTGACAACGGGCGTAGGTCCATGTGGGCTTGAGTAAGTGTAAATGTTCAATCTCTGTCTAAGTTTCTATTATTAACATCTTGAACTTAGCAAGTATATTAGTTTTTAATCTTTGGTTAGTATGTTGTTGATGTTCGTTTGTTCAATCCCTGATTTTCCATTTAGTTAGGGTTCTTAGTTTATTTATTCTGTTAATTAAGCCCTTGAGGTGACCCTGGGGTAAGGAGATCCTAGTGAAGCAAGTGGTACCCGAAACATTAGAAGAAAACCTAATGGCTGATCATGATCTTATCGTTAGCTTAGAAACATTACGAATCTCTCTATATGTACTGAGCCTAAGAATATTTCTGGGTTGTAGAGGTGCTGGTTTTATTTATTTCTTTTATTATTATTTAATTTCAATGTTTGACGTTAAAAATTAAAAAACAACTTTCGTTTCCACGTCTTTTTTTTTTCTTTTTGAACGTTTCGAATTGAAGACAGAGACAATGTATTTCTGAAACGTAAACGAAATGACAGATATATAATATTTAACATCACCGCTGATTTTTTTTATAACCTTAAGAGAACACTAAAAAAAAAACAAAAAAAAAAAAGAGTAATATTTATTTACAATCGTTTTTCATTATTTCTAGCCTATTTTTTATATAGTATTTCGTGTATAATCGTTGTATTTTATCGAAATTTTTATTTTTTGTTTATCCCTCCCTCGCCTTTAAAGGCTACACGGAGGTTTCTCGGCCAGGTGTGAGAGCGGGGAACAAATTCCGAGTTAAAACCCTCCTTCTCTCCTTCATGAGGCTTTGACGCGAACTCCAGTTTCGGTCATCTGGTTGCTGGGAAACGCGCTCTACCCCACTCGTCCACTTTTATTATAGGACCTTAATTTGTTCCAAATATGATTGCTTTTTAAGTACGACAATGCTTCTTTCGAAATGAACCATAACTACTCGAGGAAAAGGTCACCCATCTTTGAACTTCAGCATTTAACGACTCATGAAAAATGATATATTTTCCTGAGTATTCAGTACAGTCTTGTCATAAACTAACTAGATCCTGAAAATGTAAGCTTAACGGTACCCTTCGCGTCTTTAGTAGCAATGTTCACACACCACTAGTCAGGAAGCTTAGGTAACCCACGCAATGAAGTGTCGCTTACACAATCCCATGTAACTATCCAGCCGGTGAAAGGAACAACTTCCTCTTAGACCCATTGTCTTCGTCAAAGAGGATGTACCCTCGACAAGTTCCGGTTAAATTAATGTCCTTATGAAACCAATCATGCGGGCTTCAACACTTCCTCCGACGTAGGCTTGAAATGGACCGGCGTAGCCAGTCTTCTAGACTAGGAGCCATATCGTTCTTCGACGTTTACTGTTATGTAGGGAGTACTCTAATGTTAGACCTGTTTTACATATTTCTTGACAGACTTGAAACAGTTGAAGGAAAACATGGAACGTAGTAGCTTGCGCGTGATGTAACTCTTTTGTTTCCATATTTAGACTCATAGAAGAAGGAATTTTTTTAATTTTTATTTTACGTCTTTTTTAGTTACGCACACTGACCTTTTCGACCGCAATACTTTCCCTTACCATATATTTCATGTATAAGTAAGTTAAAGCAAAAATAAATGCTGCCAATTATTACACAATAGTTTATTATTTTCAAATGACTATTTTAGGGTATAACAGTTTATATTGATGTTTACAGCCAATTAAATAATAGGAAAATAAATAAATTAATTAAAAAAAATGGCCTATCACCACTGCTAATTAATTCCAAAAAATAAAACCAGGTACGCTGTCAATTTATATCCAAGTAACTGGGGCTCTTGTCGTGTTGTGGTTAGCATAACAGCTTTCTATTTCTAATTCGTGGTTTCATACCTGGCAAGTGAACCTAGGATCTTTTAATGGGAATAAAAAAACCTTTGGGTATGCCGTCCTTCGGAGGGACGTAAAATGGTGGTCCTGAGCCTGTGCTATGTCAGGTACTTGTTAAAGATTCCCTATCCCAATAAAACCTGGATAGTCAATATTCAGGACTCCCACTGTTGCATCGTCCGATTAGACACAGGCAGCATAAAAATGCCGACAAATTCAAATCAAATCAAGCCAGATAATGTTCAATACACTTTATCTCGAGTATTTATCCACTAATTTTTTATAATTGTTTGCTTTGTTTATGATAGTAATTCCAAAATAAATAATCAGACTATTGTAGTTATTTATTTATTTTTTAAAATTTGAATTCAACGTATCTTGAAACGTGAAACCTCAAATGATAAGGTAGGTTATTTTATTATTATTTTTTTTTTTAATAAATAATAAACCAATAGGTATATAAATGTAGGTATCATAAAGGAGTTGAAAAAAAAAATAACTTAAGACTTTACGGATCATAGTTAATTTGGTCTATAGAGTCTTATTTTATAGTAAAATATCGCACTAAAAACTCAATGCGATCAAACCTAAAGAAATTACTAGTTAGGTTAAGTGTCTTTCTCGGATAACGGAATCGTGTAAAATTGCATTTGACCAACTTCAGTTTGGACTGACTTGCGATAGATAAAATTAACAAGACTTCAAAACAGCTTAAAAAACTAACTATCTTCCAAAATCGTACCTTAAGGACGAAGCCTGAGGTTTACGCATTTTTTAAAAGGATAAATATCGAAATTTACAAATAATTAGCCTTAGAAAAATAAAAAGTATTCCTTAACTGTCTATTTTGTAAGGCATCATTTCAAACTAAATGTTATTCCAACTGCTAAAAAATCGTTGTTAATTGTTCATTTTACGGCTGAATGAGAACGGATTGGAACGTTATATCTTGGATGACTTGAACCAACGATAATCCGTTTCTCTTCTATTAGCGAATGTGTGAATCGGCTTCAATCCCAAATGGCATTCAGCGATTGGAATCACGGATCATTTACAGTCGTTGATTGCTAAAAATGAAAGTATTTTTGTCATTCAATTTGTTTTTTGTTTTTTTTCAAATTAAAAGTTTTCCGTGAAGTGATGGTATCTGTACTGTTTATAAGTTGATGATGTATTTGTATATATTGAAATTTGCATTTCAATATATCATACGATTGATCTGTATAGAATATTTTGTCCAATATATCTCTTGAAAGCCTCTCTAAGCTGCTTAAATAAACAAGAGCGAAATAGTTTGAAAAACCGATCTCGTATGTCCAAAAATCCTTAATAAATTTCGAAATAATTATACCAATGATTAATACAATATACGTACCATACCTTTTGCTGTACTTTTTCCCCTTTATAACAGCTACTTGATATATTTACTATGCGAATATATCATTTTATTTAATTCCTCTTTCTCTTGAATATTCCCAGCCAAATTCTACAATTAAGCTATGATGTACGATTTATTAGCATTCCCGTTTTGTAGGAATGTTAATAATTCAACTTTTAGAGTGGTTGCTCTGCTTTTTGATTATTGATAGTGGACTGTATACTAATAAAAATAAAAATAACTTCATTCTGGGATTATGTCCCTCAAGAATAACAATTGCGTACAGTAAATATATACTTCAATGTTCATGTCTGGCCGAGAAACGAATAAAATAATTTTTATCCACAAATGTGTACAAAAAAAAATTAAAAAACCTATTTATATAAATGTATGCAAAATATATGGAATATAAACAAACGAAAAAATTTCCTATAAAATGATAGAGCTATACAATTTTCAAATACATAAAAAATAAATGAATTATTCCATAACTCGAGGATTTTGGTAAAATAAATAATTTTGTCTTACGTTGAAAGTAGGATAGCGTATTTACGATTTTACATTTAGTGTGCGTCTCTTTGGGATGCTAGAAGGTGTTGGAAAAGATGGGATTTGAATTAGAGAAGGGAAGAAGCATGGCGAATATGATTATTTATATTTATTTTATTTTGTAACATAAAGGCTTTTCAACCATAAACGTTATTTTAGCCCTAAACTAATAATACAAATACAATATTTTAAGTTAAATCCAAACAATTATATCAGATAATTACATATAAGAAAATAAAAAAATATATTAAATATTAGAAATCAAAAACACGAACACACACACACACACACACACACACACAGTCTGTACGCAGCACCGATCTGGGCAGAATCCTGCCAAGTACAATCATATGTCCGGAAAGTTATTAGGGTGCATCGGAGAAGTGCCCTGCGTGTCGCTCGAGCTTTTCGCACTGTGTCCTACGACGCTGTATGCGTCATCGCAGACATGCCTCCGATTGATCTTTTGGCAGATAAACGCAGAAGGATATACCGAAGAAAACGTGAAGAGACGGATGCTCACTGGGCTTCTTTAGCAAAACAAGAGAGAGTTCATACACTTGATATATGGCAGAGACGCTGGAACGCCCCATCTTCTGGAAGATGGACCTACCGCCTAATTCCCGACATATCGACATGGTTATCCCAGAAACATGGAGATGTAGATTAATATCTCACTCAGCTGCTTACTGGGCATGGTTGCTTCAGAGCCTACTTAGCCCGTTTCAAAATAGAGGAAAGTTCATTGTGCCCATTTTGTGATCCCATAGAAGAAACAGTGGAACATGCATTCTTCTCTTGTTCGGGATTCGTTCGAGAAAGATCGGAGATAGACGCTAAATTTAGTACAAAAGCATCACCCGAAAATTTAGTCTCCTTGATGATGGCTAGTCAGGAGAGTTGGAGCGCTGCAGCTGATTATGCAGCACAAATCTCAGAGTACAGGAGCAAGAAAGGAGAGGCGGGGCATCGGTCTAGCTTAAATCAGATGTACATTAAAGTAGCTGGCATTTAGCCCTTCTGCCCCCCATGAAGTAATGCTTGACAGCGGTTCCGTGGGGTGGTAAAGACGAATTGGGAGGTGGTTTTTTATTGAGTAGGAATCTCACACTGTTGTGTAGCCTGACAGTTACACTTCGTCTGATGAAAGATTTTTCCCCTACTCGAAAAAAAAAACAAAAAAAAAAAAACAAAACCCCACACACACACACACACACACACACACACACATATATATATATATATATATATATATATATATATATATATATATATATATATATAGTAGCATATAAAGTAGCAACTATGGCTTATCGGACGATGCTACAGTGGGAGTCATGAATTTTGCCTATCCAGGTTTTGTTAGGATAGGGATCTTTAACCAGTTCCATCGCACAGGCTCGGGACCATCTTTTTACGTCCCTTCAGATCAGCATAACAAAGGATTTTTTACTCCCATTAAATAATACTAGGACCCCCAGCGGGTTTGAACCCTTGACCTTTGGCATCGGAGGCTGTTATGCTAAACACCCAGCTACAAGTGATCACCCAGAATGTCGTGATCTAGTTTGAAGTATCTATATACAGCTGCTATTGCATACAGTATATCAGGTGGACAGTTTATTTCCTTATTCTCCCTTCTTCCTCTCCCCTCCAAAACTCGGTCTCTAATTTAACTTATTTCAGGTTTCACCTGTACAGGTGCTTGTTTAATGTGGTTTCTTTGTCCCTACCAAAGATAGCAGCACTCGGATCATGCTTAACTGAACGATATATTTACTTTTTTTCTCTCTCTGGCTTACATTTTTGAAAATATGTGTTCTGGTAGACGTAGAGTATTACCATGTGTTAAGCTGCCGCCTCTACAAACACAGAGCTCTATTCTTTTATTGTCTCTATCCCTATTATCATAATTATCCTTATTTCGTGTAGTGCTTGAGGTCACTAACCTCTTTTTGGGATGGTCTTCCTGGAACAGCTTCTCTTCTCTTTCAAATAGGATTGGTGGTAATTTCAGAATCTCTTTCTAGTGTCTATTCTTCTTTGTGATTTTCTAAGATGATTCGCTCTCTGTCTGTTTTTTTGCTGATATGCCAAGCCAAGGTGGGATACTGTTTTCAATATATTCGACCACAGTTATTGCTTAGTTACTTTCTGTTCTAATCTATAAGTACTTTACTTATTCAATTAGTTTTTAATTATTCAATTGTTATTATTTTTTCCTCATAGTTCCTGAAGTAGATGACATTCTTGCATAAAGCGATTTTCATCTCATCGGCATCACTCCGAAGAAAAACTTAAAAGTGCTGAATCGAAAGCTTTAGTGGATATGAGGGGTAACGAAGAAGAACATGATAAGTCACTTTTGGATTTCCTTACCGGAGAGCATTTATAAAATTTCAACTGTTTTAACGTGTAATTTGAGTGATTTCTCTATTTTTGTGAATCTTAGTTTTTTTTTTTTAATATGTTTTAAAAGCACTGAAATAACTTTTACTAAAATTACGTATGATAATGGATTTACAGCCGAATTTGAAAGAACAGCTTGGAATTGTTATGATATTTCTCGTGAAAGAAAGTTAATTTAATAAAGAAATACACCATTGTGGATGAAATAATGAGTTTACATTTCAAAAAAACTTTAATATGGTCCCTAAGATAAACAGAAAATTTCCTTTAATATTAATTTGATATATATAATAAAATAGTCTATAATAAAATAAAAAGTAAATAATAAAAAAAAGAAGCTGATTTAAGCCCAAAAATATTAAGTATAATACTTTTTTATTTTTTTTATTCGTATATATTACAATTTGTCATAATAGACAATAATAATAGTGCTACAGGATCTCTGTTCACGCCATATGTTACGGCCTGAAAAGGTTTTTATAGTTTTTCAATCGAAAAATTATTAGTTCATAATTTTATGATATTTATAATAAGATCATTTTTTTTTGTTTAAATCTTTATTTTTTAATTTCTTTTTAAAATAGTTATTTTAAATATAATTATAAGTTTTTAAACGAGAGCAGTAGAAGAGAAAGACAGAAGACGATCGTACTTCAATTGTTTTTTGACTGCCTCGTGGCGAGGGGAGTCTTAAGCTAGCGTTTGAGCGGTGAAGATGTGCCTTATATAGACCCAAGATTCCTCTCAACGTTTGAACGTTTGGAAACGAATTTCTTCATCTTCTCATCGTTCCCCTTGGAACTTGGAAGAGCCGCCTTGCGGTCATTTTCAACACCCAAGAGAACTTCGTCCAAGCCGCCCTGCGGTAATTTTCTTCAACACTCAAGCCGCCCTGCGGTCGTTTTCTTCAACACTCAACTGGACATCTTTACGTGAATATAACCTATCTTTATCCATTAATGGAACATTTTATTTCTTAATTCTTATTCAAGAAACTATTTAATTTGATAACTATTTTTTTTTACATCTTTGAGCATTAATTAAGTTAAGTTTGTTTCTTCTATTTTTACAATATTTTAATTAGGTTTATTTTGTTTCATACATTTTCTTACAGCTGTTTAATTATAATTAGGTTAATTTTTCTTATATAAATTTATTAGGTTAATTTGTTTCTTTATCATCTTTATATGTATTTCAGTGTATTAAATGTATTGTGATTCGTCGTTTGCTTTCATTATTTTTATTTATTTTAAATCTATACAGTCCACTTATTTATTTCAATAGAACCACCCTCAATTTTGAGTTGTCACTTGAAAGTACTATTCTTTCACGGATAGCCCAGCGTATACAAATTTTGGTCCTCCGGGCCGGATTTATTTTTTGTCTACAAATTTTCGGCCCTCAGGCGGAACGGATCACAATACATTCCTACAGCTATCTCTTATTGTTTTATTTAGCCTTCTAAATAATTATTTAATTTAGGTTTAAATTTATTGGAATTTAAACATTTCAGCAATTGTTAGGTGCCAGTTGGGAAACATATCGTTATTTGAATTTCAGTTTATTTTTTTGTGATCAATCACATTTCTTTTTTCACATCTTGTTTAACATATAGATTTTGTCAATTGTTGAAACTAAAAATGGGTCCAAAAATTGATAATGAGGTAGTATTGAGCTCCCTGTTGGACGAATTAGAGGACTTAAGGGACGATATACACGAAACAAATGAAATAGGTCTGGCTGCAACAAAAAATTCAGAATTATTTCCGGTTTTTAAAGCTAGGTTATCACGACTGGACACTACTTTCCAAAAGTTCACTAAAACTGTCACAGAAGTGAAACAATATGCTAAATTATTAAACAAAGATTGCAGTGAGTATGACAACATTAGGAAGGAGACCCGCCATAAATTTTATGAAGCGTTGGCACTTGAGCGAGAACAATTAGTTCAAGATCATTCATTGAATGCATCTTCTAGTGAATCCCAAAATCAGTTATTTAAACTTCCCTCTATAAATCTTCCTACATTCAACGGTGACTTGACTAAGTGGACTTCATTCAAAGACACTTATGTTTCATTAATTCATGAAAATACTTCCTTATCTCCAGTTCAAAAGTTCCATTATCTCAAGTCCTCATTAAAGGGACCTGCCTTGCAATGTGTTGCTTCCATACCAATTACTGCCCAAGATTATCCACAAGCTTGGCTCAGTTTGACCAAACGGTATGATAACAATTTGCTTGCAAAAATATTTAATTTTAAGCCATTACAGGAATGTAATTTAGCTTCCTTAGAACAATTTTCGGAGATTGTATTAGAGAGTGTAACTGCGTTCAAAAATTTAGACATAAAAGATGAATCTGGGTTTGTTCTTCTTACATTTGCATTAAGACTGTTAGATCCCAAAACCCGTGAGCGGTTTGAGACTTTACAATCAGTGAAAGAAGAACTTCCTTCATTTCAAGATTTAGTTGACCTAATTTCTCAGCAATGTGTTGCATTTCAATCTCAAGCCTTATCTACTCCAAGCATGTCCAAACACTCGAACGACAATAAAACTTATCCTAAAAGGATGAAACAAATTTTTTACTCCACAGGGCAGCAAACTACTCGTTCTTGCCCCTTATGTAAGGAAAAGCATGCTTTGTATCGTTGCTCTAAATTTTTGGAACTTAGTCCACAAAAACGTTTTAATACTTTAAAGTCATTAAATCTTTGTTCCAATTGCCTTAGTGAAAATCATAAAAATGCTGATTGTCGGTCAAATAAATTATGTCGTTACTGTAATAAAAAACACCATTCTTTATTACACTGGGGTAATTCGGTGACATCTCCACCCTCTGTGGAGGAAGAACCTAAAACTAATACTTCGACAGTTATGGAAAACTCTCAGTTAGAAACTAATACATCAGAAAGCGCTGTTTTTTCCACATCTCTAGATGGCAAAGTAAATGTTTTACTTGGTACTGCTTTGGCCAGAATAAAAGACCATGTAGGTAACTATCACCAAATAAGAATTGTCATCGACAGTGGAGCACAACGTTCGTTTATTACGGCTTCGTGTGCTAGAAAATTGAAATTGATACCCTCTCAAAACCCCCACAAACTCTGTGGATTTGCGAATAGCCCCATTGCTGGTGGGACTCAGCAGGTAGACTGCACATTGGTTCCATTAAATTCTGAAAATCCCAAGTTGCGAACAAATGCTGTAATTATTCAACAAATAAGTAATAATATGCCCTCTCAACCTATCTCTGAGCATATTAGGAGACAATTAAGCAGTGAGGATCTTTCAGACCCTTCCTTTTGGAAGCCAGCCAGGCCCTATAGATTTTCTTTTAGGAGCGGATTTGTTTCTAAATATTTTCAGAAATATCAAAACAACTTCTAGTTGTCCCACTCTCTTAAATACAGTATTTGGAGGGATAATTCTAGGACCCTTACCTGATAATAACTCACACTCACCGCAAAATGTTTTGTTACTTACCAACGTGCCACATGAGTCTTGTGAGTCCACAATATCCTTATCCGACTTCGATGATTCATCTGTTAAACTATTGGGAATGCAATGGAACCCTGTACGAGATAGTATTTCTTATAACGTGCAAGAGCTCGCTCGCGTAAATACAAAACGTGGGGTAATGTCTACTATAGCAAGGATGTATGACCCTCTTGGTTATTTAGCACCCGTGATTTTCAAAGCTAAATGTGTACTACAACAGCTTTGGAAACGACGTCTGGATTGGGATTCTCAGCTTCCGCCCGATTTATTGCTTGAGTGGGATCATTTTGTTAATGAAATGCCTTTATTAAAATCCCTTAACATATCTCGGGGCTTGTTTTCAGCTGCTAAAAAACAAGTAACGGCTGTAGGATTTGCAGATGCTTCTACCCTAGGATATGCAGCGGTCCAATATTTACGAACCGAATATGAAAATGGGAGAGTGGAGGTCCGTTTGATTCTTGCCAAAACTAGGCTTGCTCCTCTAAAGCTTTTAACAGTTCCGCGTCTAGAACTTTGTGCGGCCTTGTTATTAGGGAAATTACATAAGTCTTTAGAAACGTTTTTGTCAAAATTAGAGGTAAAGGCCACATATTATTTCTCAGATTCATCCACCACTCTTTCTTGGCTCAATATCCCTACTTACAAACTCAAAACTTTTGTTGCCAATCGCGTAACTGCAATTTTGGATCAATCCTCTCATAGTGAATGGTATCATGTACAATCACATCATAATGCAGCGGATATAGCGTCTAGAGGATTAACTCCTGGCTCTTTTCTAAAAGACGGTACTTGGTGGGAAGGTCCAGAATGGCTGAAACACTCGATTGAAGCATGGCCAATCAGTAATCATTTTAATAACCATTGTACCGGAGACTTGCCGGAAGTAAAGACAAAGGAGGTTGTTTTAAGTGCTCCAACTAATGATTGCTATCTGACTAGTGTTATTAAAAACTTTTCGTCTTATACTAAACTTTTGAGAGTATTCGCTTATGTGCTAAGACTCTTGCATAATGCACGGTTGAATATATCAAAAAGGCAAATAGGGCGCCCATCAGCCATTGAACTGAACCTTGCACTAGAGAAAATTATACAAGTTACCCAACGTTTTTACTTTGATAAAGAATTTCTTAACTCTGACTCCAAATCCTCCTCTTTGGGGGCTCTATCACCCTTTATTGATAGCCGAGGGATTCTCAGGGTGGGCGGTCGTCTTACAAACGCTCCGCTAAATTGCGAAAATAAACACCCAATTTTACTTCCTCACAAATCACATTTAAGTTCCCTGGTCATAGATCACTTCCACATTGCATACCTACACGCAGGTCCACAATTACTACAGTCAATGCTGCAACGTAAGTTTTGGATAATTTCGGCAAGGAAACTGATTCGGTGTCGAATACATCAATGTTTTCGATGCCACCGGTTTAGAGTACAAAATTATAGTCCGAAAATGGCCGATTTACCACCTTCACGATTCGAACAGGGTAGAGCATTCATTAATACCGGGATTGACTTTGCGGGCCCCTTCCCCATTAAAGAATCGAAACGTCGAAAGGCAAATGTGGAAAAAGCTTATGTCTGCTTATTTGTTTGCATGAGCACAAAGGCAGTCCACCTCGAAGTTGTTTCTCAACTTTCTACCGAAATGTTTCTAGCAGCACTTGAACGATTTATTTCACGAAGAGGACTACCCAGCCAAATCTTTTCGGACTGCGGTACTAATTTTGTCGGCGCAAACCGACACTTGAAAGAACTGTTTGCATGGTTCAACGATAAGCGTACCAAAGATGCTTTGGATTACCACCTCCACAACCGAGGAATTCAGTGGTGCTTTAACCCTCCTAATGCACCACATTTTGGGGGAATCTGGGAAGCCGGTGTGAAATCATTCAAGTACCATTTCAATCGAGTTGTGGGCACATACTTGTTAACATTTGAAGAACTGAGCACTCTTGTGGTTAAGATTGAGGCAGTCCTCAACTCTCGACCGTTGTATCCCATTTCATCCTCTCCTATTGAATATGACGTGCTTACACCAGGCCATTTCCTAATTGGTGCACCCTTGTTGTCACTGCCTACCCATGACTTGACAGACGTACCTGAAAATAGACTATCCAGGTGGCAAATTGTACAAAGTTGCATTCAAAACGTCTGGAAAAGATGGCGTTATGACTATTTAAATAGTTTGCAGCAACGGACAAAATGGACTTTGACCAAACCAAACTTGAATATTGGAACCCTAGTTTTACTAAAAGAACCCAACGCATCGGTGCAAAATTGGCCTACCGGTAGAATAATGGAAGTATACCCCGGAAAAGATGGAACAGTTAGAGTTGTAAAAGTTAAAACTCCAAAAGGAGAGTACATCCGGCCTGTTTCCAAATTGGCACCACTGCTACCACAAACATAAGCTAACTAATGTAGTTAGTGTCACCACCAATATGTTCATGTAAACCTCGGAAATTTTCAACGAAAATTTGGTGGGCGGTATGTTCACGCCATATGTTACGGCCTGAAAAAGTTTTTATAGTTTTTCAATCGAAAAATTATTAGTTCATAATTTTATGATATTTATAATAAGATCATTTTTTTTGTTTAAATCTTTATTTTTTAATTTCTTTTTAAAATAGTTATTTTAAATATAATTATAAGTTTTTAAACGAGAGCAGTAGAAGAGAAAGACAGAAGACGATCGTACTTCAATTGTTTTTTGACTGCCTCGTGGCGAGGGGAGTCTTAAGCTAGCGTCTGAGCGGTGAAGATGTGCCTTATATAGACCCAAGATTCCTCTCAACGTTTGAACGTTTGGAAACGAATTTCTTCATCTTCTCATCGTTCCCCTTGGAACTTGGAAGAGCCGCCTTGCGGTCATTTTCAACACCCAAGAGAACTTCGTCCAAGCCGCCCTGCGGTAATTTTCTTCAACACTCAAGCCGCCCTGCGGTCGTTTTCTTCAACACTCAACTGGACATCTTTACGTGAATATAACCTATCTTTATCCATTAATGGAACATTTAATTTCTTAATTCTTATTCAAGAAACTATTTAATTTGATAACTATTTTTTTTTACATCTTTGAGCATTAATTAAGTTAAGTTTGTTTCTTCTATTTTTACAATATTTTAATTAGGTTTATTTTGTTTCATACATTTTCTTACAGCTGTTTAATTATAATTAGGTTAATTTTTCTTATATAAATTTATTAGGTTAATTTGTTTCTTTATCATCTTTATATGTATTTCAGTTTATTAAATGTATTGTGATTCGTCGTTTGCTTTCATTATTTTTATTTATTTTAAATCTATACAGTCCACTTATTTATTTCAATAGAACCACCCTCAATTTTGAGTTGTCACTTGAAAGTACTATTCTTTCACGGATAGCCCAGCGTATACAATCTCATTCATACAATATTTACAATATAAACAAAAGGAAAGTCAAATTACATAAAATAAAATCAAAATAAATAAACGTATACAATAACAAAACTTAAAGAAAAAATAAATACAAATAAATAAACAAAACATGTCACATTCATACCTATGTACAATATTTACAATCAGCTCGGGAACCCCAGACGGGACTTGTCCCCCCACTTGTGGAAGGACAAGCAGAGTCCAAAGGATCCCAGCGCCTCCCTCTCAGCCGCATCACTGGTGAGAGCCAGCGGAAGCTAAGTGAGGGCGCCATAGCCACAATCACACCGCACATGAGAGGAGAAGCTGACCAGTGTCAGAACTCCAGAATAGATTTTTACAATATGTCTCGGGGCCACTGCCGTTTTAACCTTCTAGGAGGGTTGTATGGATGAGTGGAGCTGGATAGGGATTGTGCTAGAGGATTAGGATGATGAATGAGGTTCTGGTGGAATTTGGAAAATTTAGATGGAATCAGGTCTGAAATAAATGGAACATTAAGGTCGTGGTGTAAGGTATAGTTGGAGACATAATAAGGAGCATTTACTATTGTTCGGAGGACTTTGGATTGAAAGGATTGAATGCGTTTGATGTTAGAACGTTTAGCTGTCCCCCACAGTTCAAGTCCGTAGGTCCAGATTGGCTTCAGTATTGTCTTGTAAAGTAATAATTTGTTGTCAACTGTAAGCTTAGATTTTCTGTTTAGTAGTCTGTATAACTGTCCGAATCGTCTGTTAAGTTCTTTTCGTTTAAGTCTTGTATGTGGGTTCCACGTCAATCTTTTATCTAGTAGTAAGCCAAGATACCGGACTGTGTCTGAGGAAGGAAGCGGTATGGAATTGAAATGAACCATTGGACAGGATTTGCGTCGAAGGGTGAAGGTGACGTGGGTGCATTTGCTTTCATTAACCTTAATACGCCAAGCATTACACCATTCCTCGATAAGACAAAGGTGTCTTTGCAGGATTAAGGATGCTATTTCAGGATCGGAATTGGAAGATAGGATGGCGGTGTCATCTGCAAATGTTGCCAGAAAGGTGTCAGGATGATTAGGAATATCAGCAGTGTAAAGGATGTAGAGGACGGGTCCCAAGACGCTGCCTTGAGGAACACCGGCCTCAATGGGATAAAAGTTAGAAAATTCTACACCACAGCGAACTCGGAAGGAGCGGTTTGAGAGATAGGATCGTAGAATGAGGTATAGAGACTGGGGTATTCCATTGGAGAATGGATAAGGAGTTAGGTGAAGTCATTTAAGGATTTTTTAAGGAAGGGATTAAGTTTGATACAAGATTAGTAAGTAGTGATATTAGCGGCATAACGAGGGATTTGATTTCAGTGATGAAGGATGTCATCAAACTTGTAAGGTCTGAGACATTTGATGGAGGAATATAAGAAATTTGATGTGGATGAGGTTTTTGAGGGTTGGGTAAATTTTGAGGAATAGCTGGTTGTGGAACGGGTTGAGGATTTTGAAGTGTGCGTTGTTCCGGCAGGGCCTCGGCCTCTTTGTTCTGGTTCCCACCTCCAAGTAGATGGGCAAATGTAACATTGGAATCAATTGTTTTTGAAGGTTGTCTTCTGCTTCTGATCGGTTCAGCTGTTTCATCCAGATTCTGAGGTTTTTGGTATCTGCTTTTGAGGTTCTTGTAGACTTGACATCCCTTGTAGCTAGCCGGGTGGTCCTTGAGGCACAAAGCACAAACAGCGGGTGTTGATCTTGGTCTTGTACACTCTTCTGACTTATGTTGTTCACCGCATTTCACACAGCGTGGTATGTGGTGACAATAACTTCTGGTATGACCATATGCCTGACAATTGTGGCACTGAACTATTTCTTTCTTAGTGTAAGGTTTTTCAACTCTTACACTAGTATAGTATAATCTATTGAAGTCATAAATTTTTTCAACTCCTGCTGATGGTTCCAAGTCCACAAAGAATAGAGGCAGTGGAATTTTATCTTTTAGGACGTTGGTGACTTGTCGCACTTTATAGCCTATCTCCGTCAGTTCTTCTTGGATAGCTGCTGCTGGTGTCGAAGGGTGTAGGTTTCTAATTACTACCCTTAAAGCTCTCTCCTGGCGTAACTGATATGTATGAAAATCAGCTTTGGTCTCAGTCAGATATTTTACTATTTTTCTGTAGGTTTCGGCGGTAGTCGGGGATATTTTAGTATCACTGGTTCTACTTATACAATAATAACTGTTAGGATCGGTTAATTTGTTTAGATGCGCACACAGTAGTTGAAAGTTTTTAATATTTTTAACAAATATTGGTGGAGGTTGTGGTTCTTTTGGTATAGGAGAAGATTCCATTGTTTCTTTTTCAATTTGAAGGATCTGAAATGGGTTCGGTGTAAAAAACGGCGATTCTTCAGTTAATCCTTGTGATGATGTGCTAGGCTGTGGTTCAGATCCCAAAGAGGTAGCTGAAGCAGTCGCTGGTGGAATCATTTTTTTATTATTATCACGGCGAGGTCTCTGTTTTGTAGGAGACGAGTTAGAACCTGCAGATCTAGATCTTTTACTTGTAACTTTCGAGGACATCACTTGATGAAAATATCGCATTGATTAAAAAAAATAATAATATATATAATGGAATAAGAATAAGAAGGAAAAAAATAAATAAAAGAAAGATAAGGAAAAGAAAAGCAAGCCCGAGCTTGCCGAGCTAGCGGCAATCAGCTGATCAGTGACCCTCCTTTCACTTTTTCGTGATTGTACAAAGTAAATTATAACTTTGCTTACCGAAATTTCTCCAATATTCACTGCTGTAGTATTCCTGAGATCTAGTGATGTTTTCCAGACTGAACTTAAGTATAATACTATGATAAAAAAATTAATAAATGAACTACTTGTATATAACATACAAATTTAAACCTAAATAATTATGATATATCAGCTACGAGACATGAAGTAGTCATGTTATTTCTTACATCCATTTTATCAAATTGCTAATATTTTTTTTCTACTTTAAAGCACCTAAAGTTCTCGCTTTGGGCTGACAGGTTGCAGCACTAACTAAAAACCTGAAAATAATTGACTTATCGTGTTCTTTTCTTGTACTTATCATGTGTTTCTTGGCAAAGCCAAATCCGGTAAGAAGCACTGTAACACTTCAGTGAAGACACGCAATTGAATAGTGACACCTACCAACTTGCTAATTCGTAGTTAGTTTGATGAAAGGTTAGATTGGGTACGAAATTGTGTTAAATTAACAAGTTGTAAGGCCGCTAGATGTCGTTAGTGAGTTTGTTTTTTCAGAGTAGGCCGTTAATTAGGCGCCTTCATTAGCCGCTTCATTGAGCAGCTATCCCGTGTCAGTTGGGCGCAACTTATTAGGTTTTTGGTAATTAGGTGAAAAAAGAGGAGTCAGGTGTGCCTACATTATAAGCACTTGCCTACATCCTCTCTGATAAATATTATTAATATTCCATTAAATGTTTAAAAGCTATTGGAAAATGCCAAATTATAAAACGTGAAGCTATAAAAAAGTTGTTTTGCTATGTAGATTGTGGCTATTTTAATTATTTTTTTAGTGATTTTTAAGGATCCTTAAGTAAAGTTCATCTCCAAGAAAAAAGTTATGAAGAATAAATAACCTTAACATACTACAATTATTGAGTGATACTATACTATCTGATTTATTTAAAAATTACAATGTTGTTATTGTATAGTTTCAGAGTATGTATATAAATCATTAAAATAATAATCATTTTCTTCAACAATAATCCTTACAACAGAACAAAGAGGATGTCAACTAAAGTTTATTGTTTCGTTTGGAGTTTATATTTAACTTGCAGACCCGCTCCTGCTTTACACGGGTGCAATTTGAATGAGGTGTCATTTATGTTAAAAAATCTCTGTCTGACAGACTTACAGTTACATACAAAGAAAAATGCAATCAGCAAGAAAATGTGTTAATTTTACAACCCCTATTCATTATTATATTTAATCAAATTGGTTAAGTTTATTTATTTTTTATTTTAAATTGAAGCACAGAAACGGATAATTTAATTTTTCCATAAAATGAAAACTTGATTGCTATGAATATATTCAAAAATAACCAAAAAAAGAACGGTTCATATTTTATTCGGTTTATTACCGTTGCCAATAACATTAGGCAATTCATAAGCTTATGGACTTACAACAACTTTATATTAACTTGTACTATTTATTTTATTGAATAACAACTTTTCTTAAAATCTTGCGCTTTCCAACGGTATATTATACGTCTATGTTACTACTTACATTTCAGGAGTGATTTTTTTATGATTTGTTTACAGAAAATTTATTTCTGCCGTTTAAAGAAAAGTATTAAATTGCAATGTATTTTACATATAAACCTTCAGGAAACTATGTCTTAAATGATGGTGAAAACCGTACAAGAATCCGCCGAGTGGTTCAGAAGGGGTTCACGGAAACGAAAATCCCGTTATCATTTTATATATATATAGAGATTTATAAGAAGCTTGTGCCTAGAATGATATCATACTTAAACCTATTTTCCCTTCTTATATAGTAAATAAAATAAGTACCTAGAGCTTCTATTCAATCCAAGACATTACTTTATAGAGGGAGGGGTGGATGGGACTGACTCTCGAGGGATTAGGCAATAAGAGAGAACAATAAGCCCATTAGGACTGAATTAGACTCAGTGTCATGACTTCTATACTGAACCCTTTGCTTACAATGGCTCGCTCTTCCTTATTCCTAGCCTCCTTCCATTTTTCCAGAACAGAGAGCTCTCCTAAAGGCAGTATCCTGGAATCTGTTCCTGGAACAAATAAATTGCGGCCCTGGAAGCCCTAAATGGCCCACTGGAAGCCCAATCGCCCAGCTCTTAATCTCAACCAGTTTATTGCTCTCCCTTCGTCGCATTTCCACCCATTATATTTTCGTATCATCAGAAACATCAGTTCTATTTTTTTAAAGTTATTATTAATATAATTCTAACCAGCAAGGCTTGGAAATGATTTGAATAATATGACTATTTACATGTAATCGTAAAATTTCATTCATAGTTAAATAATTCATAAAAGAATAAATTTAAAAATTTGGGTCAATCTATTTAAAAGTGTCTAATTTGAATCAATTTCGACGCTCACTATTTTTGATTTACATGATATTTTTACTAGTTATTTTCTATCTTATTTTGAATTTGAAACTGTGGATAAAAAAAAAAAATAATAAAATAAATTTAAAAAAAAATCTGACTCTAATACGTTTACTTTGGCAGCCATTTCAAGTCAGCTTCGCGGCTGAAAACATTCGTTAGAAAAACCTCTCTAAGTGTAGTAATTTTCAAGATATTAAATGAAATCAAAACTAACAATAAGATAATGGTTCACATGTTTTGTTCTCACAATACATTACCCAAATAATGAAAAAAGTAGTTTAAAGATTTCTTGAAAATTAATGCACAGACGTCACCTTCACCCTTCGACGTAAATCCTGCCCAACAGTTAACTTCAATTCCATACCGCTTCCTTCCTCAGACACAGTTCGATACCTTGGCTTTTTACTAGACAAAAGACTGACGTGGAACCCACATACAAGACTTAAAAGAAAAGAACTCAACCGCAGATTCGGCCAGTTATACAGACTACTAAATAGAAAATCTCATCTTACAGTCGACAACAAATTACTAATATATAAGACAGTACTGAAACCTATATGGACCTACGGACTAGAACTATGGAGGACAACTAAACATTCTAACATCAAACGTATCCAATCCTTAAACGTAACATCAACGTAACATCATCAATCCTTCCAATCCAAAGTCCTCCGAACAATAGTTAATGCTCCTTATTACGTTACCAACTGTACCCTACACCACGACCTTAATATTCCATTTATTTTAGACCTGGTACCATCCAAATTCTCCAAATTCCATCAGAACCTTCTTCATCATCCTAATCCTCTTGCTCAATCGCTCTCCAGCTCCACCCATCTCTACAAACCTCCTGGAAGATTGAAACGGCAGTGGCCCCGCGACGTTTTGTAAACATTTATTCTGGAGTTCTGACACTGGTCAGATCCTCCACTCATGTACTGTATTTGTGGCTATTCCGCCCTAGCTCGGCCTCCACTGGCTTACACCATTGATGCGCTGAGTGAGAGGCGCTGGGATCTCTTGGATTCGTCTTCTCCCCCCACTTGTGGAGGGAGCAGCCGAGTCTAGGGTCCCATTAGCAGATTGTATATAGTTAAGTTTGCTTGTATGATTTTTATTTATTTCCCAACTTGTATTTATCTCTACTACAGGTTGTTGCTTCGATTTGTTTGTTGTTGTTTTTTGTTTTTATTAATTGTTATTTTTTTGTATATATTTGAATTTGTTTATTTCCGATTTTATGTTACTTGACTTTATCATAATTGTCTGTATATATTGTATGAATGTTTATTACATCACTATTACTACTGTTCATTATGTAATAAATTGTAATATTTCTCAATAAAAAAAAATAAAATAAAAAATAAAAAAAAAATATTGAAAATTAAATACTAACGAGACGTATTAAGTGTTAAAAGTTTATAAAGGATAGCAGACTCAGATTTGATTATTTTTTTTATATCGCTTAGCCATAGTCCTACTTTCTTTAAACACTTCGATCTCAAGAACAAAGTCCTTTTTTGTTTATGTATTTTCAAAAATATCAACAATTAGTTTTTCGCTATGTTTAGTCGCTAATATCGTAAAGTGACAGAGTAATAAGTTATGAAACTAATACAGATTACACATCTATATGAGTATAAGTGACTTGAATTTAGTGAATGAGGCTGAGCTGGTTGTCGAGTTAAAAAATTCTCGCTGTTAAAAAGTTTTCTGTAATGAAGCCAAGAACTAAGAAAATTAATTTAACAAATTAACGAAAATTAACATCAATTGAATCTTTGAGCGCGCTGTAATAACGGATATAAAGGAAGATTAGAAAGCGGTCACACGCTTAATATTTTTCATGCATAGTCTCATCATACAATAATAAATCATACTTATCATACAGATCGTGTGAGCATAGTTCTTTTTTTTAATATAGTTTTTCAAAGTTCGGCAATATTTATAGGTACCGAAAAGGCAATATATGAAAAGAGATTGGGTAAAAAATTATTGAACTCAGAGTCCTTTATATGATTACAGATTACTTATATAATTTCTTGTATTGGGTTGTGTCACATGAAATGTCCGTTTTCAAGGTAAAGGATTTTTATTAAAAATACGATATGAAAACAAGATAATTTTATTCGAAGTATTTACCTTCTACCTTCTTTTTCTACACATTTTCCCAACGTGACGCCAACTTTTTTATCACCGAACTGAAAAACTCTGAGCTTTGAAGTGAAACAAAATCTGAACACGCACTTTTCACTTGATCATCATTTTCAAAAAGTTTTTCTTTGACGAAGTTGTCTAAATTCCTGAACAGGTGGTAATCTGTTGGAGACAAGTCGGGAGAATATGGTGGGTGCGGAAGAACTTCCTAGCCCAGTTCTTTCAATTTTTGCACGCTATGATTTGAAACATGGGGTCTTGCTGCCGCTCAGTAACACACTTTAAATGTCTGGAAACGGTAGATGCACTTGCATTTAGTTGTGCTGAGAGTCCTTTGACTGTTTCCTAGGGGTTTCCTTCTATTGTATGTTTGAAGACATCGTTGTCTATTACGGACGAAGGTCTTCCTCTGACCAAGTTTTCCAAGTCGGTATCCCCAGCTGAAAACTTTGCAAACCAACGGCGGATGGTCCGTTTATTAATACTTCTCCAAACGCCTTGCAAATATTTCTAGCGGCCGCAATGTATACAAACTATTTCAAGTAATATGTTTTATTCTTTAAATAATTTAATTTGAAATTGATAATTAACATTTTTGGTAAATAATATCCTAGATTTTGAAACTTTATCAATCTACTAAAACTTGAAATTGATGAAAAAAATAAATAAATAATATAATATGAAAGTATACAAGAATAATCAGATTGTTCGTTTAAAGCTTTCAAGCTTCCGAAAATGAAAATGGCAACTCAAAGCGAAGCTGTTATGGGAGCTGTATGGTATCTTTCTCTGCCAGTCCGCCTGTGTGTATTACATCCGATCTTTTGGCTGACCAAACATGAATAAATGGCTTTAGAAGTTTCATCGTTTGGGCCAAATAGACTTCAAAAAATGTAAAACCTCGTTTTATTGAATGATAGAACATTACTTTATTTAATATAATAAATTAAATAAAACGTTATTTGTATATAATCTGTATATACTCAGATTTATTCTTGATACTATATTTTTATATACCTCCTAATTTCAGTAGATTCACTGTTTGTTTTTTTTTTAATTAATTTTTTTGTTATTTTACTTATTGCTCATTTATTTCCTTCTATCCTTTTTTTATGTGAATAAGTGTTAAAAATGTAACTTAAATAATTGATAATAATTCCATTTTTTTTGTTTAGAAGAAATTTAATTTCCTTAAGGGGTACGTTATTTATTTCTGTTGTAATGCTGTAACTTTACCATGAAGTTTTGCACATCTTTAGAATTCTCACGCGTGTATTCTGTTAAAATTTACTGAAATTATTTATAAGTTTTCGAGCTTTCTTAATGAGAAAATTTACGGTCATGATGGTGAATTGTTGATTTTAGATGTCATTGTAGTAGAAGTTAGTTGGGGTTCTATCGTTTAAAAAAAGCACCTTGATCACATCATTCATTTTAATGTGTGTTAATGTTTTGAAATGAAATGAAATGAAAATTAGTTTTATTCTAAGACGGATAGTCCCCAAAGAATAACAAGAAAGTACAATATAAATGATGATTGTCTGATCTTTAAGACTTAATATAACGATATAACAAACGGATTGTGTTACAAGAAATAGTTATTTTTAAATATTACATATGCTGGAAAGATTGACAGTATAGGAGATGAAGAGATAGTTGATGTTTAAAATTTGGTTAGTAATAAGGCTTTACGAATAGATATAGAAATGGAATTCCAAAATTGGGTAGCACGAATAAATAACGATTTTTTTAGAAGGAGGCGGATCTGTGGGAAGGTTTATGAACAGAGGAACAAGTGGTAAGCATATCATGATTAAAAGGTTTTTTTTTGTTAGATTGGAAGAGACACCAACGAGGTATTACCGACGGAATGAGGCATAGAGTTAATTAAACTCGGTATTTCTACTAGAAACATGGGAGCGTCAGGGAATTCCACATGTGAATCTTATAAAACAATTTATCAGTCTCTTGAGTCTCATGTATAATTTCTCAGTTTTACATTAAGGTATATGGCTTTTAAGAAGAAAAAACATTGAATGTTTCTCAACCTATTACTTAAAATATTTAATGTTTTAACAGTCGTTCAGAAAGCTTATTTTCCGTTTATTAAGTAAATTAACAATATAAAAGTTTCTACAGAGCTTTCAGAAATTGCCAAGACAAATATTAGTATTGGATCAATGTTAGCCTCTATGTCAAAGAATTTTTTTTAAGAAGTTCCATCGTATTGTTTCGGCATAGGCAATCCGTGTTGATGAAGGAAGTAAAATAATAAAGCCAATCACAATTTATGCTTTATTAAATTTAATTAGCTCAATAGTCTCATAATTTATTGGTTGTTAATAAACATGGATTCAGGGGATAAGGGGTAATGGACATTCCATTCAATTGAATCGCATTCCATAGATAGACCATTCCATTCATCGTGGTCGTCCAGAATTGAGGATTGAGTGTACTAATAACAACTGTTATCTTTGATTCATTATAATCTAATAATTTAAAAAAAAAAATAGAAATTCGAATAAATGTGTTGTTTTATCATCATTATAGTGCTTTGAAGAGAAACTGCTTCATCTTTCAGTAGCGGTTGTGTATCAAAACCTAAGCCCAATTTCTTCTTAGGGGTTATATACTATAAAACGTCGTTACTTCTATAAGTGATTTATCTTGTATTCATCTTATAAATCTGCGCTCTGATGGTAAAATGATATAAGTGTTTCTTTTTCAGTTTATGGGTAAAAACCTCTACCTTGTGCAGATAAGCAGACCGCCTTAAAGATTTACGAACGTAATTATAAGCAAATAACACTCCAGAATGTGAAAAAACTCCCATTTATATAAAAAGTGATTAATAACATTTTACCTTCTGAGTACAGAAATGAGTTATTGAATAATGTAGAAATATCATTATTTTGATCCAGTATGTTAATGATTTTTTTAAGAAGTTGTAGCATTAACAATAGTTCGGTAAAATAATAAGTGAACAGTCTTTTTTTTTTCTTTTGACTATTACATATGTATATGTATCATATATATCTAACCTAAACCTTTTTTTTTTTTTTTGGTCGAAAGTATAAAGTTTAAACATGATCATATATATAAATAGTTTTTAAACTTAAATATTAATCAAAATATTTACTGATAATGTAGTTAATGAAATATCTAAATAGTTGTATATATTAAAACTTTTGTTTTTCATTCATTTATTAATTCGCACATGTCAGCAGTATTGTGACAACTAGCAAATCTGATTAAAAAAAATGAACAAAATAATAACATGTCAGACATTAGGAAGGACAGTACCCAGTAGCACGTCTTCTCGTCAGATTTTTTATGTATGCTGTCCAGCATTTTTTACATTATTGAAGTATTTTATGCTGTGTGTCATGAACATATGCTTATTTGATTAGAGGCCATTTAAACGGTTGATAGCTCTAGTTAGCTGAACGAGGTCTTGGAGAAGGCTCAAAAGGGGCTGGATAAGATTATTCAGCCTTATTATTTGCGTTAGCGATGAATTTTCACTGGAAGACAGCTGAAGAAATACCCTCCTCACACCGGAGCTGTGGGGAGACGATGGCTGGAGCGGTGGTTCCAATTCCTGGAGTGGTGGTCTATGTTACTTAATTTTCACTCAAAACTTAATTTTACTTTATGAATAAATCTCACTGCTACTAGATACGTATATGATCAACAAAGATGTAAAAAATATTTACTGTTGATATGTAAATATTATGATAATTGTTGTGAAATAATTCATGAGGAATGTTTAATAAATGTAAATGAATTACTGAATGATTCATATCATCTTATTTACCATCGTTGTATACCAACAAAATCCACAGAAAAAATTACCATAATAAATAAACTAAAATGTTTTGGATTTATTATTGGGCAGGCTACAATCCCTATCCTAACCAGAATCCTACAGACATTACTGCAATCCTTTCATCATTCATTCGTGAAATTCAAAATACAATCAATCCTTTGATCAATCTCCTTACCAGACTGCTCTCAGTAATCCCATTCCATGCCCCAATATGAAGAAAAACTCCCTATCCATCCTATTATGGAATGCAAATGGACTACTAAACCACCGAGACGAATTAGACGTATTCCTCCACAACAACTTCATAGACATTGCCTTACTTACAAAGACCCACTTCACAACACAGTCTCGCTTCTACATACGTGACTACATCACATACAGAACAGATCACCCATACAACACATCTCACGCTGGCTCATGTATCCTTATTCACAAATCCATACCTCACTCCCTGATTCCTTGCACTCCAACTGACACCATTCAGTCAACCTCTATTACCTTAACCTCCCGCCCTTATAACCTTACATTCTCTGCTGTATATTGCCCGCCTGGTAATACCTTATCCTATAATGATCTTGATTCCTTATTCCGAACCTTTGGTCCGCGTTTCATTGCTGGTGGGGATTACAACGCCAAAGACCAACGGTGGGGATGCCGAACGTCCAACACTCGTGGCAGGATTCTTTCCCAAGTCACAACCTCTAATAGCTTTTCCGTCTTGTCACCCAAGGATCCTACATACTGGCCTACATCCCTTAAAAAACGCCCGGATATTCTAGACATATTTATCTCTTCCCAAATTACCACTACCCAATGTACAATTACATCCTTAGACGACCTCTCCTCAGATCATCATAGCCCTGTTCTGCTTCTCATGAATTCAAATCCTATTCTCCAACCCTCTCCTCCTTCCTTGATTAAAGGACGTGTGGACTGGGACAATTTCCGAAACGACCTAGAAAACATACTCGACTTGAAAATACCATTGAAAACTAAACAAGACATAGACTCTGCCATTGAAAACCTAACACAATCTATAGAGACTGCCATAAACAACAATACATCCATCACTAAAATCAGAAATTCTCATGAATCCTACTTACCGAACCACATTCGTCTCTTGCTTACTGCAAAGCGGAAAGCAAGAGCGAAGTGGCATAGAACAAGATATCCTTCCGATAAACAGCACTACAATAAACTGACTAACGCACTAAACGCACCTCTGACAGATCATTATGGACAACCACTGCAAAGTTACTAAAATTCAAAACCTTCAATCATCCTATTTTAATTGAATCCCAGACATGGACAAGATCCGACGAAGAAAAATCCCAGGTATTCGCAAAACACCTTTCCAAAATGTTTAATCCGCATCCTGATATCCAAAACCCAATCCATATCGAACATGTCGAAGCAGAACTAACCGTTCCTCTCCAAATGTCTCTTCCTCCTAAAGCATTCCATCCATCAGAAATTATCAGCATCATTCAAAAATTACCATCCAAAAAAGCACCTGGTCACGACCTCATCACATCCCGTATCCTAAAACAGCTCCCTAGAAAAGCCATACTCCTTCTTACCTATGTATACAATGCCACACTCCGTTCCACCTACTTCCCCGTTACATGGAAACTGTCCATTATCAAAATGATACCAAAACCCAAAAAGCCTCTAGAAAACCCATCTTCCTACCGTCCTATCTCTCTTTTGCCCATTATGGGCAAAATTCTAGAAAAACTCCTCCTAAAACGTTTATATCCAATCCTAGATCTCAACCACGTGATTCCTGACCACCAGTTTGGATTTCGGACATCCCATTCTACTATACAACAGTGTCACCGTGTGGTGGATGTCATTTCTTCCACATTGGAGCGCGGAATGTATTGCACTGGAGCCTTTCTTGACGTTGAACAGGCTTTTGATCGAGTTTGGCACCCAGGACTGCTATATAAACTCCGGAAATTCCTCTCTCCTACATACTTCCTAATTATTCATTCTTACTTCTCAGATAGAACTTTCAAAGTCAACCATAACCTTTCATACTCATCCATATTTTCTCAGTCCGCAGGTGTACCTCAGGGTAGCATCTTAGGCCCAATCCTTTATTCCGTTTATACAGCTGACATTCCTATTCATCCTAGCACTGTTCTCACTACTTACGCTGATGACACATGTGTGTTATCCGTAAGTAGTGACCCAACGGTTGCATCACAATTTCTACAGTCTCACATCCAATCCATTGAAGAATGGTGTCATAACTGGAGAATTAAAATCAATCCAAATAAATCCCATCAAATTACCTTTACCCTTCGCCGCAAGCCTATGAATACCTGTCCTACTGTATCCTTTGGCAACATTCCATTAATCCCCGTTGAACAGATCCGCTACCTTGGACTCCATCTAGACAAGCGCCTTACTTGGAATCCTCACACTAGACTGAAACGACAAGAAACTGCCTGCAGATACCGCTTACTACAACACTTACTAGACAAACGTTCAAAACTCTCTATTCACTACAAAAGACTCATTTACATCACGATCATCCGACCTATTTGGACCTATGGCATTGAGCTATGGGGGTCCACTAAACTATCAAACTCCTCCCGCATCCAATCCTTGCAATCCAAAATCCTACGAAAAATCCTCAATGCTCCTTACTTTGTAACTAATAAACTCATCCATAGAGACCTAAATATCCCACTGGTTGCAGACTTGGCCCGCGATAGATACACCTCCTTTAATTCCAAACTACCTGCCCACTCAAACCCGCTTGTCCGTAACCTCTCATCTACATCTATTCCCGGTAATCCTCCGAGGCGCCTGAAAAGACGGTGGCCTCGAGACCTGCTCATGAAATAAACTTTGAAGTACTACCACTGGGTAGATTCTTTACATGTCTATTCATGCCTGTTATTGTAATTCAGCCATTTTACTTATTGTATTTGTATATACAGTTGTAAAAAACAATAAAATATATTATTATATTATTGGGCAGGGAGTGGAGGGTGTGAAACAAAAAACATTTTATTAAGGTCTTAAAACTATGAATCACTACTTTTTCTAGACATTTTTAAAAATCCATGATTGCGTTTTAAAATAATTTTTTTTATAACATGTGGTAACTTTTAAAACAATTGTTTGTACGTTAGTGGTATTGATCTCATACAAGGTTCCAAACAAGCAGTAGCCCAAATTGCTTTGAGGTACAGGATAGGTATCGACCGAACTAGGCAATTTTGTGGGGATAGGCGCTGTGCCTTGGCAGCTAATGAACGAGGACAAACCCATTTAATTAATTCACCCCACTAAGTACAGCGATTTAAATTCCTGCTCCGTTCCGCAATGAAAATAAAGCTCGGCTTAATGGGTATTAATCTTTGTAATAATTGAATCTGCATAAATTTAACATACTGTTAAGGATAAATTTAGAGAAACCTGGGCAGGAAAGTGTATATCTAAGAAATGAAAACTCGTTTCTACAATAAGAATATTCTAAAGAAAAGACGAACAAATGTTAGACTCCAATTTAAAAAAAAATATATATGGTGTAATTTTTATGACTTGAAGGAATGAGATCTACATTATTTATTTTTATTAACATTTTACAGGGTGAGCCGTATTGAACTTTCCGTTTGACTTTATAATACAGTTTAATTTCATTATGATTTGAAAATGATATCTAGTAAATTTCTACCTCCATTGTCTAAACACTGTTTTTCTTTCCTGGAAGTTGTCCCTGACTCTGTGAATCATACTCAGAGGAATAGCATTAATTTCTTCAGTGGTGCCAGCCTTCAGTTAATTGATAGTTCGGGGACGATGCTTCTACACCTTTTCCTTGAGGTGATCCCAAAATCGCATGGAGTTAAATCAGGCGATCTGGGGGGGCACTCAATGTCACCTCGCCAAGACATAAAACGGCCGGGAAACATTTGCCTTAGAAGTTCCATTGAACGACGGGATATAAGGGTAGTAGCATCATCCTGTAGCACAGAATACATGTCATGGCGCGTCCGACGGCGCCATCTCCACCCTTCCACTCCCTTCAGTGTTGGGGCAATGATCTTGTGAGATGGGAAAGTTCAATATAAATCACCCTGTATGTATCAAATGCTTAAGTGCGCCAGTCTGTGTCTTCCGTCTTTTATACCCTCTAAACCCTCACGTCTGATAAACATTGCTGTCACTGTATATATTGTGCCTTCTACGTTTCTTACCTACAAAGCTAAAAATGTATGAACATCTGACAATGAATATATCGAATTCTCGTTATAGACATTTCTTTTGCAAGGATTATTAAAAAAGTAAATTAAGGCTTTAAAAACAAAAAATTAATCAAAACCAAATCTTAACGTAAAATATTTTTTACTTTCCCAAAAATACAGAGCGAACGTCCTTGTGGAGTATTGAGATCATTCTCCCTCCATACCACTATAATAATTATTGTAGAGAGATTATTTTGATATATTTACCATTACAAGAAGTCATTATTTCACCCTCAACGAGCCTGGTTATGTGATTGTCTAGTCACATTTTTTTAAAGTATAGCCTGTTTTTATTGTAATTTTATTTTATGTTTTTTTTTAACTTATAATTACATTTAAAAATATATTTATTTTTCTGTTCCAGGTGAGTCAATACAAAAATTTATTTTTCTGTAGTTCTTACGTGCTGAATATTTTTTCTGACCTGCCAGCCTGATTTCTGGTAAGATTTTAAATTTATAAACGTTTTTCTTACTTTGGTTTTTTTTAGTGATTGTTATAGTTACATAATACTCATATAAGTTATTAGACAAATTAAATATTTGCTGATGTGTTGTAACTCGTCTTGCTAAAAAACACCACTACCAAAAGTTTTTCCGAGTTGACGGCACAGTTCAGCGACCTTCTCACTCCATTGTCTATCGCGGTATCAAGGTGTATCGGTATATGAAGCTCTCTGCCTATGTATTTAGTAAAAAAAGAACAGTAGGAACCAAATCATACTCACTTTATCACCTTCGCATATTACGTTTTGAACTGATGCATGGCTCGCCATTGTTTACTTATCTTACTGAAATTACTATGAAACACATTTCAACCTTCAAAGGTCTCAAAACACGATGCTTCGAAGGATGACCCGTTCGACTTCCTGAAAAATGTTATTGCTGAACAGCTTTACTTATTTTATTGTTATAACTACCAACGATTTCAGACAACATTAATACAAAGCTGTATTAAATTTCTTGAATCATTACTGAATTTTTTTTTCAACACCATTACTTTAGCACCGGCTCTAGTTCGATGGCTAAACTCCTTATAAGTTAGTAGGTTAAAATCGTTTAATAAATATAAAATATTGATGTACCCTATCAGCTGTAATGTTAGTCTTTTTTTTTTTTTTTTTGTAACAATACACTAATGTAAACGTATTACTCAATCTTAAAATGTAACATAGTTACAGTACAAGATATTTAACCAAATAAATTAAACATATTTGTTGAGTAAATGGCGTGGTCGATAGTGGTAGTGAATAAAGCACTAATCTACTATTCTCCAGGCCCTGGGTGTTCGAATCCCAGCTATGACAGAATATAATTTATTCTGTTAATTCAGTCGGTGGGCGACACTAGGGTATGGAGACTAGGGGTGGGCATAATCGAATGATCGTCATAATCAGACGATGTGACTTCGATGATTTAAATAATCGAATGATTTCATAATCGAATGATTAGTATGCATTGTGAGAGTGAAAAAAAAAAAAAAAGGTCGTTCGATTATCCGAGCTCCTCATAATCCCTCGATTATCGTTAAACAGTTCAGTTCGAATGATCATTCGCTTATCCAAATCGATTAATCCGATAATCGATCAATCCGAACGATTGTAATAATCGAATGATCCGATAATCGCCATTCGATTATGCCCACCCCTAATGGAGTCCCTCCTGGGGCAGACCCAGCCTCTTTAAAGTGGGTTCCCGAATTGGGTAAAGAACCAGGCGGCTGAGTGCGATCAAGGTTTAATCACCCGGTACGACCGTTGGCCTAGAAACTGTTCGAATATCTATGACTGACCCTAAGGCCCTTCATGGGTTGAAGAGGTACAGGTTAACTGTGTAATATGAAAAAAATGGGTAACGGAAAAAAAAATTAGATATTTTTTCTTTCAAATTGTCTATGTCTTACATTTATTCAAAATAACGACTCTGTAAAATATTGTTGTTGGCTGGATGTTTGTATTGATTATGTGAGCTTCTCCGAAAATTAAATGGAAGTTCAATGTCTACCTCGATGAGCAATTCTATTTTTTTTTTCTGCAGAAAAAGCTAAAATGACTCATTAAATTTCAAACACATCTGTAATATTGAGTAATTACGTTTCATATGTTGTGTAGGCACGTATGTAGCCTCTGACTACCTATATGTCCGATTATCTGAAATGTAATCTTAATACACATACCATTTAGTCTGCCATAACAAACTTGTTTTCAACCACGGCACACCTCGAGATGCCCTTTCTGAATATAAATAGAATACTGAAGAAAGCCTGGTAACGAAGAATAATGGAAGTGGAAATTGTAAAGGCATCAATGAAAAGAAGAGTCCTTTCTGATGACGGTCGCTGAGGAAAATTAGGAGAACGTGTTTCGAATGTCTTTCGAATTTGAGGCACGATGAATTTCACTGGTGAAAGTTGAACCGTTGTTGACAAACGATGACGTATAGGGCAAACAGATCGGTGACATCTATCAGGGTTCAATGGCACGGTGACGTCATAGCTCTCCCACGGGAAATTAAAAATCACTGTCATCATTCAGTAATTTTGTTGTTGATGGTAATTCCACTGGTAATCTTTTGTGTTGAATAGAGAATATTATGTGGTCCTAATAAATGATGTTCTATTGTTTGATACTAAATATCATAAAGTGTGTTTTCTTTGGGTTGATACAAAAAATTTAAAAAAAAAAAAATACGTTTTTTTCAGTAATGATTGATATTGAGTATTAGTAATTAATAAATAAATTCCCTAAAATATTTTTATTGTCAATGCATGTGATGCCGCTTCGAGGCCATCACTCTTTATTTGGTCTAAATATAATATAAAGTTGATAAAAAAAATGTATTTATTTACAAGAACATTTACATTATACAATATTATCAAAGTTATACAAAAAATATACATATAGACCCTAACAAAGCTTTAACGATTTGAAGTGAATCGGTTTTTATATCGTAATGTGAGATCTGAAATGTCACCGATGAATCTATTGAGTATAAGTAAAAACCTGTTCCTCAATAACCGATGAAGGGTCTTGGCTCAGTACATATAAAGATTTGTACTGTTTCTAGGCCAACAGCTGTGCAATGAGGTGATTAGATGGAGATCACACTAAGCCACCAGAGTTCCCCATTTTTGGGTACCAACTTCTTAGAGGCTGGGTGTGCCCCAGGAAATAACAGAATAAATAATATAATGTCACAGCTGGGATTCTAACCCAGGATCTAGAGAAAAGTATACTAGTGCTTTATCCATTAGAGCACGTCGCTCCCTATCGTAGCTACATGAAAATGAATAATTTACATAGACCTATCATGAATTTGTTGCAACTTTGTAAAACATAACAATAAATAATGGTTTATATATATATATATATATTATAAGCAATAAATAATCTATTTAATAAGCTGACATAAGAAGTTTATTTAGTAGAGGCCTAAGAATATGTCGGTTATGGTGGGCGGTTCTGATTGTTTAATTTTCAATAAATTTTAACGACTTATCATTTGTTATTGGGAAAATTTCAAATAAAATAGATTCAATTTTAACTTATACTCGTACATGGCCGTAAGTGAGTCCTAAAGATGGGGAAGGCTCCTGAAACGTTGACTACTAATTATTGTTAATATAAAAATAAACTTATAAGAAAGATTTAAGAACCATCTATTTATTATCAATATATCTTTCTTCAGAATAATTAAGTTTATTATTTAAGAAATTTTGTTCATTATTTAATTTATAATTATTCTATCAATATTGCTGGAATCGAATGTTATAAACAGTTTTATTTATATGCCTTGAATGTGTCTGAATAATGAACAATGTTTTTATAATAAAATACAGTTTTAATTTAAAATAATAAATTGCTAGCTTTATAGACCGTTACTCTACCGTATTTATTTGCCTTGAGGAAATGAAAGTGTTAATGTGCATCGCCATAACTTGCTTTTCATTTCACTATAACAGATATAAGATTCTGATCTTAATGAGAACATTGCTGAATTTATTGGCTGTTTTCGATATGTTATTAAAAATTGAATATTTTGTTGATAACTTGGCACGCCAAACTTACTTTATTATATCATCCTGTAGAAAAAGATTTTTTTTTTTTCACTTAAAATTTTATTTACACCTGAAAAAAAAATTACAATCAGCAAATGTGCTAAAATATAAGAAAACATGGCGTGGGCAGACATGAGAGAAACATCACCCTTTAGTGCATCCTCCTGACATTAAGGAGAACTATATTTTCAGGTCAGGAGGTCCCTCATCCAACTCCTTTTCAGCCTATGCCGAGTTATGGTATGTGTGATGGTATGTCAGTCGTAGCCATGTTTTGCACTAGTTTGTTTATGTGTCCATTTAGTTTCTCGTGTAATCGTTTGTAAGTCGATCGAATGTGATTTTTTGTAGTTGGAATACGTAAGTCAGAATGAAGGGTATCGTTTGAAACATATGGTGGTGAGTTCATTGCGTCTTAAAATTGCGAAATAAAGATTTGTATTTTTCGTAAGTGTGTCTTTTTAGCTGGTCCGTATATTTTTAGAATAGAATAGAATAGAATAGAAAATAATTTTTATTCTGGGACTGGGTCCCCTAAGAATAACAGAATTGTACAATTTAAATATACAACATGTCTGGCCAACAGACAGAAGGAACAGAATTAATTACTTATTACACAGATGGGTTAATTCAAGTGTTCATATCACACACGAATATCCACAAACATATATATAAAAACTATTAAAAAAAATAATAAAAAAATATTTATGATAAAATAAAAACAGTTCTTGAAAAATATTGGGTTGATTAAAATTAAAAATAAATTAAAATATAACAGCGTTTCAATAAAGAACATATATTACTTTTCTTTCAAGTGTGATATTAGGAACAAAAGAATCACTGTATTTAAGCGTCTTTTTGGGATAATAAAAGATATTGGAAAAGTTGGAATTTGAATGAGGAGAGAGAGGCAGCATGGCGAATATGGGTAGGTAGAGAATTCCAGAAAATAGAGGAGCGGACCAGGAAGGAACGATCAAAAGTTTTAGTTCTATGGGTAGGAAAGTAAAGGTCGGAATGGCGCGATCTTGTTTCAAGAGTGTGGACTGAAGATTTAAACTGTAGGAGACTATGAATGTATGGAGGGTGTTGGGATCTAATGATTTGGTAAAGGTATGATCCTAGGAAATATTGTCTGCGGATTCGGGGAAGGAGCCACTTTAACTCGCCGTAAAAATGGGTTACATGAGACCTCTTCGGAGTGCATAGGACAAATCTTAAAAATATGTTCATGATGCGTTTTAGCCTGTCCTCAAGCATCGTCGGGAGGCCACCATATACTAAGCAGCAATAGTCAAAATGGGGGAAAATAAGTGCGGATACAAGGAGATTACGGATGGAAGGTGGAAGAAGATGGCGGGAGCGATTGAAGTATTTCAGGGTACTTATTGTTCTTCGGGAAATTTGGGCGATATGAGGTTTCCAGGAAAGGGTTTGGTCCATGGTAATGCCCAGGTTTTTGACAGAGGAAGTGAAGGTGATTGGATGATCATTTAAGGTGAGACTCGGAAACGTGGTATAGGATCTGAGAAGGGAATTGGAACCAATTAGGATGGCCTGAGTTTTCATAGGGTTTAGCATTAGTTTATTTAAGGTTGCCCAGGCACAGATTCCATCCAGGTCTTCCTGAATATTAGCAAATGCTACTAGTGAATCGGAAGGAGAGAAGGACAAATAGATCTGGAAATCGTCAGCGTATAGGTGGTGGGAACAGTGATAGATAGAGTTGGGAAGGTCGTTGATATAACAATTAAAAAGGAGAGGAGAAATGCTTGAACCCTGGGCCACACCTGCCGATAGGGCTCGAAAGGAAGATAGAGGATGGTTAGGAATAGTGACAGCTTGAGTTCTGTCAGAAAGGAATGATTGAAACCACCTGATGGTGCTGTTGGAAAAGGATAGTGACTTTAGTTTGGAGAAAAGGATGGAGTGATCCAGGGAGTCAAATGCTTTCGAGAAATCCAGAAGTATTAGCACGGTCAGTTTCGTTTCTGTCCATAGCAGTGTGTATGTCATTAGTGATTTTGAGGAGAGCAGATTGTGTGGAAAAGCCGGGTCGGAAGCCGGATTGGAAAGGATCAAGGAGTTTAGAATTTTCAAGGAAATTTGATAATTGTGTCTGGACTATTCTTTCTAAAGGCTTAGAGAGGTTCGAGAGGATGGAAATAGGACGATAGTCTTTAGGGGATGTAGGGTTGGAAGTTTTACTAATAGGATGGACTAATGCTTTTTTCCAAGTAGCGGGAAATACGGAATTTTGGAAGGAAAAGTTGTATATAAATAAAAGTACTGGCAGGATTTCAGGAAGGCATAATTTTAACAGTTTTACAGGAATTCCATCAAATCCTATGGAGTTGGTATGAGATTTCAGTACAGAGGAAAGAAGGTCAGTTGATTGATTGATTGATTGATATTTGACAAGCGTATGTCCATATTGGTTTTAATAAATAAGTACATACGTTAAGTTTCTGTCTGATGGGCAATTCAGAATGTCTATGAAGTATCGAATACAATAGTCTCAGTCGAAAATTTAGAGTTTAACGTTTAGTCTTGACGTGTGGGCCCCATGTCAACCTTTTGTAAAAAATAAGTTTTAAGTACGTTACTGTGTTTGGTTGTGGTATCTGGTGATTGTCTATATAAACTCGAAGGCAGGTGATAGAAAAAGGTTGGACATTCGTCTATTATTGAATCTTAAAATTGATTGTTCTGAATTTCTTAACTCCCTATATTGTAATGTATTCTATGTACTCCCTATAAGATGCTTTACTGATGCTTACTGATTTAAGATGGATGTACATTATATCTTTAAGAATTTAACACAGCCCCTTTATTATTATTTATATATTTCAAGAATTATATTAAAAACATTAATTAACCGCCCAAAACTAGGATATAAGATTTAAAATAATAGTGAATCAAGAATTAGATCAGATGGAGATTAGGCGTAAAAAAGATCTGTTATAAGATATTTAACGTATCTACTTGACCGTCCGCGGTAACCGAAGATATCTAGTCCTTGATCAGTGAACATAATTTAAGGATGAAAGTTTATATATCACTAGCTTATACTCAATTAAAATGTGTTTTAATTGACGACGTAATAAGATATCACTTTACAACTTTTACATATATTTATGAAACTTACATTCATTACAAACGTCTCGCTAAAGCTTGAAAAAGTGAGCTTACAAAATATTTAACTAAACTGTAACACTGAATATACTTCATGAGTAAATGGTATTGATATTCGTGAACGGCATCTTTTCCAGGAACCATCCAGCGTTATGTTTCAATATTTTTAATTATTTTCGTTTTTATTTTTTTTCTACAGTTAGTATATTGATTTAATATATACTATAATATATATTAATATATTCTAGCCAACTAAGAATATATTGAATTTTTTTAACTTGTTGATTAATTTATTTATTTTAGTATATGGACTTACGCTTGCAAAATAAATATACGGACCTCATAAAAAGACACACATACAAAAAAAAAAACTTTCAATCACAGTTTTTAAGACTGGCAATGAACTCGCCATCATATGTTTCAAACGATACCCTTCATAATGACGTACATATTCCAACTACAACAAACCTTATTCGATCGACTTACAAACGATTTCACGACAAACTAAATGGACACATAAACAAACTTGTGCAAAACATGGCTACAACTGACATACCATCCATGACCCGGCGTAGGCTGAAAAGGACTTGGATAAGTGAACCTCCTGACCTCAAAATATAGTTGTGCTTAATATCAGGAGGATGCAGCACTGGGTGCTGTCTCCCTCGTGCCTGCCCACGCCATGCTTCCGTAGATTTTAGCACATTTGCTGATTGTAATTTTTACAGGTGTAAATAAAATGTTTTTTTTTTGTTTTGTTTTTATTTCAAAGAAATTTATAACTGTATTATACAATAAAATACATTAAGGAAATGTGTTTATAGATCAAGTGGGCGTGATACAGACATGTGAAGAAACTACCCAGTGGTATCACTTCAGTGTTTATTTAATATTGTAGGTCGTGAGGTCATCGTCTTTTCAGCCACCTCAGGGGATTATCAGGAATAGATGGTAATGAGAGTATGCGGACGAGAGGGTTGGAGTGGACGGGTAATTTTGAATAGAAGGAGGTATATCTAGTTCGGGCTATATCTGCGACTAATGGGATATTTAGGTCTTTATGAATTATTTTATTGATGACAAAGTAGGGGACATTTAGTATCTTTTGGAGGATTTTTGATTGCAAGGATTGGATGCGGGAAGAATTGGATGGTTTGGTGGATCCCCATAACTCAATCCCATTGTCTAAATAGGCCTAATGATGGTAATATAAATTGATTTTTTGTGGTATGTGGAAAGTTTTGATCGTTTGTCCAGTAAGAGTTGTAGTAAACGGTATCTACGAGCTGTTTCTTGTCATTTCAGTCTAGTCTGAGGAAATAAAATGTTTAGTGAAAAAAATATATTTTAGTGTACTTTTACTAGTATCATTGATTCTAATGTCTCCTCTAAATAACCTAAATTAATCCGTTATTATCCTCCAAAATCTCAATTGCACTATTTTTCGGAAACCACACGCAAAATAAAAACTCTAAAAGAGACCTTTATTTCTATGAATTCTTGTCTAGTTAGTGCATTCTCTTAGTATGTGGTTTTCATTATATTCTATGTGATGTCTAGTTAGAAAAGTTCTTTTCTGAACTATTAATGATGCATAAAATTCGGCAAATGATCGACATCTCAATATTCTTCTCCCTTGATAAACACACTTCCTCTGTATAGAACTCAAGGACAAACCTCCAAAAGCTCTCAGCCCCGAACCCATTGTAAACAGAAGAGGCGAACGCTGTGCTAAGTGCTGTATTGTCCGCAGCATAATCTCAAAGAGGGCTGCGATATAAAGAGAACGCGACCTTTCTAACGTGAATGCTTCCAGCCTCCATCGGCTTCCTGCCCTTGCCTAACACATCTCACACCACAAATGTCAAGACAACTTCCACTCATCCGCTCACACCTTCTGTTCCTTTCTTAGCCTTGCTGGTAAGGTAAAAGAGACCACCATATCGGTCATCTCCTTATAAATACCAATAGAACTGTTGCCTATAGTCCATATTATACCAAAAAACCCTTGTATATTAACAAGTTTACCCCATTCTCCTCATTCCATTCCATCTACATAAGATCCAAGTCCTCAAACCTACTCATTCCCTCTCATGAAACCACACCCTTTAAGGCATCCTTTGTCATTCGTGCATCCTTATTCTAAATACGTTACCAAAGTCCATTCGTAAATCTCAATCCTTAACTGCCTTTAAAAATCAACTATTCATCCATCTCCTAGAATATTAATTTACCGTGCCTTTGTTAAGTTAAACTGTTTAGCCTCTATGTTCTTTATTCAATTGTTACCTTATTTTTTAACAATAAATTAAAGTTGAATAAAAAAAACATGATAACCTACTCCTATTTTAATCTTTTTTAAAAATTTATTTATTGGAATTTACAACTGCATAATGGAATAAAACAAGTAAATTGGAATGGAATATAAAAAGGCATGAAACACATGTAGAGAAGCTTCCCAATGCACTAAGATTAGAGAAGCACTCTAATATTTTAATCTAAATTGAAAAGAATGTGAATAAGAAGAGGTTATATCTATTTATTGTGTAGGGAAACTGCGTAATCGCGATAACTTTAATATAACTATTCTATATAGAAAACTATTAAAAAAAAAAAAATTAAAAAAACAGTAATGAGAAATCTTTATTTTGGTTTAAAGTTCCTTCGCAATAACTATCACATGTAGCAAAAGAAAAAAAACAGTTCTAGGCAAGATACGTTTTAAACAAAGAAATAAAAGTTATATTATATAATTATAAGCATATATAAATATGTAGTAAGTATATATAGAATAGCATATAGTATAAGTATTTGAGTTAAGTATGCAAATAAAAACCTACATTTAAATATAAAGACAAAATGTTATAAGCTATTGGTAATAACAAACAATATGTGTAAACCCCCTTAATGGATTTATGTGAATAATTTTTATCAGGATTAAATAATATTGGATATGGATTGGAAAAGGTGGCCAGAAAGCAATAAAAGAGGTTTAATATCTTCTCTTTAATTAAAGGCTGATGAAGTAAATCAGTTACGAATTTACCTGATTGCTAATTAACCTAATTACCGAAGCGGGATAGCGATTTTATCTCTGGCACTAATTTAACTATAAACGGATTATTGAATTTAATTAATTTAATGTCCAATAACCTAGAGAAGAATTTGTTAAAGTTGAATTTTATAATTAATTGATAGTAAATTTATTTTAGTCATTTATTTCACATAAATTCATCTGTATGATTTTAGTTCTTTTTGCCTTTTAAATAACTTTAATGGGGTAATTAGCAATTGTTTTTATGCTGGCTCTAAATAGTAATGTTATGTAATTATATGTATAGTATTATTTTATACATAAATATGGAATTGAAATTCTATTGTATAGCAGGAATAGGCGTTAAATTATGCTATGACTGGTTTCTATTCTTGCCTAACAATGAATGATTGTTAGGGTTAAAAAGTTTACTATTAATGCAGCCTAGAAACGTACGACCTCATTTGTTTTATGTAGGAATGACGTCACATTTATTGTCATATGGTATTTGCTTTCTGTTGATGTGTTCTAAGGTAGTAGTTTTTGTAAAATTATGTTCGAATAAATTTCAATGAATTAAAATTTAAAGTTAACAAATTAATTTTTGTGTTGTTAAAAATTCGAAATTATTCATATATTTGTATATTACACACTCTTAACGGATTACTTGGTTATTGATATTTATATAATGAAAAATAATTCTTTATTCGTAACTGATCGGTTTGATAATTTCTAAAATTCACTTCCGAATAGGTTATTGATAATTTTTGAACTTATTAGCTACTATATTCTTTAGAATAAAATTAAATAACTTTTTATTTCATTGAAAAGATATATTTTATTGGTAGAAGCTTTACGAGTTGATCTTAGCTAAAGTTGTAGAGCACGGGGTAATTGAGTATCAGTTGGCGCTAATAGAGAATTCTATTTGAAAATTAGTCTTGTTGATTTTATTATATTTTTTCTTCCAGAATGATTTCGAGATTCGTTAAAAAGTATTAGGACTTAATTATCGCTTTTATCAACATTAAAAATATTACCACCGCCCTGAAATATTTCGGTAAGACCGTGTCAAATTAAGATTGCAGTGCTTATTTTATAAGGAAAATTACAAATACTTTGGTTGGACATTACTACTGCTCAACCAAAGTATTTGTAACTTTCATAGTAAGAATAGATGATTAAGGTCGAAAAAAGTGTTTTAATAACAAAATTTTAGTTTTGAACTCCAAAAAATGTGAACTGTTCGAAAAAAGTTATTTCGCACTTATATAAGGTCTCATTCAAAAGTTTTAATGATATTTTAAAGAACAGGAAATATTGTGTGTCCAAAAAAAAATTAATACATTTTTAGAAGGATAGTAAACTTGACTAAAATTCATCAACAATAGACTTTTCAGACTAGTACTAAAAATTAGCAAAATATTAGTAACAATTTTAAAAATAACAATTTTACTTTGCGTAGAAGTTTAAGTAACTTCGAACGTGATATAATCTAGATATTAATTTTCTATGGATAATTACGTTGAAGAGGATAAAGTAGGGTGCTTCATAACAATTTTTTCTTTCTTAATTTTATTTTTAGACAGTGGCATTGATTTTGGATTTCTCTTTTCTTATGGGGGAAAAAAAGAGTAAAATAAAAGAATCATTATCGACATTATTTTTCATAAAGACAACAAAATATTATTTTTGCAGATTGATAATTTTTAACGCTACCATATTTTTTCCCCTTTTTAGACTTTTAAATAAAGTTTTCATTAAGAAATCTAACGCCCTAAGTGTTGCGCAGATCTGAACTAATAACGACCATTGACTCCGATGACAGGAGGCTATTGAAGATTAATCGCCATTGGATTGACACATTATTAGCGCTCATCATTTAATAAAGCGGCTGACGCATGAGCCCTGGTCCCTGACCCTTCGCCGGTGAAGAACCTTTGGTTCCGATCGTCTGCTCAGCTCCCGGCCGCGTAACCTTTATCGCCTCTTCCTCTCCCTGGCCTTTCACTTTAATGGAAAAGTGAATGTTCTGTTGCACTCTAGCGTAGCAACCCTATTGCATAACAGTGTGCAGTATAATGCCGTTAATTTCCCAAGTTGTTAAAATTAAAATAAACTGTTCTTTAACTAGTGGTTGGTGTGGTAAGGGATATGATGCGTTATTAACTTGATAGCGGCTCATCTACAACCTTTCATTTATTCATTTTTTTAATATTGTAACAAACTTAAAACGTCAAGCAAGGAGGTAATTGGCAATTATAATGTTAAAAAAAGATAGTATTGGTATTGTACGACATAAACATACGTTTTCCTAGTATATTGAAGAAAAATACAAACATAAGAATAAAATACTTTAGTATTTCTTCTTGGCATAGAAAAACAATTGATCATAGATATGTCTATCTATAATTTACTGATTTTATCAGTCAGGAAGAAATTGAGCGGATTAATCAAGTATAGAAGGCCAATAAATAAATAAACAATCTACTAACAACATTTATTTTTGATAATCTATAATAGCTATAGACATTGGAGCACTTTTAACTCATTCAATATAGCTCCTAAACGGTAGAAATGTTATATAACAAAACCTTTTTTTTTTTTTTTTAACATCAACAGAACTAGTGCCTATCGAACTGAGGGTGAAAAAACGTTATAAAGTGAAAGTTACCGCGGTCAAAAGACTCATCAATGAGAACAATTATTTTTGGGTGTGATGAATTTAAATAAATATTTAGAAAGACGTGTAAACTAGCCATATTGATTTCACTAAAGATTAAGGCACATTTTGATTTAGTACATTAAACAAATACATACTAATCAATTTTTCTTTGAAGCTTGGTATTTCTCATTTAGCTTATCTAAAGAAGAAATGGTGCTGTATATATGTTTAATTAATTAAATAATGCCTAATTAAGTATATATATTAAATATGCCTAATTAAAAAAGTATGATAACCATACAAAATACAAAAATTAAGATGCTTTTTCGCAAAAAAACATTGGTTTTTAACTAAACCACTTGGAAGATCCCCATCATAATAAATTACTTAGTTGAGGTTTCAGTCTTGAGATGTAAAAAAACAAAAAACAGATTAATTCAGAAAATTTGGATTAATAATTTTTGAATAAGATGGATTCAAGGAATTTGAAAGTCTATGTCTATTATAATGTCTTATAATTATTAATTCATTATATTTACGGATGTTGGTTTACGCCGTGTATATTGTAATAATTTTCACATAAAAATTTAATGGAATTGTAGCAATGTTAATTACAATGTGAAAGTTACATACACCCAGCCAAAAGAAACATCAACCATTGTTTTTGGGTGTTATAAATTTAAAAAACATTCAGAAAGAAGTGTAAACTAGCCATATCAATTTAAAAAAATACATACTAATTACATTTTCGTTTGAAGCTTGGTATCTTTCCCTTGCTGGTCCTGTTCCCATTCTTTAAAATCAAAGTTATCCCACTTTCATTCGACTTTATACAGAAATAGAACAGTCGTTTTCAAACCATATGCATGTAAAAAAAAAAGTACGCATTTATATGCTTAATCCAAAAGTAAATATTGAATGAAATTTACGTGTAACCGTATAGATACTAACCCGCTCAACCCCTGGAGTATTTAGAATTGGGGTCTCTTGATGTTACACACGGCACGATCAAGAAATATTTATTAATTAATAAGGATTTTAAAAGTAAAATAACAAGTTGGTAAGAAAATTTCAAATAACTCATTTTCTTTATGGCTCCATTTCATTGAATTAAAAGATTTTATTGAAATTTAATATAATACAATTCTACTTTTAAAGACCAAAAAACCAATAAGGCCGCCTGAGAGGATTTGTGAAAATGAAAAAGTATTACATCTGTAACAAAACTAAAAGAAAAGTCCTTTGAAACACTTCTCATTTAAACTTCTAACTCGCCTCACTAATTGCATGAGGAATTGAGGCCAGACTTTTGTAATAAATCTTTTTTAGGACAAAGTAGCACCTACGAAATTGCTAAGCTCAAAGTTGAATCGGAATACCCTTGTAAGATTATCGTTCTTTGAAGGAAAGAAGATTAGGAAGTTTCTCCATAGCTCCAGTTTAAAAGAACATTAATTTAACGTCTTTGGACGTAATAGTGGAAAAGGAAGAATAAGAGACTTTTGTCTCACGCTACTTCTTTCTCTTTATATTGCAAAACATTCTATAGATCAATATTATTTACTAATAGTCGCTATTAATGAAGACTTCTCCTTTAATGCAATATTTTAATGGTTTATCTTATTATTATTAAGAAAGCATTCAATTTAATTTGTTTTCAAACTTACTTGGAACGTTATCGCTTCTACATCGCCTCTTTAATCAATTAGAAAATTTACTCGGGCCGGGAGAAGGTGGAAGATTAATGCCAGAGATAAAAGCCTGCGTACTCCACTCCTCCCGAGACGCGAACCCAAGTCTTCAGCCTTCGATTTATTAGGTTGCCGAGCAACATCCGGTGAACACGCGCTATCCCGTTTGGCCATCCAACCATTCTTAAACATACTAACAGTCGACGAACACATTAGGACTCTTCATCATCGATATCGCAATAATAACTTATACTTGCATACAAACAGGCTTATCGAAGACACGTCTTCAGTCGACATACCCATGAATCTGAAAGGAGATTAAAAAGGTACTGGATAAGAAATCACCAGCGTTAATGGTAATTATAAATGTATTATCGTTACGGGTGTCTTGTGTATGAGACTATACCCCAACATTTTCTATTGTTACCAGTTGTAATAACTATTCTTTTTATGTTAAAAAACCATGTATGGCTCACGCAGCCGATCTGGAAATAAAGAAATTAAAAACCAGCGTTAATTAATATTCGACACGTCAGGATAGATGTTTAGCTTGGTACTGATCCTTTCCCATGCCTTACATGTCAGCATTGCTTTCGCACATTGGCTGATTGTACTTGTATTATAGAAATGTGCAAATTAATATTTAAAAATAAAAATTGAATTAATGGATCGGAAATATTCCACTTTTGATGATTAAAAATATTGTTGATTTTTTTTAACGGCATAATCAAGTGTTCCCCCTCTTTGAGGCAACCTGATGAAGGCTTCAAATATAGGCAGAAAAGTCGGTACACAAAAATAACAACACTTTATTAATAGTGTGATTTAGCACCCCCAACCAACTTCTCTATTCATAAGTAGTAGCCTTCAGTCAATAACTCCTCCATCATAATAAATCCATAAACCTAGAACCTACAGTCAGATAACACTCTTTGAAATATCCTCACAAAGGCACCATGAAGGCCTGAAATTAAGACTTTACAATTATCTTTTAAATAAGTTTATAAACATTGTTTTCGATAAACTTTTTTAAAAGAAACATTTATTGACATAGCCTAGAGACACGCTAAACTTATTTAAAATCAAGAACACACAGTTTATACATATTAATACAACTAAATAAAATTACAACTCTTATTTGATTTACTATTCTACAATGTTTTATATACCTACTTTCTATTGAAATACATTAATGAAAAGAAAAGAACCACATCCTCAGATGTTATGCGGGCCTCATCTAATTAGAGTGCCGTCCTGCGGTGATGGAAACAGTTCTCATATCCTACTTATTAACAGGAAAAAAGAATTATATTAGTACAAGAAAACTGTTGTTTTCCCATCTCCATTCATAACTACAAGGAGAAGAGCAGAAAAAAAAGTTAGTCTTTTGTATTTAGTTCATAAATGGGTAATGTTTTTTAACCCTTTTAGTTCAGGACGAAAAAAGAGTTATGCGAAGATAACCGGTCGAATTTGACAAATATGCAACGATTATGAAAACGCTTATAAAAACCAAACTACAAATGATATTTACATGCTTTAAAAGACCACGTATTCGGATCAAAATGGAGAATAAAGCAATGATTATGATTCTCCAATATCAATTGAAAATAATATGAATAACACAATCATAAATAATATAATAATAGGCTTACCGAACCCTAAGGTTCGATGCCGATACCACCAAACTTCGCCTTCATAGACTCGTCCAATGTTCACCGGTCAAGCCCAAGCCCCCGAGATCAGCCTTAATGCAATCCTACCATCGACGCTTCGGCCTACCTTTCGGACGCCTACCAGACGGTTCAGCGAATACCAACTTTCTCGGAATCCGTTCCTCACTAAGCCCAACAACTTTACGCGCCCATTTGAGTCTCCGCGATGCTATCAACTCAATTATATTCACAGGGTACAAACTCCGCAATTCCGCGTTGTGCAACCTTCTAAACTCCCCAGTGGCCTCATCACTCTTCGGACCAAATATTTTACGCAGTACCTTATTCTCGAAAACCTTAAGCCGTTGTTCATCCTTCAAAATAAGCGGCCACGTTTCGCATCCGTAAATAACCGTTGGAAGAATAATATTTTTATAAATTCTAACCTTTAAGTTTTTAGACAGAAGCCGCGAGCTAAGTAATTTAGCAACTGAATAATAACACGCATTTCCCACCTTTAACCGAGACTTTATTTCTTCCTGGATTTCATTTTTTCTTGTTATCATTGAACCTAAATACTTGAATTTCTCTACGTGTTCAAAAGTATGACCTGAAATATAAATATCATCAAGATCGCCACCATTTCTGCAACTAATCATATATTTCGTCTTATCGGTATTTAATTCGAGACCTATTTGTTTACAGGTTTTTATTAACACACTTGTATTTAGTTGTATGGTTTCCGTGTCTTCACCTAGTAGTACCAAATCATCGGCATACCCCAAAACCGGAATCTTGTCACCCATATTTAAGCCTTTCTCGGTACACATCACCTTTTCTATAACATATTCTAAGGCTATATTAAACAAAACAGGTGAAAGGGAGTCACCCTGTTTCAAACCCGATCGCACCTCAAATCTCTCGGAGTAATTATGACCGATTCTAACTTTATGAAATGTTTCCGACAAACACATCTCTACTAGGTTTACTAACTTTTTAGGTATCCCCTGTTCAATCGTGATGTTATATAGCTTCTGACGGTCTATGGAATCATAAGCCTTTTTAAAATCTATATAAAGTTGATGGACTACACCGTTGTATTCCAGCTTCTTCTCTAATATTTAACGTAAGGAAAATATTTGATCAATAGTCGAGCGATTCCGCCTAAAACCACATTGGTAGTCTCCGATAATTTCCTCAGCGTATTCCGTGATTCGGTTAGTTAGTATTGACGAGAATATTTTTTATAGCGTACTGGGAGAAGAGAGATCCCACGATAGTTGTTACAATCCGTCCTCGGTCCTTTTTTGTGGATCGGAATAAGTATTGATTCTTTCCATTCTTCGGGTATTTTTTCATTTTCCCAGATCTTTTTAACTAAAACATGTAATTTGGAAACGCCCGCTTCTCCACACGCTTTGATTAATTCACTCGTGATATTATCATTTCCTGCAGCTTTATACCGTTTTAATTTTCCTATCGTCATTTCAACTTCCTCTTTACTCGGTGCATCTACCCATGGTTCAGCGCTCTGGTATTCAGAGGGAGGAGATTGAATATTATTTTCCGTATTTAGAATGCCGTCAAAGTGTTGTTTAAATTTATTTAATATCTCAGTCGGATCCGCAATTATGTTGTTATTCGCATCTTTAACCCCATTCAATAGAGGTTCAAATCTTTTACGCGATTTGTTTATACCTTTGTACATCTCTCTTACGTTATTTTCGCTTCTATGTTTTTCTATTTCTATTATTTTGCCTTTAAGATACTCTCTTTTCTTATTTTTTAAGAATTTTGAAGTTTCGTTTTTTACTAACCGAAAGTAAGCCACATTATTATCGCTTGGATTATTTAAGAAATTCAGTTTAGCGGTTTTTCTTTTTTCACACATATTTTGACAATCCCTGTCGAACCAAGGTTTGTTCTTTTTATTTTCGATTTTCCCAAGACATAAGTTACCGACCTCTTTAATGTTATCCCTGATCCCTTCCCATAATTTGTTTACATCTTCGTGTTCCTCGTCTGAAGATTCCAAAGCATCGAACCTATTTTTTACTTCTATCGCGAATTGTTTTCTAATTTCGGGGTTGTTCAATTTAACAACATCAAAATTCTCGGGATGAATATAGTTCGGTGTTCTCTTTTTTGTATTTAGTTTTTGTCGAAGTTTCGCGATTACTAATCCATGATCAGAACCGCATTCTGCACCACGATACGATCTCACGTTAATTATGCTACTTTGCCATCTGTTTTGTACTAAAACATGATCTATTTGATTCCGAGTTTGTCCATCCGGCGATGTCCACGTATACTTATGAATGTCCTTATGTTTAAACGTAGTACTTTTGATTATTAGGTTTTTTGAAATGGCAAAGTTTATTAGTCAGGTCTCATTATCATTACTATATTCGTGCAAACTTTCTTTACCGATTGTAGGACGATATACTTCTTCCCTTCCAACCTTTGCGTTCGCGTCACCTAGTATTATTTTAATGTAATTTCGCGGTAACTTATCGTAAACCGACTCTAGTTTATCATAAAATTCGCATTTTACTTCATCATCACTATCTTCGGTGGGAGAATGAATGTTTATAAACGCGATTTTAGACCAACGACCCTGAAATATAGCAACCGATATTCTTTCACTAAAGAACTGTACATCCCGTAATGCGGAAAGAAATCTATTCCTAATCAGAAACCCGGTACCTAAACAATAATTAACGCTCCCCCCGTACCAAATAGTATACTTTCCTTCTGTTAACGAATCCTCCCCTGGCCAGCGAACCTCTTGTAATTCAACGATATCTAAATGGTACACCTTAACTTCATTCGCGACCGACTTTAACCCCCCTGCCGTATTTAAACTTCTAACGTTCCACGTCCCTATTGTTAGATCTCTACTTTTCATCTTGCGCCTAGATTCCTCTGAAGCAGTCCCCACCCGGAGACCCGAACGGGGGACTAGTTTACTTCCGGATAATGGGCGTTTTACCTCAGAGGAATCCATGACTGTTTGTTGTATTTTTTGAACTAAAATATGTGAGTAGGGCGTTCGAACCTACGTCACACCCTCCAGCAAGCCTGGAGGGCCGCTCTCATTGTTGGTCAGCGAGTCCATCGGACTTAGCCGGGAGGAGCTTCCGAGGAAATTCCACCGACCATCCCCACATCCGCCACCCGTGGGACGCTCCCCATACGCGGTAATGAGATCCGCGCGAGGCAATTATAAATAATATAAATATTTAGTTCTATATACCATAAACAGAGTTCGTCTTTGGACCTACAAGAGTGTCTGGTGCCGAGTGTCCATCTTATCGCTCCAGCGTAAACTGAGTCTTTGCACACTCCGGTACAGAATGTATCTAATATCAAACGGAAACCGGTCAACAAAATTTGACCATTTACAATCAAATTAGATCATTTATACATTTATTTATAGATAAAGTTTTCTAGCAATACTAAGAATACACAATAAAAATTCAAATCTCAATTTTTACCTTTCAACAGTGGGATTGTCATGTGCTAATATTGTAGGTTATTATAATGTCGATCCTTTCTACGGATGTTCGTTCTTTAGAACTTTACGATATGATGTAAATATATAGTTAATAATAAGTATTTATTAATTAATGATTTACCCAAAACACGATGAGCACTACGAGCGAAGGAACGGGAGGAAATAACGGACTACTTTGTTGGCTCTTATCCATATTATACCATGAGAAAATAGATGTATACCTTAAATGAACAATCTTAAGAAACTTGAAATGGCAAATGACCATGAAAAAAAAAGTATAAAAAAGAAACCAGCTTAAATAAGGCCGTGTTAATAGGTAAGAAGTTGCTCGGACGTGGAGCCATTTATTATCCCTAGAAGGCTCTTGGGTTAGGAAATAGATCTTATCCCTTCAAGCTCCTGCAATATATCCTCCAGCATCCATCAGTCTTAGCTATCCCAATATTTCAGTCTTAGCACCTTCAGCGTTGATTATCGGCGTTTATTCTGTCTACTTAGTATATATCACTCGATTCTAGCAACTAACACATAGTTCGAAGTGACCTTAATGTATCTAGAAGATTGTCGGATAAGTGTGAAACAGTTTTCTTATTAGTTTCCTATTCCAAACGGTTTCGATGTCCCAGTAGACTTAAGCATATTCCTGTTTTATCAGTTCCCATTAAGGGAACCGATCCAAGATTAAACTTTATTTGGATAAAGATATTTTTCCTTAAAGAGGAAATTCATTTGAAAACTGAGTTAGAAATCATATCATGTACATGCTTGTAATCAATTTCATCTAACTACTTTACTTGTTATTTTTGGAATCGTAGGTTTAATCATCCTTAAATTAACCATGATCAATACAGCGGACCTCTTGTAAAACCGCAAAGACTCAAATACACGCTCAATCTTAACATTATATTACAAGTTTAGTACGGAGTCATTTATTACTAATACTTATTCAATACATTTTTTTTTTTAAGATTAATTATACGGAGTAGAGCTATGGGGCTCTACTAAGCCATCGAATTCTTCTCGTATCCAATCCTTACAATCCAAAATCCTTCAGAAAATCCTCAATTCTCCTTATTTTGTCACAAACAAACTCATTCATAAAGACCTTAATATTCCATATGTCGCTGACTTAGCCCGAACCAGGTACCGTTCCTTTCATGACAAACTCCATTCCCACTCCAATCCATTAGTTTCAATCCTTGCTTCCTCTTCGATCGCTGACAATCCTCCGAGGCGTCTGAAAAGAAGACAGCCACGAGACCTTCTAGTTTAAAATATTTTTAGAGTGCTGCCATTTTTCTATATTATCATCACATTTACTTGATGTATTTTTTGTAATACAGTTGTAGATATAAATAAATATGCTATAAAAAAAAACAAAAAAAAAAACATTAATTATAAATTTAAAATGTTATTAAGAACACTCCACAGGCTACTTTTCGAATAATTTGGTTTTCCTCGGGGCAAGTTTTCCAAGTCGGTATTCCCAGCTGAAAACTGAGCAAACCAACAGCGAATAGTCCGTTGATTAACACTCCCTTCCCCAATCGCCTTGCAAATATTTCTAGCGGCCTCAGCTGCTGAAGGCCGAGTTTAAACTCGTACAAAAATATTACTCGAAAATCGCGTGTTTCCATGTTCATATTTGGAGGTATACTAAAAATTGGGTAATTGATTGGGAAGCTAATGTTTATAATACAAAGGTAGAGGATTAGTAACTGTTTACTTTAAATATGTAAACATTCGGAAGAAACAGAACAACAGAGACCTGCGAAATCCTTTATGTATTTCAGAAACTATAAAAACGGACATTTCATGTGAAACAACCCAATAGAAGTACACTTTCTGCGGATTAATTTTTATCTAACCAGTATCATAATTATGTATTTAATCAAAACATCTAACGTACAGAAAGTAAAACTATTACGTACATAGCAGATAGCGAGCTATAGTTTTACGATCAGAATCATTGAAATGTCAAAAGGATAAAGATGTATGATTTAAACAACTGCCATAGATGCAGTTGGAAAGTGATGTCTTTTTTTTATTTCCTTCTTCCACATAAGTGAACTTGAAGTTTGGTAAAGAACTCAGTAATGCCACTTCCTACTTCTGCCTTTTAAACATTATGTTTTTTAATTATTTTAACACTTTTATGCTACTGTACCTAATCGGATGCTACTAAAGTGGAAGATCTAAATTTTCCGCTCCTTTTGCTTTCTAATGAATAATAGTGATTTTGTTTTATTGCGAATCCAAAATTTCACTAATTATCATCGTAGTCGTACACGTGCCCAGGGTGGGTCTGGTAAGAGACTAAAATAAAACATTGAAGAAATTAAATTGAGAAAACAATGGGTAGTCAATTGAATAGAACACTTTCCTTCTATTCTCCAATCCTCGGGTTCATATCAGGGGTATGAAAGAATAGTTATTTATACTGTTATTTCACCCATTTGGTTACCATTGGGTATGGAAAAGCATATGTATCCTCTAAAAAGTGGTTACACAAAAATAGAAAGAAATATTTGGCAGCGGAGCGTGGTTTTATCTTAATCACCTCACTGTACAGTTCAAATCTCTATATGTACTGAACATAAAATATTTTCCGTTGTGTAGAGTTAAAGATTTAAATTTTTTTTTAGTTCATTTTAAAATTGATACATACAACTTATAATTTCGAATTTATTGGCCTCCTCTCAATGAAAAAAGTCTAGGCTGAAGATTATTCTATGAAACTGTGTACATTGACCGAAAACAACACAATCTTAGTGTTTATATCACAAGTTAGACAATTTTAAAATGATTCAGTAAATATACAGATTAATCATAAAGTTATTTATAATAATACATTATAAACAAAAAAGGTGTGACAATCGCAATGCGAAACCGGCTGTACGTCAATCTTTCTTATATTTTTATCACTGGAAAACGATATTTTTTAGTTATCGGTGAGTTTGGATTAAAGTTATTCCTTTATCTTTTAGGATAAAATAAAATTGACTAATCTTTTAGAGAATACTATTTGCTTTCTCTTGCTCGAACTGAAAGTTTATCAAGCAACCCACTGAAGGAAATCCCTTTTGTAGCCGGTGGAATAATGAAGCGGTAGATAGAAGGCCTACAAAGAGGAAGGGTTCACACCGGGATATTTATAGCCAATCAGGCCTAGGTGAATTTACATAAGCCCTAGGTGAATTGTATCATCCCTCTATTGAGAATTATTCTTTATATAATCTCTTTTCTGGAGTAAATTGCAATCTAAACTATTTCAAAAAGAGTCTTATTAAAATTTGAAATACGGTTGTTTTGATTTTTTTTTCAAATGATTTTTATTATTTTTACTTGATAAAAAAATCCTTAGTCTATGCTAAGGTTTTTTATGAATATCAAATTAAGTAAACTTAAAAAAAAATATTAATAACCAAATAAGAATGAATAAATAAGGAAATAAGGTCTACAGAGATTTTTCAAATTTATTTTTTTCGGCTATAAATACGTATGGGAATTCCTTATTCAAAAATGTCCAATGAGATGAGAATAAATTAAACAATGACTAATTAATAAGTTCAAAAACATGTACCTAATATTAGTATAAAATAGAAACTGCTCGAAGATACCGATTTCTACAACACTTACTAGACAAACGTTCAAAACATCCAGTATATTACAAAAGACTCATTTAAATCAATATTATCAGACCTATTTGGACATATGGGATCGAGCTTAGGAGTTCTACTAAACTGTCTAATTCCTTCCGCATCCAATCCAAAATCCTAAATTTCCCTTATTTTGTCACAAATCAACTCCTCCATATTGACCTAAACATCCCATTTGTTGCAGACATAGCCCGTGATATATTCACCTCTTTTCATTATAACTCCCTGCCCACACAAATCCACTTGTCCTTAATCTATCTCCTTAGATATTCCTGATACCCCTCCAAGGTGATTGAAAAGAAGGTGGCCTCGGGACCTACTGCCTTGAAATAGTTCGTGAAGTGCTACCAGTGGGTTATTTTTTTCAAGACGTTTTCATGACTTTTCTTCACTCTGCATATCTACTCATTGTGTTACTTAATACAGTTGTAAATAACAATAAATAAAAAAAATTAAAAAGGTATTAAATACTCTTTAGTTATCGTTTTCATCGAATATGGATTTTGGAGTTGAGTTTGGTAGTTATTCATAATTAAAGAAGTTTCATCCAAATCTTGGATCTGCCGCTGAGGCGTTTCACTAATGACTCTTGGTGAATTATTACCTATTTTTATTTTTGATCTAATACAAATAAAAGTTTTATCCTCTATAACAATACACAAGATTTTAATAAAACCGGAATATGAATTGTTTTTTTAAGAAAAGAGTGAATAATAATTTTTTTGCATACAAATATGTACTATTAAGAGAATGGTTTTGAATCCATTATAAATGTAACATATGAAGTGAGGTAACGATACGCTGAAAAATTGTATTTAATAAATAACATAATGTATGGACAGTTTCATATTTATTATTCTTGAAAAAAATGTAGAATATATTAATTTAAATTATTTGTTTAGATTTTATAAAACAACGATAAAGGTTTATGTGTTTATAAGTTCGAAAGTGACAGTTTGTTTTTACCCAATACATTAAATATTCAGGAAAGCCCTTAGAGCTAAAGATACTATAGACACACGAAACAAAAAAAAAAAAAAAAAAAAAAAATACGACCATTGCTTACGACTATTAAACATTTCAAAGGACAATTTCATCATCTTGTGCTTTCTAATAAAATGAATTTGCTCGCGAAAGTGTCTTAAGTTATGCGATGCAATTCCATTTAAGCAAGACCCTAAAATCAGTATTAAGTTTCAGAAGTGCCATAGCAGCTGAACAGCACCATCTCATTTCCCTGTAAAGCACGAATCCGCGAAGTTGATGAAATGAACAGGGGCTTTCAGTATTAAATTAAGTTCAGATAAGTTTATTAATATTATCTGCACTTCCTTATTAATACTTTCTCCCTCACATTTCGTAAGTATTAATAATATTACGAGCGGATCACCTGTAGCAGGGTGGCTAGCATAACAGCCTACTATACCAAAGGTCACGGATTCTAACCCGTAGGTGGTCTTTGAATTTTTTAATAGGAGTAAAAAATCCTTAGTTATGCCATCCTTCTGAAGAGACGTTATAAGGTGATCTCGAGCCTGTGCGATGTCAGGTACACGTCAAATATTCTTATCCTAATTAAACCTGGATAGGCAAAATTTAGGACTCCTATTGTAGCATCGTCAGATTAGCCAAATAGCATAAATTGACGTTAAATAAATAAACAAACATACAATAATACTAAGAGTGAATAATAATGATCTTACAGTAGTTTTATATTAACTTATAACTAATTCTTAACCGTTAATTAATTTCAAATGTTTCTATTTATTTTCACTTGTGAAAATTGAATATTGACAAATAGCGAGAAATCGGACTTCCTGAATTAAAGACAGAATGAGATATAAGTGAACGATAGCACTTGTTCTTTACCACACTTTGATTTTCAAGGCTTACTGATAAAGATCCCTCATCCACTTAATCTTCAGTATCTTCTCTCTTTTGCCTCTTTTGCTTCTTCTTTGACATATTGAAAGCAGTTGGAACATTTTCAAGTCATGATCTATTGTCTTTAAAACAAGAAAAGAAAAAGTTGCGAAAGTATAATCGAGAATTGGTCATTCACAACTTTTACTCAGCTATTGAATATCAAGAAATTTCCTCCTAATCAAATGTAAAAATGTTCAACGAGTCATATTTTTACAGCGTCCAACAGCTAAATATTAAACAGATATAAATGGAAATTAAAGAGTTAAGTACAATATCTTTTAGCAGCATATTTACTTGTTGTATTATATATACAGTTGTAAATTTCAATAAAAATATATTAATTAAAAAAAAAAAAAAAAAGAGTTCAAGAAAGCCAAAAAATAAAATAAAATAATAAAAACGACATCAGTGTCGTTACTAAAAACGTCCGGCTCAGACCTTTTATCCCGTTTAATTCATCTATCTAAAATACTAACGAACCCTTTTTCTTACTAAAATAATTTTTTTTTTCTTTTTTTTTTTTGTGGACAATTTTTCTTGTATATTCTTGTTTCCGCCAGTGTATTTTAGTTTACGTAACGTTTTATAAATAAGAAGTTTCTTACAGATGGTGTAAGTATGTTTAACCTTTAAGCGTTCGTAATGTTGTGTTTTAATAAAAAGCATGTAAGTTAATGCTTGGAGTTTTAGTGGTGGAAGTAATAAAATTCCATCCGGCTGGTGGTTCTTATACTTTGCACTTAGTTTAAGTCCTGAGTTTGGCTCAGGCCTAGATAGGTGCTACATCGTGTCTGTGTTCACTACGTGCCAGTGTGTGCATACTTCTCTCTAGAAGCCTGATTTTTTGAACAATGCTGTAACTTCTATTAATCTGTATTGTAATAAATTTTCATCGAACTGTGAGTAGTATAAAAAGTGCAAGGAGTTGTATAAGGAATATAATTTCACGAAGAGTTTGCAGTCCTTATCAAATTTGCAAGCGATATCATGTCTACCCCCACCACCGCAGTGAGTTGTCAATGACTGAGAGTTAAACTTAATTCCAGCAGCTGTTTATTTATTTATTCAACCAGCTGTATATAACGTATTTATTTATATTAACCTGTTGCATATATAGGTATATAAATATATTTTTTTTATTTTTCTTGTTTACTTAATTACATAGATTTTCTATAAATAATGGCGGAAAGCTCTCTGAACAGGCTGAGTCTAGAAGAAAAAATAGACCTATTAATAAGTTCTACAACAACCACAAATGCAGAAATTTCAACAATTAAAAATTCTATGGAACAATTCACAAAAATCATATCAGGATTTCAAGAAACCCAGAATTACATTGTCTCTCAGTTTAAAACCTTTAACGAACAGGTATCAAGCCTAAAAACAGAACTTCAGAGCTTAAAAAACGCTTCGGCTGAAATGATGTCAAGTAAAAAAATAGAAGTCAAGGGGATTCCTTATAAAGAAGGGGAAAACGTAAAGAAAATATGCTCCGATCTATTCAGTCTCCTAAATACTGACTTTAATATCAGAGATCTTGATAATTATTACAGAATCCGAAGAAAAAACGGGTCTTTCACTGATATTATCATACTGTTTTTTCTGAGGAAAGTCGATCGAGACGCATTTTTGGAACGAGCTCGAGAATACAGAGGAAAAGTTTTTGTTAAGAGTATCAGTGGCTTCGAATCTGACCAGGAAAAAAACAAAAACGTATACATCAACGAAGTACTAATCCCTGAAAATAGAATAATATTCACTAAAGCTAGAGCCTTACAAAAAGAGGGACATTTCAAGTATGCTTGGCATAGAAACGGAAAAATATATATACGGCATATTGATGGCTCTGCGAAAATACCAATTAAAAGCGAATCTGATCTGTCTCTATTTAAAAATATACATGAACAGTATTACGACACCGACTCCGATGAATTTAATAGAAATAAAGATATCAATGAGAAAAAGCGTTCACTCCCGGCATCACTCGAAACTTCTCCGTGTACTTCAATCCAAAATAAGAAGACTAAAAGTAAAGATATTACATCTTGACCACTGTCAAAAATACCGAATTGTTTATCTGGAATCTTAAATCACAAAAGGAATACCTGTAAAATCAAAAATTTAAATTACTCAGAGCCTTGCGCAATATTTTCCTGGAATGTTGATGGATATAAAAATTTCGTGGAAGAAGGTAAAAAATTCAAAGACACCTCTATAATCTGCCTCTGTGAAACGCACTTATTAGAAAAACCGCCAGCGGCCCGCCAGCGCTCTCACAATTCAGTTACGTTTCGTCCAACGCCATCAGAGAGAAGAGCCGAGGTAGAGGCAGTGGTGGTCTAATGATATTCTATAATTCTAGTGTCTTTGAGGTCAATGTGTTAGATATAAGTGAGTATTGGATTTGTGCCTATTTTAAAGAAAATCAGGGATTTAGTGCATTTATTATAATTTTAGTTTATTTTAAGCCTTCTTTGAACTTAAACTATGTTTTAGAATTATTTGAACCAACTATATTAAGTATAAAAAGTAGATATGCTCACAACTTAGTTCTCTGTCTAGGGGATTTTAATGCTAGGGTTGCGAATTTGAATCAGGGAGATATTGAGGCCTTTTATGGCTCTAATTTAACACATCGTAGAACTAGCTTGGACCTTGTAGAAAATAGGAGGGGTCAAATACTGGTAGAATTTATGGAAAATAATTCTTTTGTTCTTCTAAATGGCCGAACTGCTAGCGATAATCCCGGTCAGTATACTAATGTCACTCCAAAAGGGAAAAGTGTAGTTGATATGGTCTGGTGCAGCTATCAACATATAAATTCGATTGCCGATTTAAAAATAATACATAATATTTCAGTCTCACAACACTTTCCTATAGAGACCAAGCTCAATATTTGGGTAAATACTACGTGTACTATTCCGTTAAAAAAATCTAACCTCTCTTTTACTTTCGCGAAATGGGATGATTCAAAAACTTTAACATATTATGAACTAATTATGAATTCCCCTAGGGTAGGATATAACATAAACTCGCAATCCGTCGAAATACTTCAAAATAATCTTATAACTGCTATCCAAGAAACGTCACAAACACTTGGTTTATTAAAGAAAAAAAATTTTAATAGTAATAATTGCCATAGAATAAATAAACCCTGGTTTGATTATGAATGTGCATTGGCGAAAAGGTATGTTAGATTTAGGCTAAAATCAATGGTTAAAAATCGTTTTCTTGAGAATGAAGTTGCTGATTACATTACCTCAAAGAAAAAATTCAAAAATTTAATAAAATTGAAGCGGCTTGAATTCGAGCGCACCATCATGGATGATCTAGCTAATGTTCGTGATTCGAAAACATTCTGGGGTGCAATAAACAGATACAAAAATAGGCAAACACAATCTTCACCGATAAACTGTGAACAATGGCTTAATTATTTACAAAGCATATATCCCCCGCGGGTCGACCAAAACGTATCGTACTTCGGAGTACTTCATCCCCTCCTCGACTCGGTCATTAGCCTCGAAGAACTTCAGATTTCCTTAAGAAAATGTAAAACTGGCAAGAGTCCTGGTAGAGATGGCTTCAATTACGAATTTTACAAAAATTTACCCACTAACTGGCAATTATACTTACTACATTTATATAATAAAATATTTGAAACGGAAAATATACCAACATCCTGAGTAAAAACGGTGTATATTATGATATTTAAAAAGGGTGACAGAAACCTACCAGAAAATTACCGTCCGATTGCTTTGTTGAATTGTATTATGAAAATATTCACACAAATAATTTTAAATAGGCTCACTCTATGGTGCGATGAGACGAATGCTCTTCCCGAAGCACAATCCGGGTTTCGTAAAGATAGAAGCTGTTTGGATAATTTGTTTATATTGACAGCTCTTATTCAGATGCAGCTGGGATCTCGGGGAAAAAAGTTTTTTGCCATCTTTGTCGATTTTAAGCGAGCCTTTGATTCGATTAATCACAATCTCCTATGGCAATCTCTTCACAATCAAGGCATTAGTGGAAAAATTATTAGAATTTTAAAAAATATATACCAGAACGCCTCGGCTGTCGTTAAAAGTGACGGTATGATATCAGAAGAGATCGATGTCACATTGGGTCTACTGCAAGGGGAAATATTGTCCCCTTATTTATTTAGCCTTTATCTAAATGATATAGATGTGTTTTTCCGAAGCAAAAATGTTGGAGGCATAAAAGTAAATAACTCGTGCGACATACTGCTACTCCTTTACGCGGACGACCTCATTATCCTAGCAGATAGCTATACCGACGCCAAAAACAAAATAAATATTTTGAATCAATACTGCTTGATGAAAAGGCTAGAAGTTAATACTCGGAAAACAAAAATAATATGCTTCCACAAAGGAAAATGTAAACGGGTTGGCAAGATATACTATGAAAATAGTGAAATAGAAAGAGTACCGGAGTACACGTATCTAGGAGTACCATTTTCCGAAACGGGAATATTTTACAAAGCCACTAACTACTTCATATCCAAAACGAAAACTGCAATAGGTTCTGTTATCGCACTTTGCGCAAAAACAAAACTAAGATCGTGGGAAAACAAAATTAAAATAAATAATGCAATAGCAATGAGTATCCTCTTTAATAATGTGCAAATATGGGGACTAAGATATGTAGACAGGATAGAGAGCGTAAACATCAACTTTTATAAACGTTTATTCGCATTAAACAAAAATATACCTTTTTTATTAATACGGTCGGAATTTAATGTTCCCCATTGCCTAATCTCAATATTAAAGTTTTCTCTCTCTTGGGTGCATAAAATTTTAAAACTCAGTGATAACCGACTCCCTAAAATATGCTTTGATACATTAAAGAAAACTTATAAACCAACAAATAAAGAACAAAAATACAACTGGTTTCACCAATTATACTGTATATTAAATCGAATAAACAAACAGTCTATATTAGAAATAGAAAACCCGGCTATTTTTCAGTTAGAGATGCACAAAACATTGATACTGTTTACAAATCATATGGAGACAATAGATAAACAAAAGTTAATCACCCCGGTAAATACAACCCACTCTATCCGTCCATTCATAACAATAGACATAAACCTCAAGCTTACTTATTATCAAACGCACCGTTCCGTGTCATAAAAATATTTGCACAATTAAGACTCTCTGGAAATTACAATATTAAATTAACATTTAACAATATATACTACCAATTTAAACCCAACGAAAACTGCACGCTATGTAACCTCAACGAAAGAGAGGACTTATTTCATATTTTCATTCGATGTCCCATATACGCACCGTACCGAACCCATTATATCCCTAGGGCCTTAAATATGAACATTACAAATTTTATCGCCCTATTTACCACCGATGATATTGATGAATTGAAAAATATTTATTATTATGCCAGGCAATGTTGCCAAATCAGATCATTTATAATAAATGAATAAACATGTTTGTTTACTGTATCATATTATTTATCGTGTTTCGCCATATTATGTAAAACATATATTTATATATTTATTATATTGTAAACTATTATATTATTCATATATTGTATTTGAGTTATTTTGTTATAAGTTTGATTGTAATACAATGTACCTAGAGCTGATAACGTAGTGAATTGGTGTCTTGCTAACTTTTTTATTGAAGTATGTTTTTTATTCTATATTTGTTATGTAGCCAGCTCTATTTGTATGGGGGTTACCCCGAAAGCAAATAAAAATTATTCATTCATTCATTCATTCATTCATAGTTTAAGTCCCTTTTAAGCTTCGGCTCAGAAGAACTTGAACTTTCTAGCTGGAGTTTTCAATTTCATTCATTTGAAATTTAAAGAAGCAACTAGTATCTCGTGAATTCATAATACATTAAAGTGTATTTTGCAATTAGTTATTCTGCTTATTAAAATACTAACATAACTTAAATGTTTAGTTTTAAAATGAATCAACAGTTCGTATGATCATATACGTGTTATAGCGTGATACCATTTTAATTTTTTTTTTCTACTGGACAGCAGTCATATTCATGTTGAAGATATTGGACACGTAGCGTATATCATTCCAAACACTTTCAAAGCTTCCAATGATTGCCTGTCTTTCATCGGTCGTAGAAGGAACAATCATTCTCGAGTGAGAGGTGAACACGCTGAAGATATCTCTTAAGAAAGTGCAATGATCGTTAGACAGTGAAATGGCAGTCAGAGCATTGGAAATAGATTATGTTATTTCGATCTAATGCAAAAAGCCTCAAAGGGAAGGATAAAATAAGTTTTAAGGATAAACACTTTTATTACCAAAAATGTAATAAAGTAAGATGTAACAAGACCTTATTTATATAGTTCATAAGAATAGCTATAATTCAGCCTATAATATTTTTCTTACATTTATTATGCTCTTTTATTACGTATTTAAATGGCTTTTGCATCGTTCATATTCGAGTAAATTTTATGGTGGTACAGTTTTATTGCTGTCTTAAAATTTATATCTATCGACTTCAAATATATATGAATTTATTTATTTTTCGATTTTAATTTTTCATTCTTAGTTTAGTTATTTATTTAACGTCACTTTATGCTACCATGGCTAATCGGACGATGCTACAGTGGGAGTCCTAAATTTTGTCTATCCAGGTTTTATTAGGATAGGGATCTTTAACGAGTACCTGACATCGCACAGGCTCGGGACCACCTTTTAACGTCCCATCCGAAGGACGGCGTAACTAAGGATGTTTTACTCCCATTAAAAAATCCTAGGACCACCTGCGGGTTTGAACCCGTGACCTTTAGCATAGGAGGCTGTTACGCTAGCCACCCAGCTATAAGTGATCAACATTTTTTATTTTTTCATACTTATTATGAAATATATAGTAAGGGAAAGTATTGCGATGGTGAAACTTTTCGAATTACAGTTTTCAACGGAAATACACTTTTTAAGGTCACCTTAGTACAGATGACCAAATCCCGCAAAGATCTTTGTGTGGTAAGTCTTAAACTTAAATTTCATATTTGAGACAACTATACACCCGAGATGGTACAGAAATGTTTTAATCAAAAACGGCTCACCAAAAGAGGGGCTTTATACAATGCATTTTGAATATTTTTACGGGTTTTTCATAAACGGTTCTAACGATTTAAATTAAACTCCCTATACTGATGTCAAATTTAATGGACTTTAATATCGAATAGGCTTTATTCTGATTGAAGTAGTGGAACATGGCTTAAATGTCGATTTTTTTTTCCTTTACTAAAGTACCTACCTGTGATTATGTAGATCCAAAAAACATTTAATAACAAACTAAAGGAGAAAAAATATTTTTCTAGCTAATTTTGTTTTTCAAACACTTATACTACTAGTAATATAAATGTATAATATACCGTTAGAAAACTAAAAATGTTATTTTATATACAAACTTGTGATAGGTAATAGAAATTGAAGAATATGGAATAAACTTTGATTATTGTACATAACAATTTTATATTATTTAATCTAATATCCAAAGAAATTGAATAATTATCTTGCGGCTCTACCTTCATCTATCCTGATAACATGTCCCAGCCATTATAAGCGCTGAAATCACTCAAAATGAGAAACTCGGAGATCGCCGAAAAGGTCGTAGATCTCTTTGTTCTTCCTTGAGCGGTAGGTAACATTCTCTCTAACTGGCCCTATGATACGCCTCAAAACATTTTTACATTTCAAACCTGTCGATCTTTTCAGCCAGGCTTTTGCGTAGGTTCTAGGTTGCACTGGTATAAGTCAGTACAGGTCGGATGATTGTTTTGTATATAATCATTTAAGTACCCCTACATAGAAGCTTACTTCGGAGAAAACTTCTTAGGGCGAAAGATGCTTTGTTACCCCTCATTACTAAATGTGAATTTCTTCTTCTTCGTCCACCTGATCATTAACGATGGAGTCCATTCTATATAATCATTTAAGTACCCCTACATAGAAGCTTACTTCGGAGAAAACTTCTTAGGGCGAAATATGCTTTGTTACCCCTCATTACTCGATTGCGAATTTCTTCTTCTTCGTCCACCTGATCATTAAGGATGGAGCCTAAGTACATAAAACTGGACATGCAATAGAACGTATATTGTCCCAACACATAATGTTTTGGTGGACTTATCGGTGTATTCTTCTTGAGCACCATAATTTGTGTGTTATACAATATAAAAGTTATGTGTAGACTTTGTTTAGCATGTTTTTTTTGACCTAATAATTAGCTAAAGGCTTATAAATTATGATTATTCATATATTATTAAAAAAATAAATAAAATAAGAATGAAAAGAATATGCAGTTGTTGACTCAGGGTTGTTTTGATTGGAGCCTATGTCTGTATCACTAATTATTATCTCTCAGATTAAAATGTACATTATTTTTCCTACCATTATTTTTACCAGTATAATTGGCTTGGTCCAAGTTTTTTTCACCTTTGTTTTTCCAAACAAGGGGAAAACTTTCATTTGTAAATTTAAATCTAGCAAGGGCGGTGGCAGTAAATCAATTGAAGGATCACTTGTCCAGCAGAACACGGTATTGGCTGGATAAATAGAATTGCCCCCGTTCGGCCAAGAGCAGCTCCACCAATAAAACGCGAGGACTTGTGTCTAGATGAAAAGCTCTTTTTGTAAAAGGAAGCGGTTCAATAGAAATACTGCTTTTCATTGAATAGAATTCCCAGTACTTGAATCAGTTTATAACTCAGATATCAATCTAATACTCTGATATTTGAACGTAGGTTTATCGATCAACTACGGTGAATTAATTATGGGTTCTAATTAGTTAAAGTGTTCCTGGAACAGTCCAAAGACCCCTGGCGTTTGCTCCTGGACTCTTATAAGTAATGATTTGCAGAAATAGGTTTGTGGAAATTAACTTTATAGGGGTTTCAAGCATCGTTAAAGGTTTCTAATTTTTATGTTAACACATTTATACGTATTACCTATTTGTAGTAACGTTTAATTGCACATATTAAAAAATCATGTAAACATTATTAAATGTGTCAAAAGTCGTATTAATTAAGTATAAATATGGACATGAGCATAGAAATGGAAAATTATTGGTAGTAGTAATTAAAACTATTGATTATCACATTAGGAAAAAAAAACCCGCTGAAAGTTATCGCACAAAGGTTCAAGATTTCCAAATGATTATATAAGGTAAAACAATTTATTTAGAGTTAAAGACGCAGAGATTCCACTATATCTTCCAGTGGCGCGACATGCCGTGTAGGCCCTAGGCCTCGCGGTGTAAACTCCTGCGAGTTTACACTCACGTTTCACGATGCAATTTTAAGTGTAGGGTCATCACTCCCTACGACTAATTTTGTGAGTGGCCACCCTTTGACTGACGGGTCTCACATACCCGGGGGAGAGGTTGTGAGTGAATCCACATTTTTTTTTACATCTTTATAAAAGTCCTGCCGGGACTGGGATTCGAACTCAGAACCTGTAGCATGAGATATACTAGCGCTAGCCGCTCAGCCACAGGCTCCCCATTCCACTACATCTACCATAGTTTTATTTATTGGTTTACTGATCCTGTAACTCTATACTCTATTTTTCTCTTTAAAAAATACTCAGTGTTGGGCGTATGTATAAGTAAGTTTTCAATTTTTTTCTTTTATGTTTTATAATTAATCTTAGAGTACTTATTCTAAAACTCTTTAATTTTCTATCTATCTTCGAAAATTACTGAGTTATGGCTGAGTTGTGTAAAAAATTTTCTTTTTAAAAGTTATTACACAACGGTTCAATATTTCCAAATGATAATATTAGTGTATACAAATTTATTTAGAGTTAGATACGTATAAATTACACTATATCTACCATAGTAATATTATGATTTTTTTTTTTTTTTTATACAGATTTTTCTTTATCTTCGAAAACTACTAAGTTTTATGAGTATGTATTAGCAAACTTTCAATTTTTTTCTTCTTTTTTTATCATTAATCTTGGAGTACTAATTCTAAAACTCTATAATATATTATTAAAATTTATTTTTTATTTTATGTATATAGTTATTTGTATTCGTGGTCTCCTGATTCTAAAACACTTTACATAATTTTCTCTATCTTAAAAATTACTGGATTAAGGGTTTAGAAGTAAAATTTCAATTATTTTTCTTTTCTTTATAAGTAATAATGGTGACAATAAATTAGGTGTACGGATATCATTGGATAATGATGGTAATCATGTTTTATTTTCACGACGGACTATTTAAAAAAAGTAATATTACTTCTGGAAATGAATTGATTGGTTAGGTGTGTGCGGCAGCAGCTAATGTTAACCATGGCTTTAGGAAGTGAGGAGTTGTGGGGCATCGAACTAAAAATTATTAGGAAAAATGAAATAAAATAATATATTTTGACAAAAGGTGTGGTTAGAGACTTGCTTTATTAGTAGACTCGTATTCGGTTTTATTTTTTTATGCAAACAGAAAAAATTTTGAAATAATAAATTATATTTTCATCCAACTCCCTCACCATAACGAAACTTCACATTACACCAAGAATTACTAAAATTAATTTTTCACAAAATTAGTCGTTTTTCTATTATTTATTCTTATCTTAAGTTATTTATTAGTACTAATCTCTATAGACACCGGAAATGTTCCCCACATTCAAGGATATAATTAATTATTCCGATGCGCCTAATATTTTCAGAGATTATGTGAGGTTTTGTTTTTTTCCCAAAGGCTGAAATTAATCACTAGACCATAAATTTCCTCAATAACCCTTAGTGAGCCAATAACATTTCTCCAACAGCTGGGACTGAGTTATGGCCAGTTATGAAATATAGCGCACGAAATTCGATAGTGTCCACGTTTCTCAGGGTATTAATGTGGAAGGTGATATCATATTCTGATATTATTTACACTCTTCTTAGAATCAAAAAATAATTTATTTATTTTATTATTAGCTGATGTGAAGGAGTATAAAAAATCAGGTGCGCACAACATACGACTTTCCTCTATCTCATTTGCTAAAATCAATTTAAGAACATTAAAACAAAGCTAGAGTTAAAGAATTACATTAATTTTCCTTGGAAACATATGCTTTAGATTAAATGACATAAAAAAAAATACTAATATACAAAATTAAACATACATTTGAGGAAGACAATTTAAATTTACGGATTAAGTTCTGTCCGACTATTTCAATCAGAAAGAAACGTACATGGCAATTAACTTTTACATCCATATAGCGAGTTCAATCGTTCGAGCCGTTCTTGAGAAATAATAATGTCTTGTATAAAGTAGGAGTACCGGTCAGACGATTTGGGTGAAAAAGTTTATATACTATCTTGGTCGTATATTTATTTTAAAGATAAAATTACTAAAATGCCTTCCCATATATATATATATATATATATATATATATATATATATATATATATATATATAGTTATTTATTTTATTTTTTTAAATTCTTTTATTGAAATTTACAACTGTACAATTTACATAGTACAATAAGTAAATGTGCTAAAAACAGACAATTGGCTTGAAAAAGACCTGAGAAGAATCTACCCAGCGGTAGCACTTCAATGTTTATTTGTTCAGCAGGTCTCGAGGCCACCGTCTTTTCAGACGCCTCGGAGAAATATCGGGAATATATGTCGATGAGAGGATACGGACAAGCGGGTTTGTATGGGCGGGTAATTTGGTATGAAAGGATGTGTATCTTTTTTGAGGATTTCTGTAACTAGTGGGATATTCAGGTCTATATGGATGAGTTTGTTGGTAACAAAGTAAGGAGCGCCTAGGATTTGACGAAGGATTTTGGATTGCAAGGATTGGATGCGGGATAAATTTGATGGTTAAGTGGAGCTCCATAGCTCTATGCCATAAGTCCAGATAGGTCTATTAATGGATGTGTAAATGAGTTTTTTGAAGTAAAGAGGGAGTTTTGATCGTTTGTCAAGTAAGTGTTTCAATTGTCGATATCTACGAGCAGTATGAGGATTCCATATAAGACGTTTGTCAAGATGAAGTCCAAGGTATCGTATTTGTTCTACAGTGATGAGTGAGGAATGATTAAAGGAAACAACTGGACAGGAAGTCTTTGAGAGAGAGAGAGAGAGAGAGAGAGAGAGATGAGAGAGGAGAGAGAAGAGAGAGAGAGAGAGAAGAGAGAGAGAGAGAGAGAGAGAGAGAGAGAGGAAGAGAGAGAGAGAGAGGGGGTAGTGAAAGTAAAAATAAATGTTTATAGTTAACACAATATTCTGGGATAATGCTTGCATTGAATAAATATAAGTATGATAAGTTAAATTGCCTAATTAGCTAGGTACATTTTTCTGTTCAGGGGCAAAAGAATTTTTTGATGTTTAAGAGGATGAGATAGAAAATGAATTCTTATAGAAAATAAATACTGATACTTAAGGAGATTAATATTATTCTATTATCTTATATCCTGAAAAAAAAAAATCCAAGGATTAACAGAAATAAAAGGCGTGGAAGACTAAGATATCAGACTTTAGTGGACGATAGCAGACAAAGGCCAGATAAAAACTGTGCTTGGGCGGCACAACAGTCCATTGTGTTCGTGGGAACCATCTCCAAAATCTTTCCTCTCCCATCACGTTCATATCGTCTTCAGAACTTGCAAGTTAGTTCGGAAAAAAAAAACTTTACCAATTATTTCTCAACTTAGTTAGTAAAAGTTAAGCATGTAGAAGAAAAAAAAGTTATTTTTTTTTTTTTTACTCTAAAACTAAAACCCATTTTTTATTTTCCTGTAATTCATTAGAATATTGATCCAGAATAAATAAAGACTTTATAATTATTATATCAAAAATAATGCTATTATATGGATATATATCATCTCATTTAAATATGTATATTTTAAACCATTAATTATTATCTTGTTTATATTTAAGTAATTTACTCTAAGACTCTAAAGCCCTTTTTTTGTACATTTTGTTCTAAAGGGACATGTCCCAGAATAATAAAGAACTTATTTATTATTATTTATTATTATTATATATACAAATATATAATGTTTTATTTGTTTTTCCTAATAAAACCTGAATAGGCCAAAGTTAGGCCTCCCACTGTAGCATCGACCGATTAGTCATAGTAACATAAAGTTATCTTAAACAAATAAAAAAACAAACAAAATATAAAAGTCATTAGAAATGCTTCATATTATTTAAAAATATATAATAGAATCAGACAAACCTTAATCCATTTTAGGACAAAGATCTGAGGCATCACCTTACTTACATCTAGTTTTAATAATACTGACCTCTTTGAAGAAAAACAAAAACTGTAAAAGAACTTCCTGAAAAACTCAATGTACACAATATAGCGTCGATGACCACCTCAAAGCGGATGGAAAGGTGAAGAAACTCAAAAGATGGGTTCCTCACTCATTAAACCCCTGCCGAAAAATCAGCTCTTTGAACTTTGCACCTCATTTCTTTGCCGATGATCCCTTTCTGTCTAGAATTGTTACTTGATGAAAAATGTATCTTACGATGACAGTAGATATTCTGGACAGTGACTCAACAAACAAGAAGCGGTAAAACAATTTATTGACCAAAGAACCATAGAAAATGGGTTTCCTGAGTTTATTAGTATTAAGGGTTCCAAATTCTATTCAGAGGGTTTGGAAAAGTTGTCTGCATGCTAGCAGAAATGTTTTAATTGCAATGCAGACAATTTTGATTAGTAAAAACGGTTATAATTTTTTTGTCTTCTCTGTTTTAAACTTGAATCCTGTTACGAAGTAGAGCTCTGTGGCTCTAACTAAACCATCGAATTCTTCTCGTATCCAATCCCTACAATCCAAAATCCTTCGTAAAATCCTCAATGCTCCTTACTTTGAGTTCACGAATAAACTCATCCATAAAGACCTTAATGTTCCGTATGTTGCTGATTTGGCCCGATACAGATATCATCCATTTCATGACAAACTCCATTCCCACTCTAATCTTCTGATGTCAATCCTTTCTTCCTCTTCAATTCCTGGCAATCCTCTGAGGCGTCTGAAAAGCGGATGGTTTCTAGAGACCTTCTAGTTTAGAATATATTTAGAGTTCTTCCATTGGGAAGCTTCTCAACATATGTTTTATGCATTTTTATATTTCACTCAAATTTACTTGTTGTATTTCATTATACAGTAGTATATTCCAATTAATAAATATATAAAAAAAACAAAAAAAAACACTTTAATCCTGCATTATTTTTAGGACAAATATTTTGGTATGACCAGTATGTTTTTCTTAATCGTTCTATTAAAATGAGTTTGAATTATTGTATTCCGATGCTCAGAATAATTGCCTGTCCTATAAAACAATAGGAAAGCATTAATTTTATGAAACTCAAAACAAAATTAATATCTGATTAGCCCCTTACTTAGCGTTTGGTTTGATCGAATTATCATTTTTTTTTATATCAGCCTTTAATTTTTTTTTTTGTAACGATTTTATTGTATTCATATTAATATAATATGAATGCATTTAAAATAAATTAAAAATCTGTTGTCTTAGGTGAACTTTTATATCAACATTTTTATTAATATAGATGCCTATATGACAAACCTTCACTTAATTAATTCAGCTATACATATATTAAAATATGCGCGCTCACACACACACACACACACACACACCACACACACACACATATATATATATATATATATATATATATATATATATATATATATATATATATATATATGTATATTTTATTTATTTTTTTTCTAGTTATATTTAGATTTATTCCAGGGGGACATATTATATATATTGATATCGCGTATATGACCCAAGGCTGCCAATTTTCCGCCCTTGGTTTAACAACCGTAAACGATTGCGCGCCTTGAATAACGAGGGCCAAGAAATGCTTTGTTATTTTTAAATTATCGTATACCTGTTCTCTATCTGAGTCGGTTTAAAATCCAGTCTCCACTTTTATGTAAAATACGTTAGCATTATAAGTTTTTTTCACTATTACTTTTTATTCAAAGATAATAATGTTTCAAAGTAAAAAATTAGTCTCTTAAATTTATGAAAAACCTAATTGCTGCATATTGGAAATGTTCTATGTTGATAATTTAGTTGTTTTAAGGAGAAATCTATCTTTAAAAACAACTTTTTTGGAATAGTTGGAAAAAAACAAAGTATTTTGGAAGCAGGCCATTGGTGATTGAGAATAAATAAATGAGAAATAAGAAAAAAAAATCCCGGCAGATATATCGCATCTAACAGTTATATCACATCCCAATATCGAATTTAAAGATCTTGTTTTACAGCTTTGTAATAAGATAATTTTTTTTCTGAAATCTTTAGCTTTTCAACTGTGTATTATACTACTATGTCTGTGATTCCCAACTAGTCGTCCGCGGACCCCTGAAGGTCTGCACACGAAATCTAGGGGTCCATGATGAGTCTTTTGAAAATAATTTTAAATAAACTTGACATAAATTATTTATGAAGCTATGTCTTTTAATAAGAATTACACGTTCTATACCCACAAGTGGCGGAGAAGCTGAGCGGGTTAGCCTAGCAACACAGAGGACCAAATAATTTGAAAACAAAAAATTATGAGTTCGAGACCGGTGCTTGGGGGGGGGGGGCTTTTATCTTGTATTTATCCCCCGCCCCACCCCTCTGGCCCGGGAAACCCCGTTTAGCCTTCAAAGGTGAGGTAGGGGTAAAAAAAGAAAACGTTCCGACAAATTTAACATTCTAAGTTATCTAATTGCTTGTCACAGCCTTAAAATTGGTCAATTTACAACTATTATAAATTAATGAGCTAAAAGGAGAGATGTATCGCAGAAGATAATGAACAATAACTATATTTTATTTAATTATGAGTGTTTTATTAAACAGTTAAGTGTGAAATTTTATTTATCTAACGTCATTTTTATTCTACTGTGCCTAATCAGACGATGTTATAGTGGGTGTACCAAACTTTGCTATTTCAGGTTTTACTAGGATGGGGATCTTTAACGAATACCTGACTTAGCACAAGCTCTAGACCACCATTTTACATTCTCTCTAGATTCAACCTAACTTTTAGTTATTCAATGTTTCACGAATTGGAGAAAACTCCAAAATCCTGGTTCTTTTTTCTTCATTTCCATTTCCCTAACCAGGCCATTTCTAGAATACAGAATTTCGGTAGAAGTGATTCCAGGAAATGTTCGTGATACGATGTATCCCACTAAAAATCTAAATATATATTTAATATTTAGGATTTAGGAGGTCCTTGTCACTGAAACGATTGTATAAAGGAGTCCACGAAAGGTTTTTTTAGGAACCATATGTTACTGTTATTAAGTTCAAAATACCAAAAATTATAGTTTTTTGAAATTATAACCTAGGAATGAAACCTACATAATATCAAAGCCCATTAAATTTTACATCGAAATAGGAAGTTTTATAAAAATCGTTTAAACCCATTTTTGAGAAAATATTAAATAAAATAAAGGTGCAAAATGCATAGTATGAAGTTCCATTTCTGGTATGTTGATTTTAGTGAAAAAATTGGTTGGACATCTCGGGCATATAGCCGTCTTAAATATGAAATTTCAGTTTCGTACGACGATTCGTTTTTGCGTTAGGCTTACCACACACGGGTGGGATCACTTGTAGCTGGTTGGCTAGCATAACAGCCTCCTATTCTAAAGGTCACGGATTCAAACCCGCAGGTGGTCCTAGGATTTTTTAATAAGAGAAAAAATCCTTAGTTATGCCGTCCTTCGGAGGGGACGTTAAAAGGTGGTCCAGAGTCTGTGCGATGTCAGGTACTCGTTGAAGAGCCCTATCCTGATAAAACCTGGATAGGAAAAATTTAGGACTCCCACTGTAGCATCGTCCGATTAGCCATAGTAGCATTATGCGACGTTAAATAAATAAACAAACAAACATACCACGACGGACGGACGGACACACACACTGACCTTTTTTCGGGACTAGGTCTTTTGGACTCAGGGGACTCTAAAACGTGTATTTACTTCGAAAACTGAAATTCTAAAATTTTCACGATCGCAATACTGTCTCTAACTACATAAGTACTTTATAAATAGTTTAGTGAATATAAAAATAGATGTAATTTTTTATAGATACATCAAGTTGGCACATTTATATTAATACGATAGTATTTTGTCTATGTACAAAAATGAAGAAAACAGCTGATTTTAGTATATAAAAGGAGTAATTTTGTTTAGAGAATTTATTATAAGTGCATGCAGTCTTATTCGACATCTGGAGTTCCAACTAAAGAAATCTGTGAGTTCAATATCGTTTTTTTTGTTAGTTACCACACACACTGAACCGTTTGCTGGACTTGGGGACCCTATAGCGTGTATTTCACTTGAAAACAAGAATTCGAAAATTTTCACAAACGCAATATTTCTTCTCACATTTAATATGAATATAAGTGAAAGTAATTGGAATTTTTTGTCTATTAGAATTGGCCATCTATTATTTTGTCACGGCAAAATGTTGCTATTATTTTCTGGCCTGACAGTTTTCAGTAATTTCCTTGAACCCAATTCTAAATCTGGAGTGATTCACTCATAATGTCTTTATTTTGTTCTCGAGAGATCCTCAAGGTTAGCTGAAAAGAAAATCGCGGCTGAAACGCCTCAACCTTCACGGCACAAAGTTAACCCGCTTCAGTCACGCCTGTTTCACGGTCCCATTTCTTCCGGGCTCTCAGTCCAAACTGACGAGGATATTATAAGTTATTACAAATTACCGTATGAAAGTTATTGGTTAAGCTATCGTTAATTAAACTTTATCGTCACATATACTATAGTTGAAAGAACGTTAAATTTATATGAATATTTTAAATTAATTATTATATTGTTGAGAGATGGAAAATTCTTCACCTCGACCGATTAGTCTCTTTTGTGAGTATTAAAATTAGGCTCAGAAATTACCTTAAATTATACTCTTACCTGTTTCGAGGACAGAATATTTATTTTAATTTTTAATGAATAATATTAACTATCACATAACACGTTAATTTTCTTCATCCAAATCCTTGACAAAGCAGTATTCCTTTGATTCCTCCCGATTCCAATCCCGAACCAATAATACTCTGTAACTTCCTTTATTCCTCAGCCTGCCCTTTGAATACCTGAACCCAACCTATTGACCTTTCTATATCTCACGGAGAACTCTTTTCCTTTGGCAAACCCTTTCTCCTACGTTCCTTCTCCTTTTCGATTTCTTTCCTATTTCTATCTTCAAAGTATCTTTTCTATGTCCCAACAAAAATCTCTTATTCCCTTACCTTGAACGAGACATTTCCTTGAGATGTATGATCATACAGTTGATAAAATACATTGAAGAAATCATTACCTTTTTTTTCTCCTTCTTATTTTTAGTTCTTGTTTTATGCTTTATTTATTTATTCTTTTTAAAAAAGTCCCAATAATTTTATTCTAGTACTTTATATGAGGTCAATAAATATCCTATATAATTGTGAAGAAAAATATGCACTATATTTAGCATACTATTGTACAATTTAAAAAATATGGAACATTATATTGTTTTAAAGAAATAACTTTTGAATATGAAAAAAACTGAAATTCCTAAAACGTTAAACTTTTTTTTTTTTATTTATTTATTGGAATTTACAAATGTTTTAAACAACACGATGAGTAAATATGCAGAATGAAGAAAAGTCATGAGTGAGAACAATCCAGTGGCAGCACTTCACTTACTATTTTAAGGCAGTAATTCCCGAGGCCACCTTCTTTTCAATCTCCTCGGAGGGTTGTCAGGGATATCTTAGGAAGATAAATTATAGAAAAGTGGGTTTGTGTGGACAAGGAGTTTAGAATCGAAAGAGAATTATTAATAGAAGGACATGTAAGCCTTCATCTATAAATGGACATGGTTTCAAACAGACATTGATAAAATAATTTACAATATATTAATATGAATTTGAATGTAATATATATAGGTTCTTACTTTTCATTAGGTAGTTCTTATCTTATCATCTTATCAAGTATAAAATGATTATGTTTATTAATATGTCCATTTCATCAATTTCCTTAGAATATTTGTTTAAATAATTATAATATTATGTATAATAGTAATATAATATGACAAAAAAAAAAAAAAAAAGATAATAATACTAATATGATATATATATAATATTATATTATATATATATATATATTATATATATATATATTATGTACAGATAGTTTTACATTGACTAAATAGAATAATTTATATTTTCTCTTAGTAGCATTACTCTTATGCATCACAAACCTCAAGATAATTCCATACGAATGAACTATTTCTAGAAACATTTTTGGAATAGCATTCTAACTTGGGGGACCATTAAAATCTAATTAAAAAAAAAATCTATTATAGATTTCCAAAAGTCATAGTATTTAAGTGGAATCTCCTAAAATCCGAATCAAAAGCGTTATTCAGAGAAGGTATGGCACCCACGCTCCAATGAACAAACACAATTACACCCAAATAAAAGGGTTGATGCTTGCCCACGCACCAAGTAGAGTGTCTTATCTCCTAGCCATTATATTAAAATGTCAGCAGTAATGTCGCGTTCTGTGTATCTTCATTGTATACGAACCATTTACCCTGATAATGAAATGCTCTGTAAATTAATTAAGATCTGAACTAAGCTAGGTCTACACCAACATTTACCTAGAATTTCGTAATTGGTCATTGAACTGAAATTTTTAGAGGAAAAAGTGTACAATAATGGTTAGGAACTTGGATTTATTCATATTACGTTTTGGTTTATTATTTCAAATAATGAACTTTTTGTAAAAAAAAAAAAAAAAAAAAAAAAAAAATCCGTTCGCGGCTTTTCTTCCAAGCTGCTATATAAGCTGTTATTGATTCGGATCTATTTTTCGAAATTCAGCCCGAAAATACCAGGACATCCGACGATTATCCTAACATCTCGTTGATATCAGTTTCAAAATGGCTTAAAAATTATTTAGTTATTTTACAAAATGGAGAATTTTAAAGGACAAGTTTTAGAAACTTGACCCACGTAAATCTCAATAACTCAGTTATTTTTTAAGATAATAAAAACTTATAAAGAGTTTGTAAATTAGTATACAATGATTGATTATAAGACAGAAGTTACTAGTAAGCTTATAAGTGATGTTATTTCCCCAAAACACAGTCATTTCTAGAGAAAAAATTAAAAGTGTTCCAAAAAAAAAAAAAAAAAAAAAAAAATCCAGGATCAGTTTGACAGCATGGACATACCTGTTAGTCAACAGTTGTAGGAGGTTATTTCAACGAAATCACATTTAACCACAGGATTTGTCTTTAAATGAAGTATACTATAAAGAAGCTCGATGCTTTACTAAGCCTACCAATTACATTTATGTATCACAAACCACAATAAACTTCAAACAAAAAATCTGCTTTTTTTTTTTAATCACTGCCTTTCTATATAACATAGAGACCATTAAAAATTTAATTATAAATAAAATCTACTCAAACATAAGACTACTAACAAAAGAGAAAAAAAATTATACAAAGGCATTTATGACCCTAGAATTTTATGTCTCAAAACTCAAACCAACAACAATCTATTGAAGGATAATATTTATGCATATAATTTTTCAACTTTAAAGTTTAAAATAGTATCTAACATGTTTTTAAATCCTGCAAAATCAGAATCTTCCTATTTCAAATAAATCTGAATTTATGTTTAATATCAGCAGTGAATATACTCACCTCATTTAAATTTAATATTTCATTCATTCCATATTTAATATTATATGATTGATAGATTATGGGTTAAAAATAATTCAATACCAATTTAATCTATTAAAATATTTGTTTAGTGGTTTTGTAGTTTAGATTTTATTTTATCTAAAATTAAAAAAAAAATAATAAAAAAAAAAACCTGTACCACTACAACCTATGAAGAGTTTTGGGCTCAGTACATGTAGAGATTCGTACTGTTTCTAGGCCAACGGCCGTGCAATGACGTGATTCGGCCAAGATCACGCTCAACTGCCAGGTTTTTTCCCTTTTTTGGGTACCCACTTTATAGAGGCTGGGTGTGTCCCCGGAGGGTCTCCATTCCCCAGGATCACCCCCCGGCTGAAATAACAGAATAAATAATGTCCCGCCACAGCCGGGATTCGAACCCAGACCCGGAGCACAGTAGACTAGCGCTCTACCCACTACACCACGCCGCTCCCAAAATAAGAATATTTAAATCTTTTTTAGTTAATTGGAAAAAACAGGCATCAAAATATGATTATTTAGAATACATTTTACAAAATGTAGAAGTGCATAAGAAGTTAAAGGATTATATTAGTCAATGATTTTTTTATTTAAACAAATTTTATAAACTGAAGAAAACTATTAACAGTCGTTAAATTGTTATTATTATTTGTTTTAATATTGTACATGTAAACAAGTTATTTCTCTGGCTCGATAGTTGGATATGGAAGGATTAAAGGCTTGGAAGTTGTTATTACATGTTCCAAGCAATAATAGCACCCAACGGTGAGTAAGGTTGACATCACTCCTATTTTAGGATTCAGTTTGAAACGAAATATGGGAATCCTGGCTGTGGCTTATTTTCTATTTTTGATTGGTTCCTAGTAAAGCTCATAATTAATTTATGAATCTGACTATAATATTGTCCAGTTAGCTTCTGGGTATTTCTTTTGTCTGTTCATTTTATAATTATTGAATAAACTTAGGCAAAAATTTAATCCGAAATTTTCTAATTTAAATATATATATATATATATATATATATATATATATATATATATATATATATATATATATATATATATAAGAATCAAATAATACAATAAGGTGATAATAACAAGCTTGGCTACATTCAGACCTATATGTATAATAAAAAAAAACAATAAAAAAAACTGTACCTCTACAACCCATGAAGGGTCTTGGGCTCATTACATATAGAGATTCGTACTGTTTCTAGGCCAACGGCCGTGCAATGTGGTGATTAGGCCTTGCTCACGCTCTTCCGCCAGTTTTTTACCTAATTTGGATACCCCTTTTAAGAGGCTGGGTCTCCCCAGGAGGGTCTCCATACCCTAGGGTCGCTTAATTAACAGAACAAGTAATATTCAGTTACAGCCGGGATTCGAACCCAGGACCCCAGATGTAAAGAACAATAGATTAGTGTTCTACCCACGCCGCTCCCTATGTATGTTAAATATAACTTTAATTTTAGCTTAGCCTATAAAGCATAGTATTTCATTATAATTTTTTTTCATAAGATAAAATTCAATTATCTTTTTTTTTTTTTCTCTCTGGAAGATACATGTATTAATCAAAAATAGTAGAAAGAAAAAATCGTTACAGTAGGAAGGAAATAAAATGTGAAATTAAGGTAAAAATTGATTTTATAATAATAAACCGAGCTTTCATTAAACTGACCTTTAACTGAAATATTTTTAAATCATGTATAAAAATAATTTGTTCCTCTGTGTTTATTTTGTATATTTTACTGTACTGTTTAATATTTATCTATTATTCTTTGTGATCTGTTCCGTTTATTGTTTATACTTATATTTGTTATTTATTGCTGTTTATGCGTCTTGGGACCCGTCCTCTACATCCTTTACACTGCTGATATTCCTAATCATCCTGACACCTTTCTGGCAACATTTGCAGATGACACCGCCATCCTATCATCCAATTCCGATCCCGAAATAGCATCCTTAATCCTGCAAAGACACCTTTGTCTTATCGAGGACTGGTGTAATGCTTGACGTATTAAGGTTAATGAAAGCAAATGCACCCACGTCACCTTTACCCTTCGACGCAAATCCTGTCCAATAGTTCATTTCAATTCCATACCGCTTCCTTCCTCAGACACAGTCCGGTATCTTGGCTTACTACTAGACAAAAGATTGACGTGGAACCCACATACAAGACTTAAACGAAAAGAACTCAACAGACGATTCGGACAGTTATACAGACTACTAAACAGAAAATCTAAGCTTACAGTTGACAACAAATTATTACTTTACAAGACAATACTGAAGCCAATGTGGACCTACGGACTTGAACTATGGGGGACAGCCAAACGTTCTAACATCAAACGCATTCAATCCTTTCAATCCAAAGTCCTCCGAACAATAGTAAATGCTCCTTATTATGTCTCCAACTATACCTTACACCACGACCTTAATGTTCCATTTATTTCAGACCTGATTCCATCTAAATTTTCCAAATTCCACCAGAACCTCATTCATCATCCTAATCCTCTAGCACAATCCCTATCCAGCGTCACTCATCCATACAACCCTCCTAGAAGGTTGAAACGGCAGTGGCCCCGAGACATATTGTAAACATCTATTCTGGAGTTCTGACACTGGTCAGATTCTCCTCTCATGTGCGGTGTGATTGTGGCTGTGGCGCCCTCACTTAGCTTCCGCTGGCTCTCACCAGTGATGCGGCTGAGAGGGAGGCGCTGGGATCCTTTGGACTCTGCTTGTCCTTCCACAAGTGGGGGGACAAGCCCCGTCTGGGGTTCCCGAGCTGATTGTAAATATTGTACATAGGTATGAATGTGACATGTTTTGTTTATTTATTTGTTAACTTCATTTATTTGTATTTATTTTGTCTATAAATTTTGTTATTGTATACGTTTATTTATTTTGATTTTATTTTATGTAATTTGACTTTCCTTTTGTTTATATTGTAAATATTGTATGAATGAGATCCTGTAGCACTATTATTATTGTCTATTATGAAAAATTGTAATATATACGAATAAAAAAAAAAAAAAAAAAAAAAAAAAAAAAAATTGCTGTTTGTAATCTATAGCCTGACCAGGCTCAATTTGTATGGGGAATCCCCAGTGACAAATAAACTCAAATATAAAAAAAAGTAAAATTAGTAGGGAAGTGTTTCGTCGAAGAGTAAAAGTGGTATGTTCTGATCGAAAAATAAATTAAGTGAAATCAGCAAATTTTTCTTTAGAATTAGACTATTTAAAATCTAAAGTATTTTAATACTCCTATTTAACATAATTTTTTTTTTTTTTTTTTATAAATCTGTATAAAAATAATTTGTTCCTTTCTGTTTATTTTGTATATTTTACTGTACTGTTTAATATTTATCTATTATCCTTTTGTGATTTGTTCCGTTTATTGTTTATTACTTATATTTGTTATTTATTAGTGTTTGTAATATACTCCTATAGCCGGACCAGGCTCAATTTGTATGGGGAATCCCCAATGACTAATAAACTAAAAAAAAAAAAAAAATTAGTGGGGAAGTTTCTCGTCGAAGAATAAAAGTCGTATGTTCTGATCGAAAAATAAATTAAGTGAAATCAGCAAATTTTCCTTTAGAATTGTGGGCTTATATGAGTATGTTGCTCCTAAGATAACCAGTCCTTAATTCGATCCTGATGTCCAATGCAATTCCGACCTATACCACTAGTATCGTATTAACTTCAAGGCTTGAACCTTATCCTTCTTAACTTTCTCCTCCTGGATCTCCTCGGGTAAGAACCTCCCGCTGTGCCTCCTCGGACTCACACAAACCTCTGACTAATCCTGGCACAAAGCTGAGTAAGATTGTTAGCAGCTGATTCCACAGCTCCCTTTCACTCTCCGTAAGACGCCCCCTGACTCGGATACTTTCCCGCTTCAGAAACCCCAAGGTCCTGCACAAGAAAAGTGTTGCCATCAGAAGCTGCTGATCCGACCGTCACAGTCCCCCGTCCATTGTCCGCGATTCGCTCCGTCCGCTGTCAAGGCCGATGGATTCGCTTCCTCGACTTCTTCTCCTGTCAGCCTATCTTAAGGATTTGCGTTCTTAGATTTTGACTATGAGGATTAATAGGATCTAAATAAACACAAGGTGTCTTTCTTATTACGTTTGTTTATTTATTATTATTTTTCTTTTTTTTTAGCCATTATCAGGGCATTACTGAGCCATGGGCTCACAAGTTTTAGCCGAAACGGCTGACATCCGATTACGATAATTTCGACAGTCGACTCTACATCCTCAATATAGATCAAATAAATCATGTTTTAAATTATCTGATGGTCAAAATAGATACATAACTTTATTTTACTTTCTTTTATAAACAAGTTTCTGTAATTGTATTGCAATAAACAAATAGAGATTCGTACTGTTTCACGTTCGACGGGCGTGTTAGGAGGCCTTTATCAAGTTCAGCCATCAGGGGTTTTTCCCATTTTCCGGGGGCCCGCTTTATAGAGGTTGGGTGTGCCCTAAGAGGGACTCCATACCAAATGGTTCACGACTGAAATAATAGAATAAATAATTTGCCTCAGCCACAGTTCGAACCTATCCACAAGACCACGCTGATTTAAATAATGATGTTAAATGTTAAATGTTAAATGGGACGCGGAAGGTTATAACTGTGATAAGTTTGCTCTCTAGTTTTTTCCGATTTTTGTTATGTTTTAAGTGAAAAAATTTAGTGTTTACAAACAAACTTGCTTCCTAACTGTGTGCTGAACAAGTAAACAAGAAGAGAAGTAAAATTTATTTAGTGAAGTGGGTTCTCCCACTGGAAAAATGACGGAAGCCTCAACTTCAAGTGCTCCAACCAGTGGCTTAGACATTTCCAATATTGCTATCGAGCACGAAAATATCTCCTGGGAGCTTGTGTCAGGAAGAAAAAGACAATTAACTGCAGAAAGAGACCCCAGGAAAATTATGAAGGTTAGTCCACCTACAAATACTCAGAACAGGTTCGAACCGTTATCACCCTCAATAGATGAACCTGAGCCATCAACTAATCAACCTATCAACACCAAACCGCCACCCATACATTTATCTGACGTTAAAGATTACCCTGCACTCATAACATTCCTTCATAATGAGGGAGGGGCAAACAGTTTCAGGCTCAAGACATCTGTCAGGGGAGTAACCGTATACCCTGAAAACTCAGATGTTTACCGAAAGTTAGTAACTAGTTTAAGAAAGGGAGGTGCGTACTTCCACACATATCAACTACCAGAGGAAAAAAGTCCACGAGTTATTATCAAAAACCTACACTACGGCACACCACTCACCACCATAAAAGAAGAACTGGCCAAATATGGATATGAGGCAACAAGTATTGTCAACGTCATTTCACGATTTAAAACACCCCTTCCCATGTTTTTCGTGGACGTCTCAAAAGCAACATTCAATGACAAAATCTTTGACATTGAATTTTTGTACTATACCCATATAAAAATAGAGGAACCGCGCAAAAGAAAAATGATTCCTCAATGTATTCGATGCCAGCAGTACGGACACACAAAAACGTACTGCAACTACCCACCAAAATGTGTAAGATGTGGACTGGGCCACGAAAGCAGTGCTTGCACAAAACCAAGAGAAACAGCTGCAACCTGCGCCAACTGTAATGGCGCTCATCCCGCCAACTATAGGGGTTGCCAAACTTTGAAAGAACTTCGAAAACATCGCTCGAAGCAGTACGCTCCTCTGCGACCTCCAACAGTAAGACATGCACCGCCTGCCCTCAGTGAGTTTCCACCTCTTCCACAACTAAATCAACCTCAGCCACCTCATCCAAGAACTGACCGGGAGCATCAGAGGCAGTTGAATCAACCAGCTCTAGCACCAGACCACCAAGATCAGAGACAGCCACAACAACCAGCTCAAGCCCAGTACCAACAGCACCAGAGACAGCCGCAACAACCATCGCAAGCCCCACACCAACAGCTACCAGCTCAAGCGCCACACCAACGACACATATATACAGGTATGAGTGGGGGCACTACCCTACCGGTCCCGCCGGTAGATAACTCCTCTGGCCAGTTATACAATATTATCAATAATTTAAACAATCTCATTCAGCCCCTCTTCGGTCTTCTTCAACAACTCTCTCAAACTACCCTTGCCCTTAGACAATTATATGCCCATTAATCAGATGACTTTAGGCTCCATGTCTATCATACTATGGAACGCAAACGGACTTAATCAACATAGGACAGAACTAGACATATATTTACACGAGAAACGAATTGACATAGCACTAATCACTGAAACACATTTTACACCAAAATCCAAATTTTACATTCATGATTACAAAATCTATAGAACTGACCATCCAGACAATACTTCACACGGAGGCACTGCTATTCTCATCAGATCAACACTAAAACACCATCCTTTGCAATTACCCATATCACCTGACATACAAGCTACAGCCATTTCACTATTCTCTGAACATCACAACATTACCCTTGCTGCTGTTTATTGCCCTCCGAGATATGTCCTGACTTCCACGATGTTTAGTACCTTCTTCAAACGTCTCGGCAGATGCTTTGTCGCAGGTGGCGATTATAATGCTAAAGACCCGACTTGGGGATCCAGATTATCAACCCCAAGAGGAAGAAATCTCAGGTATGTCCTTCACGAACTTTCATTAGACACGATATCACCACACTCACCTACTTACTGGCCAACATCTAGACGTAAGACACCAGATTTACTTGATTTTTTCATAACTAAAGGACTCCGCACTACACCTCACACAATAAGTACGAGCACAGATCTTTGCTCTGATCATTCTCTTTTGCATTTAGAACTATTTGAAGAACCACTTGTAGCTAAGAAACACATATCTCTCACAAATGGCATAATGGATTGGGATGCGTTCAGAAACTGTCTAAATACTGCTCTCTCCATTCCTTTGGCTATTAAAAATGAAGAAGAGCTTGAGGATGCTGTAGAATGCTTCACACAGAAGCTACAAGACGCTGCATGGTCCTCATCAATTCCTAGACGAAGAAAACATGAAAAGCTACCAATTTATCCACAGTACATAAGGGATTTGATCAGAGCAAAAAGAAGAGCCCGGAAAATATGGCAGACAGACCGACTTCCATCAGACAAACAAATTTACAACCGACTCAACAACGAACTCAAACGACAAATTGCAAAATTTAAAAGAACAACTTATGATAACTACATTAGTAACCTTTCGACTGACGATGGCAGCTTGTGGAGGCATACTAAAAACCTTACTAAGCATCGGGAAGTGCCTGCACCCCTCCGAAAAGAAGATGGTTCCTGGGCCATGGCCCACGGAGAAAAATCCGAACTGTTCGCCGAATATCCATCTTCTATCTTTACACCACACACAGAATTCAACAACATCGAACATGATAAAATTGTACTTAAAACTCTGGATGAACCTTTACAACTGACATTACCTCCTCCTTCCTTCACACCTTCTCAAGTCGCTGAACAAATCAGAAAGTTGCCTAAAAAGAAAGCCCCTGGACACGACTTAATTAACGCTGAGGTACTCCAGCAAATGCCCAGGAAAGCTCTAGTGTTTCTGACTTCAATCTATAACGCGATACTGAGGACAACCAAATTCCCGCTTCAATGGAAATACTCACATATTACAATGATTCACAAGACCAACAAGGACAAAAATACTCCCTCATCATACCGACCAATAAGCTTACTTCCGCTATGCTCCAAAATTTTCGAACATCTACTACATAAAAGACTTCTTGATGTACTAACTAACAACGACATCGTACCAGATCATCAATTTGGATTCAGAAGACATCACTCGACATTGCACCAACTACACAGAGTGACGGACTACATATCCACCGCACTAGAGCAGAAGTTATACACTACTGGCGTATTTCTCGACGTTGCTCAAGCCTTCGACAGAGTTTGGCACCAGGGGCTTCTCTTCAAACTCAAGACTATCCTTCCGCCTACTTACTACCTCATTATTCATTCTTTCCTTTCCCACAGATTTTTCTCCGTTCGACAGGGATCAGAGCTATCTGCCATGAGATCTATCGCAGCAGGAGTACCCCAAGGTGCAGTGCTCGCTCCGTTACTCTACATTATTTACACTCATGACATACCTTACAGCCCCAATATTCTAACAGCGACTTATGCCGACGACACAGCGATCTTAACAAAACATAAAATTGCAACCCACGCCTCAGAGATCCTACAACAACATCTAATAAAATTAAATGACTGGTTCAAACTCTGGAAAATCCGATTGAATAATGACAAATCACACCATATCACCTTTACTCTTCGACATGACACGAGTCCTCCCGTTTTCTTAGACAACACACAAATTCCACAGACGGACACTGTACATTATCTTGGTTTGACGTTTGACAGAAGAATGACTTGGGGCCCGCATATTAACCAAAAAAAGAAAACCCTTAACCAAAGACTGAGACTTCTTTACTCACTCTTTTCAAAACACTCGAAACTAAAACTTCGACAGAAATTAAACACCTATACTTACCTACTGAAACCTATTTGGACTTACGCATCACAGCTATATGGGACAGCTAAAAAGACTCACATTAACAAACTTCAAATCTTTCAGGCTAAAACGTTTAGAACAATTACAAAAGCACCGTGGTACGTTAGCAACATAACTTTACATACTGACCTTAAGATGCCAACCGTCAATGAGCACATACGGACACACTACAAACGTTTCCACTACAAACTACAAGGTCACCCTAACACACTAATCAATGACATGGCCACAACACTCATGCCAGGAAATGCCTACAGAAGGCTGAACAGGAGTTGGATGAGAGACCTTCTCCTTTAGTAATATACACTAATTTCATGCCAGGAGTAGGTACCGCTGGGTGCTGCTCTCCCTCATGCCTATCACGCCATGTTTCTTAAAATTGACCGCACGTTCACTGATTGTTCATTGTATTATTTACAGGTGTGAATAAAGATTTAAAGTTAAAAAAAAAAAAAAAAAAAAAAAATGTGGATAGGCAAAGTGAAATATGCTTGCAGAATCTCATTTTTAATTATCTAAATTCCTAAATTATAATTTGATGAATATAGATATGAATTTAAAAAATAAATGAATTGTATTATTTCAATGGAAAAAACAAAAATTACAATTAATGCCTAATATTTCCCTTGTTAATACAGCATTCATTCTTCCCCAGCGAAACTAATTGTTAGATTATGAATAGAAGATTTTTTTAAATATGTGTTAAGATGTATTGGTCAAGAGTCTTTTATTGTCTGTTGATGTTTTTAAATACAAACTCAATTCTATATTCGGCCCTTGATATTTTTTCTGATTATTTGATAATTAAAAAATTGTTGAGGTAGGGTAATTTATAATAATATTTAAATAGATCAATATTTGAATATCTTGCCGGAAATCTAATTCTAGAATATATTTCTGAGTGTACTGAGCTGGGATTGATTTGTAATTTTTATTATTTTAGATACCATAGGTGTTTATAACTGCTCTAGCATCACAATTGTAGCATCCGGAATCCACCATTGATCCATTGAAATCGTGACCTGATGACCTCTCACTGTAGTTCATTCATTACTCCCAGGCCACTCCGCAGACGTCAAATAATTTACGCTATTTCTTCTACCCTAACAATCCCGCGTTAAAAAAATATCAGTTGTTTTTAAGATTTTTTTTTTTTTTTTTTATAAAATTTCCATAATATCCTTTTTCCTCGCCATGCATGCTCGTAGGTTTTACTCTACCATTTTCAGCTTTTCTCTTCCGGAAAGCCGTATTTCATTTGCAAAAAAAAAAAAAAAAAAATGAATGAAACGAGGAGGCAGAGTAAAAAAAAAAATTCCACCTCTCTAATTACAGCGCAGGATCTGGGATGAGCATTCGTCATTTAACACTGGCAAAGAATAATGGGTTTCTAAGTAATATACATGCAAATCTACTTCATCCTTCTCCTGCTTCAAAATAACTCTTTAGATTATTTCTTAAAATAATATTAATGTGCTTTGTATTAACTTTAAATGATGTTAACTAACGTCAGTATTTGATGCAACTTATGTAACCGAAAAAAATATTCAATCATTCCATGAAGATTAAAAATTCGAAATAACAATATGAGAACATCTTAATATATGTATTTTTAGTGATAAATTAAATAAATACCTTAAGAAATAATTTTTCTTCTTAGTAAAAAGAAAAAAAAAATTAAAAATTTATTGGTTTGTATTCATGTATTCTATTTATGTAAGCAACTGTATATTTTCTATTAAATAAACTCAAAGGTTGGATGAGGGCCAAGTTTACTTTCGTTATCTGTATGTTTCCAACCCGAAAAAAAAAAATCTTCTGGGCTTAGAAATGTTATTTAAATTTACAAAGAACAAACAATTTTTTAAAATTTAATTAATATACTTTTTAAATTATGATACATAGTTTTTATTTTTTTTTTATGTATTTATTGGAATTGACAACTGTTTAATAGAATACGAGTAAAATATAAAAAGGCATGAAACACGTGTATAGAAGCTTCCCAATGGAAGCACTCTAAAAATATTCTAAACTAGGTCTCGGGACCATCTCCTTTTCAGAAGCTTCGGAGGGCTGTCAGAAATTGAAGAGAAAGAAAGGATTGAAACCAGAGCATTAGAGTGGGAATGGAGTTTGTCATGAAAGAAATGATATATGGATCGGGCCAAATCAGGAACGTTAAGGTCTTTATGGACGAGTTTAATCGTGACAAAGTAAATAGGATTGAGGATTTTAGGAAGATTTCGGATTTTAAGGATTGGATAAGGGAAGAACTGGGTGGTTTAGTAGAGCCCAAAAGCTTTTCTCCGTAAGTCCATAAATTATAAAGTCTTTTGTAATTAAGTGGAAGACACAAAAGATTTTGGATATTTCTGAAGGATGGAACGCCTTAGAAGGAAAGGCCATTTGGAGTGGGATATCTAGTTCTGCTTCTAATGTGACCGGGATTATGAATGCATTCTGATGTGGATTAAAGGTTCTGAACGAATATCTTGGCCTTTTCTTCATAAGATCTTGTCCAGTTTGGGATGGATGATCACATTCTTCGAACTTTATTAGCTATTTTGTGGCCATCCATAATGATTTGTCTTTAATAGTAAGTTTTGAATTTTTACTTTTCTGATTTCTAATTTTAGTGATTTTCTGATCTGTTAGTCAGTTCGGTGCAATAAGTTTTGTCTGATGGATATTTAGTCCTATGCTACTTCGAACGTTTTATACTTAAAAATTATTAAACATTGATAACTTAATCAGATACCGTTTTGTCCAGTTTTAGGTGATTCCTTATAATAGTTTTGCATATATATATATATATATATATATATATATATATATATATATATATATATATATATATATATGTATGTATATAATTTTAGAAGGATGATTCCACTGTAATACGGTAGAAACGAAATGGGCTTGTTTATAATTTTTCTAATTCTTGTTAAGAAATTTTTAATTATTTATATTAGAATTAACTGTTTTTAATGTATTTGTTGAAAAAGTATATAGGGTTATGAAGAAATTGTGAAACGTCCCTTAACGTTAATAAACTTTTTTTTTATTTATTAAAAATGTTTTTGTTTTTTTGGGGAGAATTGTAAACAAGCCCATCTTTTCTGCTTATAGTTATAACTGTAATTCTTCCGGGTAATAAAACTGAAATAGGAATATCCTAGTTCAGACGACCCATTGAGAGACTTAAAAATTAAATTGAAATTAAAAACAATCTAATTGAATAAAATATCTCTAATATAATATTGTATATTTTCATTGTCATTATTTATTAATTATGAATAATAAACAAATTAATTAAAACGATGATAGAACCGGCCCCACCCTATCGCTATTACCCCCCCTCACCCTCCCGTGACACACAGTCAGTAGCAGACCGTCTTCTCTCCGTTCAGCATCTCTCTCACAAGGTGAATTGATTCGTGTTTGTTTGTGTTTACGTAAATATAATGATATTTACAAATTTTATCTTATATATAAAAGTTATTTTATACTTCCCTGTATAAACAGTAAGTATTACCTAGGATGTTTTTATTGAAGAAAAAAAAATATCCTAAGATAAACCTCTCAACAAGGTTTTAAACATTAAATTTCCATTTAAAGAGTGAAAGGAAATACGAGCAACTGACTAAATTAATATTGCTATTTTTTTTTAGTGAATAAAGTATATTAAATTGTATTTTTGTATATAAACATGTGTTAAAGTTTATTGTTTGAGTTGTTTTTATTATCCCATATCTCTTTTGTTTTTCAATTATTTTTCATAATTTTTTTTTACTGTAACTTTTATTTATTTTGTCTATGAAATCACTTCTCAGTATTACGAGTATTCATTATACCTAGTTACCGAATGAATTATTTCTAATAATTAAAATAAATAAAAAAAACTATGTTCCTTAAATAAATATCTTACAGAGCAGTCTAGCTTATTATTGACTAAACATTTCAAGGATTAATATTTTTGTATCCTTTACTAAGGAATTTTAAGTCTGTTCTAAAATATCCGTAGGGATTACTTTTTTCAGACTAAAAAAGATACATACGTTAAAAATAAAAATATTTTGTATCGTAATTATTTCTATAAAATATTAAAATTCTATTATAGAAAACAATTTTCTGTTAATTGAATTACTTCTGATATTTTCATCTGAAATTGCATTAAAAATTATTGTCAGTTGTATTTTTGTTTAAAACGAAAAATAAATTAAATAGCAAACAATTTGTAGGGTAATTATAATTTTACGAGTGGCAAAGGGTAGAAAATAGTTCCAATAGATCCAGATTGGCTTAATTCGTAATGGATTGCTACAACTCCCGAAGATTAAAAATGATCAAAATGTCCTTGTATTCAATCTTTAGTACTAACCGTTATCTGTTATATTCTAACAAAATAATATAACTGCCATTTAAATAGATAAACAAACAAAATATATATCCCTTTATAAACATTAATATTTTCGATTTTTTGATGTTTTACTTGTGTTGGATTTAAAGATACAGAATTTAGTTTATTCTCCAGTTTTTCAAAAATATAATAAATGGAAAGATAAATATAGGAAGAAAAATAATAAAGATTGAGGAAAAAATATTAATTAACTATATAAATTATTTTTAAAATTAATATTTGTTATAATTATTTGCATTGTCACGAATAACGTTTGTCAAAAATATCTTTTCATTTTTTAATATAAAAATCATTATTATGTCAAATACTTTTTCATAATCTGTTGATTTCCTATGTTTGAATAATCGACAAACCTTTATCAATATCCATTTTACATTTCTTGCCAGTATTTGAAATATACTGGTGATCCGAAAATATTAAAAGATGATATTTGTACCTCAAAAAAGCAAAGAAGTTCCTTGTTTTGATTCCTCCTAGAAATACTAGAAAATTAAGTTTAGATTTAATAATTTTACTGAAATTTTGTGGGAATGGGAAATATTTTTAAATAAGGCAATTTCCAATTAAACAGGGAAAAATTAATTATATTAGATTCAAAATTATGATGTTCACTAATTGATGTATTTTTATTTGTTTCAGGTGAGTTACTCTCAACTCCTCTAACATTGGTATTTGGTATGAATATATTTTTATTTACTTGTAAAATATATTATGGTTATAAAAAATGTACGGGAAGTTAATTTTATCATATTATTAAATTGACTACCTATTTTTTGCATAAGTTATCAGGTAGATTTAAACCGAGGAAGAAATGCGAAATATCGACCAACGCAGATACAGGAAGTCAAATATTTGATAGCACGCTGACGCGCAGGGATTAGATGTATTATACAAATATATGTCGAGCGGGGTGAATAGGGTCACGCGTTACTATTAGGGTTTTGGAAGTTATTTCGCAAAATAACTAGATTCCACAACATTACAAGATTTTACTGACAAAAAAAAAAAAAATTCTTTATTTATTCTAGGAAAAGTCCCTTTAGAATAATTTTGCAAAATACACAAAAAAACTTGAGTGTCTTAGAATACAAAAATGAAACAAACAAAAAAAGTAAAAAATAATAAAAATTAAAAACAAAACTGTAATAATAGTAATAAATTACAAGGTTGCTTCTAATAATAATAATAATTCCAATAGCTTATAACAAAGCTAAAACAAAAAATAAATTTAAAAATAAATGAATATATACATATCTTAATTACAAATTTTTTTAAAAGAGATTTAAATATTAGTGAGATTTCGATAAAATAAAAAAGTTAAATGTGCAAACAGATAATACAATATATATTTAAATAATCGTTTCTCTATGTTTTTTAAAACTAATTTTAATGTAAATTTGCAAATCATTTTTTATTTCTTTGGCAATTGGAATTAAAGGAAGTGATTTAATGAAAAAAAAAAACAAACATATAATAGTAGATATATCTGGCTATAGGTTATTTATAGATCCGAGTGATTATAAAATATAGTCACGTTTAATGGAAATTAGGTTAATTGTACTATAATGGCCTTGGATAAAGTTGTTTTTTAAAAAAAATGTTGTTTTAGTTTCTGGTTTTGTTATGTCATAGAAGATTGGGAGAAAATATTTACACAATAAGAATAATCTTTGTCCTCTAAATAATTGACTTCTTTCTTAAAATGAATTCTCCCAAAAGTAATAACACAAACAATAGGATGTCCAAACAACCTCCTTATTTTAAAAATTATTTTTATTTTGTACAATATTTATTTCCATTGGTTTCTTATTTTTAATAATGAACCTTTGTAATCAAACAAAAGATGAAAAATACACCCCTCAAAATTTGAGATCAAGATACGTGGAACCCGAATAACGAATTCAAACGCTTTCATTTTCGTTTCTTAAGTTACGTTAATTTTTTTATTTAGTTCATTATCCATTATGCCAGATCTACCTAATAAAATGTGGCAAAACAATAACAATAAACCCTCTATGAACGCAAATCCAGACTCTCACATTCAGATATTAAAACCCCTTCCACTTTAACAAATGAAAAGGTTTCTTACTATGTCAATGATAGACGGCGCATTTAGTAAAATTTCGTCATTTTTTATAGCAAAAACTATTTATAAAAAAGATCAGAGATGGTACATTATTAGTTGAGGTTAACAATAGTACTCAGGGTAATAAATTATTGAGATCCGACAATTTGGGTAAGCAGTTCAAAATTAAGGTTGAACCCCATGGAAAACTGAACGAGCGCAGAGGTATCATTAATTGTTTCGATCTCCGCCACCTGAACCTTGAAACCGACGAAATCGCTAAGGAACTAGAGGAATCAAAACGTAAAACATGTTAAAAGGTTTACTTATAGAAATGGAGGCATTGTTAGAGGTATCTCATCACAAATAACATATTTTATAATTAAAAGTAATAAATATTTTAAAATTAACTAATTTTAAATTTTTTCATTGTCCTTTTTTCAAAAAAACTTTGTCACTTTAAATTAAAAAAAAAAAAAAGGGTCATCAGTATTATTAAAACTAGATGTAAGTAAGCCGATGCCTCAGATCTTTGTCCTTAAATGGCTTAAGGTTTGACCAATTTAAAACGTGCCTGATTCTATTATATATTTTAAAATAAAATAATATGAAGCATTGCTAATTTTATATTTTGTTTGTTTGTTAACGCATTAACGTCAGTTTATGATAAGGTGGCCGATCAGACGATGCTATAATGGGAGTCCTAAATTTCGACTATCCAGGTTTTATTGTGATAGGGATCTTTGACGAGTACCTGACATCCCACAGGCTCGTGACCGCCTTTTCACGTCCCCAACGAAGGACGGCACAACTAAGGAATTTTTACTCCTATTAAAAAAATCTAGGACCATCAACGGTTTTGAACCACCAGTGCCACCATGCTATAAGTGATCCCCTCATAACTTTTGAATAAAAATCTGAGCTATAGTAACTAAGATGTCTGGAATATGTTTTGAAAATTACTGTTTTTTATATTTTAGTAATGTATAGCTCCTGAATTTCTATTATGATTACACAAATTTGACTTAAACGAAACCAAATATTTAGTCATAGAAAGAAATAATCATAATAGTAAATCAGCACAATTATTTTTTAACTTTTCGGATACTGAATTGGGTGTGATACCCGAAACGTTTAGTTTAATATAAAATAAGAAGTTTTTAAAAGAAATATAAGAATATCAGCGTAAGTTTTCTACTTCAACATAGAGGAAGTAATTAATTTGAAACCTCTTCAATAATAACTTAGCTACCTGAATTTTAAATATTTAGTTTTTCATTACTTGGAAAAAATTGCCGTAGTTTCTTTTTGTTTGGTTTTTCTTTTCTGTTCGACTAATAAATCTAAGAGAGGAGTTTTATGAGAGGGTTTAGAGAACTGTTGAAAGCGCTCTCGAGTCCAGGGTTTATTCTGCAAACAGAACTCTTAAGTTTGCTCAGAACATTAAGGGCTAAAGCCGAGGTTTAGCCAACGCCTGAGAGACTGCTCTAAAAACCCCCCTAAAATCCAGCGCAGGCCTAACGAGGAGGCCAGTTCAATGCCCCCCCCTAATTCCGAAACACTTGAGGGGGTGCTCTCCTTCCCTAATTTGTTTTATGTTTATAAGGAAGGGTTTCGCTCCCGGGTTTTTTGAAAAGAGGGCGAGTGGAAATACACTCGCTGAGTAATGAACTCTCGCCCGGAAACAGCCGCGGGTCTGTTCACTTCCAATTATTATGGGACCAGGCCGGGGGAGGAAATTAAAAAAAAATAAAATCTTGACAGTTATCGCAACCTCAATTATGTTGAACACTGCAGACCCATGCTCCGAATGAAAAACTGCACAAGTTTAAATGGTCTCCTAATTAAAGTGCCAATTGTTACCCGGTGATTTGTAAGATAAATATGAAGTACGACCCGTTGATTAGGTGTGGTGTGGTCACCTTATTTACATGATTGTATTCATATGATGGCGACTTTAGCTTAGAATAAAAAACATTCCTTTAAATATGAAAATCAGGCATATCCTTTGAAATAGTAAAATTAGTCCTTTTCGTGCCTGAGCATGTTTAGCAGCATGGTCTAGACGATTTATAATGGATTGACTCATATATAAATATATCTCACTCCTACAATCGCCCTGAAGAAGCCCTAAAGTTTAGGCCGAAACGTCAGCACTATAAAATTAAGTTTCTACTTAATTGTGGGTTAATTTGATGCACCCTCGACTAACTTCTCCTCTATGAATATTATAATTTGAAAAAAGGTTGGCGCTAAAGCTTTCCAGATATTTACAACTGATTATTGGATATAACTTAAAAGTAGCAAATAACATTATACCGTTTGATAATTATAACATTCAAAAAGTTATTTAATTAATATATTAATTAATTATTTTGCAAAAAAATAGTTTAAATCAGGTTAACCCGTCCAAATCTGTAACCTATTAGATCTTCGAAGAGACAGCCCACTGGGGTAGGTGATTGGTCAGTTCTTGATTAAATGCTGACCAATGGGAGCGGGTGAAGAGAAGCATCGATCCCTATTGGCTACCGCAAGTGTTGGAGTCAGCTGTATATTTATATAGGTCGCAACCTCCACTGCCCTGCGGTCTCTGTATTCCCAGCTCAGGGCTTTCAGGCCATCTATTATACATTCCTCCTCAGTGTTAGTTTGTTTCTCTTGCCTCTGATTTCGAGCTCTCTGGTTATTGACATTTTCTACATTCCACCAAACGGTAGAAGTATATTTCAATCATTGTTCACAATAGGAAGGCAGATATATCTCTGAATGAATAACAAATTAATTGTACTTAGTACATTATCTATTAGTTTACATTTCAACGGGGAGTGGGGTGGCTGGGTGGGCTAGCGCGTGTTGCCTAACCACTACAGATGACCAAAAACTTGTGAAACCAAATAATTAAGAGTTCGAGTCTCGGTTATGGGAGACTTTTATCTCAGTATTTATCCCCCGCCCTCACCCCCTGGCCAGAGAAACCCCCTTATAGCCTTCAAAGGCGAGGTAAGAGTGAAAAAAATAATAAAAAGTTTAATTTTCAATTAGTAATATGTAATGTGATTATTTATAATTTACTACCTGTAATTAGGCCTTGGTCTGCTGTTGGATGTAGTAATGTAAAGTAAAAATAAACAAATGTAAAATTATAGGTCAGTAGGATTAAAAATACTGCAAAATGCTATAAAAATCAATGATGCAGTAACAAAAAAAAATAGAAATAAATAAAAGAAAAATTAATTGTGAAGGGTATTGTATATAGATATTTCTGTTTTCAAATCTGCTTTACGAAAGTAGTCGTTTTAATGGTCCTGTATCATCAATATATGTTTTATTTTTTTGCAGCTAGTGTAAAATTTTGGGTTAAAATTGTTTCAAATATTAGATCAATAGTCCCTTTTGTCTATATTTTATTGACAATGAAAATAAAATATTATTTTATAACATGTGGTTTGTCCATTTTTTTTAAAAAGTTGTTACTTTAACAATTTCTTTTCATAGAAACACTATTAGGGCCATAGGAAAAGCTAAGAAGTTTTAAAATATTTATGATATGCAGCCAAGAACCTAAATTAATATAAAATAATTATACTGTTGTTATGTGTTATTTTTTTGTTTTATCATTTTCAATAATGAAAAGTTGATGTCTTATGTTTGAAGATACGTAGAATTCGAATAATGAATTAAAAGAAAAAATCTGCCGAGCCGCCTTACAAGTTTATAAATACCAACATTATTAGCGATACTATTCATTGCCCAAGATTGTGACAGATTGTATTATTTCTAAATAAATAAGAAAAAAAAAAACAAAAAAAAAAACTAACGATATAGAATTAAATTCCTTCCAAAACAAAAATAGAATCATTAACGGAGTAGAGGTATGGGGCTCTACTAAACAGCAGGTAAAGAAAAGCTTTGATGATAGGCCGGCCACTTTCCTATATAAATTGTTATACCTTAATATAATTATTTGGAGATAATAAACCATTGTGTTATAATTTGCTGAGTTTTTATTATTAGATTTATTATTTTATAGAATGTATTTTTTATATTTGCCGGTATTTAGTTTTTATTTTAGTTTTATTTAATTTTAGCAGAAGAACATATTGATTTTCTCCGCAACCCGATCTTGACGTTAATTGATTACAATTTGCAGTCACTACTCAACCCTTATTTATTATTTAAAAAAACTTTTCTTTTTCAGATTTCACTGTTGGTGCCTTGAAATATTCCGATATATCAAGGTCTATTTTTTATCAAATTAAAAAAATAAAATAAATTACTTATTTCTTTACTAAATTTAGTACTTGTTTAACCTAGTATAGTATAGTTACCTGTTATCCACGAACTAAGAGGAAGACAAGGGGCTTCCCACCATGCGAAGTTTCCGCCTTTGTGAATCGAAGCGTAGAACAAAGGAATTCCGCTCGTTCAAGCTGAAATCCAGCATCTAAAAATATAAGTTTTATCGCTCCCTAGAATGTCCCCCTTTATAAGCTCTGTCGATCGATGTCGTATATTTCTACTAAATATATTAAATGCAGACAAAACTCTTTTTAGCTTCCACACGGTTAAATTTTAGATTCAAAATAAACCTATCAGTTTGTGATCAGTGACACGAGGCTGTTGCACCCTGTTGTTGGTTCCTATATTTTTGCCATTAATGAGTGGAGCAAGAGGTTTCTAATGACTATTTCAGTCAGTGACCCTGTAATCTTCTATTGATGTCTTGTTTCGAATGGCAGAAGTAAACATCTGTGTGATATTCAAGTATTGTTTTGTTTCATTATGAACAACATTTGTGATCGATAGAGAAAGATTCAGCAGAATTCAAGTATTTTTAATACCTGAGTAGCTAGTCTGGGTAAAATCATTATAATAAATAATTGGGTTTAATTTAATACAAATATTGGTTTGTTTCAAATGAAATATCCGTTTTTATAGTTTCTGAAATAAATAAAGGATTTTGCAGGTCTCTGTTGTTATCTTCCGAATGTTTATATATTTAAAGTAAACAGTTACTAATCCTCTATTATAAACATTAGCTTCCCAATCAATTACCCACTTTTTAGTATACCTCCAAATATGAACAGGGAAACACGCGATTTTCGAGTAATAATTTTGTACGAGTTTAAACTCGGCCATTCAGCAGCTGAGACCGCTAGAAATATTTGCAAGGCGTTTGAGGAAGGGAGTGTTAATGAACGGAACATTCGCCGTTGGTTTGCTAAGTTTTCAGCTGGGGATACCGACTTGGAAAACTTGCCCAAAAGACGACCTCCGTCCGTATAAGACAACGATATCCTCAAACATACAGTAGAAGGAAACCCCTACCAAACAATAAAAGGACTCTCAGCACAATTAAATGCAAGTGCATCTACCGTTTCCAGATATTTAAAGTGTGTTGAGAAAGTAAAAAAGCTCGATTCATGGGTACCTCATGATCTCACTGAGCGGCATGTTTCAAAACATATCGTGCAAAAATTGAAAGAACTGGGCTACGAAGTTCTTCCGCACCCACTATATTCTCCCGACTTGTCTCCAACAGATTACCACCTGTTCAGGAATTTAGGCAACTTCGTCAAAGGAAAACTTTTTGAAAATGATGATCAAGTGAAAAGTGCTTTTTCAGATTTTGTTTCACTTCAAAGCTCAGAGTTTTTTAGTTCGGGGATAAAAAAGTTGGTGTCACGTTGGAAAAAATATTTAGAAAATGAAGGTAAATATTCGAATCAAATTATCTTGTTTTCATATCGTATTTTTAATAAAAATCCTTTACCTTGAAAACGGACATTTCATGTGACACAACCCAATATATGCAAATAGGAGTCATATTATCCAGCGCCTTTCGTATTTTAGAAAGTATTAATTTTTTATTTATTTCTCTATTACCTCTAAAGTCCACTAAATATTTTTGTTGCAAACGTTTACTGGCAATCGGCTCTAAAATTATTGTCTTCTGTACTAATCAAAAAGTTGTCCAATTTTGTTTGTATATATGTTTATGGTATTTACAACTGTATTTTAAAATACATTCAGTAAATGTGATACAAGATAATACTGTCATGATTCACATATAGAGATACTGCCCATTGGCAGATCTCCAAAAACTATGCTGAACCAGAAGGTCTCGGGGCCATCTTCTTTACAGATGCCTCGAAGGATTATCAAGGATTGTTGAGGGGACAAGGTTTGAAACTAGTGGATTAGAGTGAGAATATATTTTGTCATGAAAAGAGTGGTACCTTTTATTAAATTTAAATTAATAATCGTATAAGTTATAAATAATTTATGTGAGACTTGATTACCTTTCTTCTTCTCTATTCAACATTACAAAATTGAACCATAGTACATTTATTCATTAAAGAAAATTTCACCAGGAATAATTTCATAGGAAATATTCAACAGACTTTCCAAATTTTATGTGACTACAAATTGAGGGTTTTATATTAATTTTAATTGCACTTAAAGATCTGGTTCCGTCCAAATTTTCCATATTCCACCAGAACCTCCTTCATCATCCTAATAATCAAGCCCAATCAATCCCTATCCAGCTCCATCATCTATACAACCCACCTAGAAAGTTGAAACGGCAGTGGCCTCGCGACCTCTTGTAAAAATATGTATATATTGGAGTTCTAGCACTGGCTAGATTCTCCACTCAATGTGCTGTATATTTGACGTGTATGTAGGTATGAGTGATTTCTAGACTTAGTATATATTTCATATTTGTATTCATTATTGTATATATATTTTATTATAATTGTATTGCTATGTAAATATTGTATGAATGTTATCTTTCACCACTATTACTAATGTCCAAATTAGGACAGATTGTAATATTACTCAATAAATAGTGTTGTTAAAAAAAAAAAAGGAACCTAAAATTACATTATCTAAGTTTTCTGGGTTCTTTCCCACCTTAAAGGCTGATTTTTTTAATATGCAACAAACAGTGAGCCACTTAATCCAATAATGTAATTTTTCCACCGCTAAGTGTCCGTATCATTATTATTATTCAAAATTATTATTCCTACTCGTGTAACAAAACAATCCAGCAAAGATCCTCATGATGTCTCCGGGTAACACTAATAACAATGTTCTGGGCTCTAAGGACATTCTAGAAAGAAGGCGGAGATACCATTCGGACACTCATTATAGATACCATCTCAATACATATTTCGGGACTTGATTCGCAATCATCCTGATTCATACCTCAGAGGAATTTACAATACAGAGTATGGACTGCCTCAAGAGGCTTGCTGCTCTATTTGCTGCCGCCAGAGGATCAGTAGATGATCAAAGGAGATATCACTCGAGTCCGAGTGGCCTGCCCAGATCATTAGGGATGCCATATTGTATCTCTGTCTTCTTTTGATCTCCTCCTACTAACAAGGAGTAAGGGATGGATATTTGCAGATGTATTATGAAGTACCGGCGTATTAACTTCTTATTCCATTATAACATTACATATTCGAAATAATTTATAAAGATAATAAAATAATTGTGGTATTAAAAAAAAGTGATTGGACGGTTTTAAAATATATAAATTTTAATTTCAATATCATCTTATTACTATTTCTTTAAAAAAATTTAATGTTTGTTAGTTAAGTATGGGTTTAATTTTGTTCATAGAAAACTTTATTCAAAAATACTTTCTGTAAAACTTACATTTTCATATTAGATCCGATCCGACATATTCCGGCCGTCGGAGCAAAATGCGGACAGTTGAGTTAGTACGGAGTGTCTACATTGGATCCGCTCCGATCCGTCGGGACACGGCACTGAATACAGTATTGCAATATAGAACCATCTTTCCAAGTAGTCTACCACAGATTTACATGTACCATAAATCCTCATTACGTCTATCTAGGTAATCTACATGTGATTTTAGACCAAAGCTTTTCATGCAATAATCATGTATTCTGTATCATTCGCACTTCCATAGTTATCCCCCAAAAATTGTCAAATACTCCGTGATTCTTTTAAGGTTCATCGGCCTCTGGTTTCTACCCTTATCTTCCCCCACTTCGACAATGGTTGCATTGTATTCAGTGGATTATCTGATGGGCTTGAGATGAGATTGGAAAGACTAATAAAATTTTTCATCAGATTCATCTTCAGAGTCTCAATCCAGTTTTTCGGCAACAATATTTTCAGGGAGTATAAATATTTCGTACTTTTAAAAACCATCTTACATATTAGACCTACTCATCCCTTGTTCTTCTGTCCATTTGTTTACCACGAATTCCCAGACTGCTAACCTCAATTTTCCTTCTCACAGAACATCTTCCTTCAAAAAATTTCTTTGCTGTGCGTCCACTTTGTTCTGGAATTCCATATCTACTCCTATGCGCAAAGCATCATCTTTAACTTTATTTAAAACGAAATTATTTCACCATCTACCTAGCCACCAATATTCCAAGTGAATGTTAACACATAGATATAATAATATTACTAGTCATGTTTCGCACCACCTATTTTCCTCTGTTATGGAAACATTCCACTATCATTCTTTTACTAAAACCAGGCAAACCTTCCAACAACACTTCATCCTACAGGCCTATTAGTCTACTCCCCATCCTCTCAAAAATCTTCGAAAGGCTTCTTCTTAAACGTATCCTACCCATATTAGAATCTCAAAATCATCCTTCCCATGAGTTTGGATTCTGTCCTCAGCATTCCACAGTTCAACAGGGGCTCCGAGTTGTAGACCATATTTCCTCAGCTCTTGAATGCAAAGAGTATTGTTCTGGTGCGTTTCTGGACATTGCGCTAGCTTTTGACCGGGTATGGCACACTGGATTACTCTTCAAGCTGAAAACCCATTTACCCCAGTCTCTATACCTCATTCTCCGATCGTATCTCTCAAACCGTTCCTTCCGCGTTCGCTGTGGTGTAGAATTTTCTAACCTTTATCCCGTTGAGGCCGGTGTCCCTCAAGGCAGCGTCTTGGGACCCGTCCTCTACATCCTTTACACTACTGATATTCCTACACATCCTGATACCTTTCTGGCAACTTTTGCAGACGACACCGCCATCTTATCATCCAGTTCCAATCCTGAAACAGCATCCTTAAACCTGCAAAGACACCTTTCTCTTATCGAAGACTGGTGTAATGCTTGGCGCATAAAGGTGAACGAAGCCAAATGCAAACACGTAACCTTCACTCTTCGACGAAACTCCTGTCCGCCAGTTTACTTCAATTCCATTCCAATTCCTCCTTCAGATACAGTCCGGTATCTTGGCTTACTGTTAGACAAAAGATTGACTTGGAACCCACATACAAGACTTAAAAGACAAGAACTCAACCGACGATTCGGACAGTTATATCGACTACTCAACAGAAAATCTGAACTTACAGTTGACAACAAAGTATTAATCTACAGGACAATACTGAAGCCCATCTGGACCTACGGACTTGAACTGTAGGGGACAGCTAAACGTACTAACATCAAACGCATTCAATCCAAAGTCCTCCGTACAATAGTAAATGCTCCTTATTATGTTTCCAACTATACCTTGCACCACGACCTTAATGTTCCTTTTATTTCAGACTTAATTCCATCCAAATTTTCTAAATTCCACCAGAATCTCATTCATCATCCTAATCCTCTAGCTCAATCCCTATCCAGCTCCACTCATCCATACAACCCACCTAGAAGGTTGAAACGGCAGTGGCCCCGCGACCTTTTGTAAATATATTGGAGTTCTAGCACTGGCTAGATTCTCCACTCAATGTGATGTATGTATGAGTGTGTGTATGTGTATATAGGTATAAGAGAATTATTGACTCTATTGTATTGATTCATTATTGTGTATATATTTTATTGTAATTTTATGCTGTGTAAATATTGTATGAATGTAGTATGTATGATATCTTTCAGCACTACTATTAATGTCCATTGGGACAGATTGTAATTTTACTCAATAAAGAATTATTGTTGTAATGAGTCATGTTTCATTCTAAAATGAGGATTACAACAGTTATTTAAATATAATTTTTTTTTTTTTAACTTTAAATCTTTATTCACACCTATAAATAATACAATGAACAATCTGTGAATGTGCGGTCAATTTTAAGAAACATGGTATACATGTGTATACATAGTATACATGTGTATACATAGTATACATGTGTATACATAGTATACATGTGTATACATAGTATACATGTGTATACTACTTTTATAACTAATGTAAGGCATATTAGTATAACCTTAATTTTTTTGTGCAAGACAAAGGACTGTTTTTGTACACTAATATTATTCTTAGGGGACTAAAAGTCCTAGAATAAATATTTTCTAAAGCCAAATCTGAAGCTCCCACCTTATCTCGTTGCGATTGTCAACGGCGCATACAGTTCTAAGCCATTTACGATTTTCCATCCGTAACTTTTTCAACTCAAGTTGAGTTATGTGGACGAAGCAGTTCTGAACCGACGTATGTATTTTACAACCTTTCAGCCCTCGTATAACACAAACTTCGGTATGCTAACCTCAAGTCTTCTGCAAAAACGCTGCGACAGCATCCAAAGTTCATGATTTATTGCTTCCAGGCAGTTCTAATTTTTTTTTTTTTCCAAAAATTGCTTCAGAGTTTATGCTAAAGTATTTTGGAATTTAGTCTGTTCATAAACGGTACACTGCCGATCAAAAGTTTGAGACCACCTATGGTTTACACCAATAAATCATGAATACCTAAATAAAATATAAGTATCTTATTATTATTTGTTAATTGCTAATTAGGTGTATAAAAGGTTTGTCAATGTCGTTAATAACAAAAAATAATTTGATGATTTATCATTATCTCTGAGACTTCTACCGTGATAAAAATAAACAAGAAAGAACAATATGATTTTTCTGTCTGGAGCTTTATTTACAGTCTAATAATCCCCATAAGGGAAATTGAAATGATATATGTTATTCTTAGTTTGCTTTATTGATTTCTCGACTGCCGATGTTGTGAGAAGTGCTCAGGCAATTTTCCTTTTATTATTTAATAACGGTTAAAAGAATGTATTTTCAATTGAATTCTGTTGTGCGAACCCCATAATACGCGAGAAAAATAAGTGAAAAAATCCGAGCGACAAAGTGCCGCAAAAAAATTCAGACAGATTGATTTATGTAAACCATACGTGGTCTCAATTTTTTGACCGGCACCATATATTTTGAAAATATATTTTTAAAAAACATGAGACGCTTGATTAGAAAAGGTGATTCAGAGAATCGTAATGCCTAACCTTGATTTATCTTCTTATGAAGCTTATGAAACCTGGTGCGGGCAACACACGACTTTCACTTACCTCCGTTTTTAAAATCGGTTAAAGAATTTCCAAATACAGTTAGAGATAAAAATGAGGGAAACCATTGAAGAATTAATTAAATTGAATTAATATATAAACATGTTTTTTTTTTATTAAAAACTCTGTTATATTATTATCTAAAATAATCAGTTAGTTTTAGTTAGCTTTATCGGCATTCATCACTCTTTATTCAATTTAACAAACTTGTGTATAAGAAAATATATCTTCTAAAGTCTTTCTGTTCCAACGGTGTATTATACATCTATATTACTGTTCTGATGTTCATAAACAAAATTGGGGAGGGGAGGGGGGACTCTGCTTCATTGATAAGCCGCCAGGTTACTTACAGCACGGACAACATGAATTTCCCTTTTCGGAAACCCGAAACAGTTTGTTTTATCGGCTTTTCATCACTCCCCAATACGCTTTACAATTCCGTGTATCAGATAATATTTTTTCTAAAATCTTTAGCTATCCAAAGGTATAATATACATCTATATTACTATTCTTGTGTTCAAAAACACACAAAATGCATAAAAAAAATTGTTGTTAAGTTTTCTCCTTTAGTTGTTTATCAAATTCGCTCAACTTGCATATTTAGCTGTTAATTATCGATAGTAACAATATAATACCGTTATTTTTATAGAATCTACAGAATTGAAGATACTTTAGATGAGGAAAATTTAAAATATCGTCATTTAAGCCCTGTCATAATATTTCAATCAGAATGAAACCGATATCATATTAAAGCCCATTTAATTTTACATTCACAAAGCGAGTTTAATCCAAATCGTTAGAGCCGTTTTTTAGAAAATTATAAAAAGGTGCAAAATGCATGGTATAAAGTAGCGCGGTCAGCCGAATTCATTAAAAAAGTTGCGGTAACATATCGGGCGTATAGGTGTCAAATAAAAAAATTCAGTTTCACTAGACTTTTCGTTTTTTCCCGAGAGTTACCACACACACACACAGAGACCTTTTTGTGGGACTTGGTCATTTGGACTCAGAGGGCCCTAAAACGGGTATTTCTGTTGAAAACTGGAATTCGAAAGTTTTCACGATCGCTATACTTTCCCTTACTATATATTTCATATATAGGTAAGTGAAAGTAAAAATGCAGATTTGTTTTCTGGAATAAAATAAATGTAACGTAAACATATAAATAAATTACCTTTGTGTTGCTTCAGAAATTTTTGATATATTTTATACATAAGGGTTTATCGGCCTGATAAACAGATGGACTGTCACGTCAAATTCTAATTCGTAATTATCTCGAAAATAATTAAAATTGATAATTTATGTAAAAACATTGGAGAGAGGAGGATGCATTTTAAATCTGTTTCATAATCCTTTAAACTCTCTTTCAATTCAGTTTAATTCATTTAAATTTTTCCGCTATGTTTTGGATCAAATTAGCTTAAATCCAGTGGGTATGGTCATTGTCTAGACAGAATAAGTAGTATAAATTCAGATACGATTAAGGCATGTTTAATTTTTTTTTTCCTTACGATAATCTAATATGATAATTAAAAATAATAGTAGGCTTGCCGAACCCGAAGGTTCTATGCCCATACCTCCAAATATCGCCCTCACAGATTCGTCCAATGTTTACCGTTCATGCCAAAGCCCCGAGATCAGCCTTAACGCAATCCTCCCATCGACGCTTCGACCTACCTTTCGGACGCCTACCAGTCGGATCAGCGAATACCAACTTTCCCGGAGTCCGTTCTAGAATGATAATTAGTATGCTAAAATATTTAGTGTTATTCTAAAGGGAAAAAAAAATTCATTTTACTCTACCAAATTGTTTATATAGCGTTTGACGGATATATCTCTTGTTCACAATTCAATCGAATTCTATTTGAAACGAAAATTCATTTTATCTTGTTTCAGCTTTTTCTTAAGAATAGTAAGGCATATAAATCAGAATTTTTCAAAAATAGAGCTGTGTTGATATTTTTCCAGTTTTAAATATACCTTTTCTTTTTTACATAAAGAAAATGGCCAGAGCGCCTTCTAATATAAATTATACATTAAAGTGTATTAAATTTATATAAGAGCTTAAGAAACACCGACCAACACTATCAATTTATATTTCCGCTATTTTAAGACCTGATATAGTTTTATGTATAGTAGAGAATTTTATTTTCTATACAAAATTAGGTATGTGTAAATTCTTAAGGCGAATTTTTTTACTTTCAATTACATATATATGAAAAATATAGTAAGGTAAACTATCGCGATCATGAAAATTTTCTAAATCTAGTTTTCACCGGAAATACTCGTTTTAAGTCCCAAATGAAGTCTCACAAAAAGCGCTCTGCGTGTGTGTGTGTGTTTCTGTCTGTGTGTGTGCGCGATGTCTATTTATAAAACTGAAATTTCATATTTTAGGAGCGTATATGACAGATATACGAGATGTTACAACTTTTTCAACAAAATCACCAATCAGAAGAGCCACATTATACAAAGCATTTTGCACCTTTTTACGATTTCCTAAAAAACGGCTCTGACGATTTTTATTAAACTATCTATATCGATGTAAACTATTATGGGCTTTAAAGTCACGTAGGTTTCATTCTGATTGAAAAAGCCTGATATGGCTTAAATGCTGATATTTTAAATTTTCTTCCTCTAAAATACACATAATTTTGTAAATTTGAAAAAAAATAACCATATCATCTTGTAAGCATCGATAAAAACGGCTAAATATACAAGTTTAACGAATGTGATAACCAACTAAAGGAGAAATTAATAACAATTTAGAGTAGAGTAACTAAAGAAATAATTGTTTATGGTTTTTTTATCCCTTTTTATCTTATACACAATTTAAATAAGCTAATGAAGAGTGAAGCCCTTGGCTGAGGGGCTAGCGCGCTAGTCTCTCACGTCTAAGGTTATTAGTCGAATCCCAGTCACGGAGGGACTTTTTCGAGCATTTTAATAATAGGGATTCACTCACAGCCTCTCTCTCAGGCATGTGAAACCCGTCAGCCAACTGGTGGTGAAAAATCACAAAACTAGGGAAGAGAGTGATGAACTTACCCTATAAAATTCATCGCGAAACGCGAGTTTTATCTCCCAGCAGAATACACCGCACGGACAAGGACCCACGCGATCTGTCGCGCCACTGGAAGAATGGAAAATGATGAAAAACGAATACAACTGAGTGGTTTTTGTAAAGAACAATATAATACATTATTTAATGACACACGTATTATTGAAAATAATAATAATCATAATAAAATTGAACATATCTTTTATATTATTGTTTAATTTATTTATTATTTCTTTTATTTTTTAACGTTCTTGTTTCAAATAGGGATACGTTATCCTAAGGTCATTTTATTTTTTATTTTTTGTATTTAAGTATTAAGTCTGTAAGGATCAGATTTATTCCTCAAGTCCATCACAATTATAAAAGTAAGCCTCTCTCTTCCCTTTGTGGCCAATAATGTATTACAGATTTCTTAATATGCATTTAAAATAATATAATTTAATGTACGTTATCTAATAACTAACATTTTACCTGGTAGTTAGTTATTTTTTATCCTGAAATAAACCCAAGTTAACGCCATTGTTAACAAGCTCCTCTATTGGTGCAACCCTAATTAGCCGCTGCCATCTAGATATCCAGCAAGTTCCTTTTATCTGATCTTTTATTCATAAATGAGATTATGCAGGTTGTGGATTATAATGATTAAAATCAAAGGAAGCTGCCGGGTAAACCACAGGCCCTATTAAAAATATGCATTTCACTTCCTTGTTTTAATTACACACAATTATTTATCTTATTGGATCAAAATGTTTCTCATTTAATATGATTTCTAATTAAAAATAAGTTTTATAGTTTCCACCGTAATTATATCATCTCCTTTTCCATGCATGATGCTATAACTGGTGATTTTGTGTTTAATTGCCTTTTCTTAATTCACAATATTCTCTTGATTTTATTTTTTATTGATTAACATTTTTTTAAATAAAATTTTTCTCTGATCAGTTAAAAACTTTTAAATATTTGTTCTAGACTAAAGTATTTTATAATAGTATATTATAATTTCATCTATATAAAACGTGATACAATTTTGCACGTCCTTTTTGTTACCAAAATATAAATTTCTTACTTAATTAAGAAAAATTATTTAAAATCTTTCTCTTTTATTATTTTATATGACCGTAAACCAACACTTTTCTGTTTTTCTTTCTTATTCCTAAATACATTATTATTGAACATTAACATGTGCAAATACGGTATTATTATTGTGAATTTTATAAAATTGGAAATTAATTGCTAAAAGTAAGATGTGAGACTAGAATTGACCTGCTATCAATAAATGTTTTATTAATTGATACTTTAAGGCATTTACTTCCAATATTCGCTGATTGTCAATCATTTATTGACAGGTGTGAATGAAAGCATTTGAAGATAAAAAAAAAAATAAAAAAAAATAAAAAATTAGTTTGTGTTATATAAAGTCGTAATTAACGTATCTTTATCAACGAATATTTAATAAATAAAGAATATTTATTCCTTGAGTACGAATAAAATAACTGACATTTTTTAATTAATTGAAAAATAGTTTATTACTTTTTCTTGCATTATATTTATTTTGCATAAAATAAAATTTCCACGTTGTTGCAATGTTTTAATGAACGGTTATGTTTTAATGCATTATCACAAATTTCAGATTGTTGTTTGTTTTGTTTTTAAATAATAATATTAGAATGTACCTCACTACTTACCATTTAAATTCTTAGTTATTTTGTTTCATAAAACATTTTTATCAAATATTAAAATATAATTTAATACATTACATAATAAAAATAATATATATTTATTACATATTTAAATAATATTTCTATAATATCTATAAAAACAATGATTCTATGGGAGCGGTACGGTCTAGTGGATAGAGTACAAGTCTACTTACTGTTCTTCCGGAGCTGTGTTAGAATCCCGGCTGTGGTAGAACATTATTTATTCTATTATTTCAGCCGAGAGGCGACCCATGAGTCTGGAAGCCCTCTTGAGGCACACCCAGTCTCTATAAACTGGTTACCCGAAATTGGTGAAAAACCTGAAGGGTGAGTGTGACTTCGGCCTAATCATCTCTTCGCATGGCAGTTGGGCTAGAAACAGTACGAATACGTACTGAGCCTGAGTCTCTTTCCAGGTTTTAGAGGTAAAGGTTTTTTTTCTGTTACTTTTCAAATCCTTTTTTTAACAATATTTCCAGAAAATATTGTTCTAATAGTGCTTTCTTCCGGAATGAAGACATATTTTATTACTATCAATATTAAAAATTAGTGTTTATAAGCTACGGTTTTCTTTTCCATTGTTATTTTTCAATAACATTAATTTACCAATAATGACCTGCTGTGCTATGGTAGCTTCCTTTGTGCTGTAATAATTAGTATTGTTAATGCTATTTTCCTACCTTCTAAGATAATTCCATAATCCTTTGATCCTTTTTGATGACAAAAGGTGGGTTCTCCCCTCCCCCAATTCCTCCTCCCCTCTGTGGTTTCTTGGCTTCATGGTAGAATTACTCGGAGCCCTTAGCAGACAGTTCTGCTGATTAAACATCTCGCTATTTCGCCAATCCTAAATGTGAAAACAAGTGCCTGTTTGATATCAAACAAGCTCATGGTTTGTTCTTGTTATATATTCATTACGTCTGAACATTTGGTTTCTCTGAATACTCTCAATATGTGTCTTTTTTATGAAACTAGGTATGGTTCCTGCAATAGTCTAATAACTTTTTGGTTTAGTTGGCACCACTCTATTATAACTTTTTAAAACTACTATGTCTCGGCTACAATGTCATCTTGAGGTAACAATATATTGTTGTTATTTTTTTTAATTATAACATTTATGTATTAAAACATTTTTTTACTTATATTTTATTTTAATTTAATAATTTTTAATGTTCAGAGAATTTTTAGGGCCATTTGCGTTGAATTTGTATTTATAAAAAAATATAATTTATGTTCTAGAAATAGTTGTTACTTGAAAAAAAAAACATTTTCGTAGTAGTGATGAAATAGTATTTTAGCGGAACGTAGTAATTTTAAGAGTTTTTATTTGGGGTCATCACCTGTCGTATGATAGCTAGCATATCAGCCTTATATGCTCTAGAACGTGTGTTCAAGCCCCGGCAGATGGCCCTATTATTCCCTAATGGGAGAAAAACATCCTTAGTTATGCCGTCCTTCGGAGGGGATGTAAAATGGTGGTCCAGACCTTGTGCGATGTCGGGTACCCGTCAAGCATTCCTAAACTAATTAAACCGAGATAGGCAAAATTTAGGACACCCATAGTAGCATCGTCTGATTAGCCACAATTGCGTAAAGTGGCGTTAAATGAATAAAAAACAAATAGTCGTAATTAAGTGTTAGAGTGCTTTTACAGCCTCATTTTGTTTATCCTAAACCAATTAAAAATTCAATGATTGTAATTATGTTTATTATTTTTATTGGAGTGCTTTCAATTGGCAGTTTCTAACCGCCTTTATCAAACCGAAAGTATATTTACTTGAAATGAAAGAGAAAAAAAAGTATGAAGGAAGAAAGAGAGGTCTTTACGAATAGAGACAGGCAGCGAATTCCAGAAGGATGAGGAACGTAGTTTTATGTGATGGGGTATAAATATTGATTGATTTTGTTCTAGTATACAACGAATGGATATCAGTACCTCAGTTATGTAGGAAGGTTTTCTATTTTTTAAAGTTTGGAATAGGTAAGAACCAAGGAAAAAAAAAAAAAAAAATGAATCTTATTAAGCAGTTCATAAGTCGTTTTAATTTTAATTCCTGTCCTTTGGTTGGTCCCCCATAAACCAGGCAACTGTAGTCAAAGTTGGGGATGATAACAGAGAAAACAAGTAGCTGACGGGTTTTTAAATATCAGGATCCACGGAATATATAGAGCTGTTTGAGTATAGAAATGGATTTTCGGGATATTTCTGATACATGATTATTCCTGGTAAGTTTTGGATAAATGTAACTCCAAGGTTTTTAACAGTTTCCTGGAACGGAATAGGGACTTTATTGAGGAAGAGCAACAAGTAGCATGGAAGGGGGTTCTGGGTTAATTATCAGATAAACTTCAATAAAAATTATTCTCTTTTCTGCAAAACTATAATATTTATTGAAAACGGAAAGATATTGAAAAAATAAATAAAATAACAATAAAGCATTTAATTATAAAACAGCTACCAAAAATCTTGGTACACATTACGCCGACATAATAAATAATATAAAATTTTAATTAAAAAATAGAAAAGTAAAAAAGTGAAAACCAAAATAAAGAATAACATCAAAATAAAAATAAATACAGACCTCAGGAATTAGATTAATGTAACAATAGAACTAGTTAAGTAGAAAGTTTGCAATAGCAAAAACAAATTATAACACTGAGCCAATAGTCAACTTAGCTACAAAAAATAATATGCATCTATAAAAAAGGTAATTTATAGTTAATTGTAAATTATGGAAATTGTATTTAATTAGTGGCTTTATGAAAATTGGTATATATAGATATAGAGAAAAAAAATTATAAATGTAACTAAAAGCAAAATGTTTTAAAACCTTTTTAGTCTTGATAATGGGCACAAAGCCCCGAAACGTTGACTGAAATTGATGAATAATATAATAATGATAGTAATAAAGATGATGGGATAAATTATGCTAGTTTTAATATGGATATATAAAATTTATTGAAAACGTTTGTTGTCTTATTGAAAATGAATCATGGTTCCAATATGAAAAGACAGGTCGGATGTAATTGGACCCTTCAAGATGAGAGGAGACAACACCCCCCCCCCCCCGTGGAGGCAGCCAAGACGATGCTCTCTATTAATACCCAACAAGACGGGCTATCTCTATTACCCCAGCTGCCACCCCCGACGGAACAGATCCGATAACCTCCGCTAATGGAAGTGATAGCCTAGGTGCCTCTTCTCCTCTTGTCCTTTTGCTCCTGTGTCCGATAACAGTGGGATCTGGGGTAGTGCAGGGTCAGGCTAGAAACAACTTTTAAACATTTTATTGTTTGATTTATAATATCCTGAAGAAATACAGTAATTTATAAGGTAGAAATTAATAGGACTGATTTTTAATTTCTTCCAAAAGACCTTTTATTACCAGGAAAACCATAATTGAACGTTTCGGGGTATTTCACCTATCCTCAGGATCCTTTACTTTCAATAAGTGATTCATTTAGTTGCTAACTAAAATTATTATTAATTTGCTTCTTATGGTTTTTGCCATTATCCATATATAAATTCATTTTATGCATAACTTAATTTATGAGATAGAAAATAATTGTGATTTTAACTAAGCTAAATGAATTACTGCAATTTTTTATTTGTTTATCCGCTTCTACCCTTAAGGGTCATTGGCGTGGTCGAAATAATTATATTCGATGGTAGAATCCTATTATTTTCGTAAATCATTATCTTTAAGTATTGCTCTCATAATTTTCTTCAAGATGCCTTTTTTCCTGGATTGCTCGAAAAGCGGGCACTCAATCAGCAAGTGTTGAAGGACATGTCAAAGGAGTATTATTGCATTTTTCGCAGGTTGGCGCTTCCAGACGTCTCAAAATGTGTAAACTGGCAGTGCCCAATCCTTAGCCTGTATACAATAATTTCCTCCCTCCTTGAAGTTTTTTATTTTTGACAGTCGGATTTGATAGTTCTCAAGTTGTACAATTTCTCTTTCCAACCGTCCTCCCCCTCTTTCAGCAGAACTTTCTTATAGCTACTCATCCAATCCTCCATTGTGGTTTCTTTTATTTGAGTAATCTGCCTGTTAATAAAAGTTGTTTTGGAAGACGCTTAAAAATCAGTCCTATTATATTAAAAACTTTTAAATAGTAAATACACACAGATCCAAGTTCTCTTTTACAGAGGACGCCCTCTAACTCAATAACCAGATTCCTGCTTAATTAAAGAGGTAAAAAGATGCTGTAATTCCTTTAGGCAACGTTTTGTAATTCGTTATATATTATTTGCAGCTGTTGCCCGCGACTTCGCCCGCGTCAATTTCTGTTATTATGATCGGGATTTTGAAGTTTTCAAAAGAATATATTTTAAAGTACTTCTAGTAGTTTGATTTTCTCCGCAACCCGATCTTGACAATGCGACATATAGTTGGCCGTGTGAAATGCAGTCTTGACATAAATAGATTCCTCTGTGTTTAAATGTTTTCTTCTGTGATTTATTAACTGTTACGGCAAAATATTACTTAACGGGAAATTTCATTCTTTTAAAATTAAAAGGTAAATCATTTGGAATCATTGGGATGCAGGTTAATTTCATCCGTTTTTTCTCACATTTTCCACTGATTCTTTGCTCGTATTGGTCGCAGCGTAATGTTATATAGCCTAAAGCCTTCCTCGATAAATGGACTATCCAACACAAAAAGATTTTTTTAAGTCGAACCAGTAGTTCCTGAGATTAGTGCGTTCAAACAAACAAACTCTTCAGCTTTATATTATTAGTATAGATAATTCGTTGTATATTACTATTTTCCAAGATCAGAATATAAAGTTTCCTGGCTGTATGTCATCATACGCAACTGTGTACAGCCCAGTTCTTTAGAAACAAACACGGTAGAGCTCTAGGCTTGTTTTTATCATCCGGATAAAAGCACTGTATGAACTTTAAGGATTATTAATGATAATATGTTATTGTTGGTTAGTAACAGTAGGACAAAATTAATTATTAGTTCTTTATAGATTAAACCTAGTTTAGATATAAATTGTTTTTTAGAAAAAGATTTCATTATTGTCGAAAAATCCATAATAAACCAAAATTCACATTTATTTTTTTAAAACTTTTTATAACAGCAATTAGAATTAACAACGTATTACACAACGGGCCAGACAAAATTCGAGATAATTAGAACGCCGCCTTGGAGAACATGAAAATCGGGCGTGAAAATGAACGTGTTAATAACAAAGTTGACAGGGGTCACTTGTAGCTGGGTGGTTAGCATAACAGCCTCCAATCCAAAGGTCACGGGTTCAAACCCGCCGGTGGTTTTAATGGGAGTAAAAAATCCTTAGTTATGTCGTCCTTCGGAGGGGACGTTAAAAGGTGGTCCCGAGCCTGTGCGATGTCAGGTACTCGTTAAGGATCCCTACCCTAATAAAACCTGGATAGGCAAAATTTAGGACTCCCTCTGTAATAAATAAACAAACAAAGTTGACATTTTTACCAGGTTTTTAGGACATATCATTTGAGGTGCTAGCTGCGTGTCGTGTGAGCACTTGTTTTTATTATGCAAGGTATTCATAATAACACTATGAGCCTATATCACTCATTAATATAAGTTAAAACTGCTTGGCTTTATAGAGCTATAAACTTAGCGGGGATAGATAGCCATTGTAGACTGCAGATTGGCATTATCGAACGGCTCCGCTCAGCGCTGATTGCGGGCTCTAAACTACTTCAGCCACGCTACCCATTCACGGTTCTACCTTCCATTCATTACTTCCTATCATTCATTCCATTTGTATATTTCAGATAGCTGCTCACTCCTTCCAACGGGAAACGATCAATCTGAGAGGAAATTATATAGGAACACGTTCTGAATTAGAGAGGAAATATTGTTCTCTCTCCTTTAATATTCGCTTTATTTCCATGTATTCGTTTGAGAGGGATTAATCAAATAAATTATGCCATGCCAGCTTTATTAATGAAATGAATCAGATGACATTTCAACCAAATGATTATAATTTGGCTGAGATTATTTCGGAAATAATAAGGGTTCCTCCTGTTATTTAGATCGCGGGTTAAATTATTATGTAATAGGAAATATAACATTAATTAGAATAATAATTATAATAGATCAAACTTGGCTGTTGGAAACCAACTGTAATTCACAAACTTAGTTTTACACAGTAAGTTGACATTAAAAAAATATGTTTTTAGTTTTTTCCTTTAGTTGTGTATCGAATTCGTTCAACTTATATATTTACCTGTTTTTATCAATGGTGACAAGATGATATAATTATTTTCTATAATATCTCCAAAATTAAAGGTACTTTAGAGGAAGAAATTTTGAAATATCAGCATTTAAGCCCTGTCAGACTATTTCAACCAGAATGATATTAATGCCCGTTCAATTTTACATCGATATAGCGGGTTTAATCAAAATCGTTTGAGCAGTTTTTGAGAAAACCGTAAAAAGGTGCAAAACGCATGGTATAAAGTGGCTCTTCTGGTTATCTGATTTTGATGAAAAAGGTTCTGTAACATCTCGGGCGTATAATAGTCTTATATAAGAAATTACTATTTCATAGTACTTTTCGTTTATGCGTGGGAGTTACCACGCAAACAGACCATTTTGCGGGACTTGGTCATTCGGACTCAGGGGACCCTAAAACGTGTATTTCCTTTGAAAACTGGAATTCGAAATTTTTTACGATTGCAATACTTTCCCTTACTATGTCTCATATATAGGTAAAAGTAAAAACATGACTAAAAAATATTTTAATCTAAAATTCATTAAAAATGTATTTAAAATTGTTAGGAACAGGAACCTTTCTTTCTATGAGACACTCTATTCCCACTCTAATGTATAACCCACTATTTAAATTCCTTGCTTCCTCTTGGATTCTTGATAACACTCCTAGGCGTCTGAAAAGAAGACGGCCTCGAGAACTTCTGTTTTAGATTTTTTTAAAGTACTGCCAATGGGTAGTATACCGCACATTTGCATAATGAACTTATTAATACGGTTGTGAATTTCAGTAGATATATACATATTTTAATGTTAGTTTAAAAAAAAATATAGTCACATTTATTAGGAATTTTTACAATATATTAAGCCAAGCAAAAAACACTTATGAATGAATTAAAAATTAATGTAAATAATTTTTACATTTTAAAATTTATAACATTATTCCAAGCAATGCAACAAGTAAATGTGGTATGATTATAGCACATTATAAAGCATTGTGAAGAAACAGTAGCACATTAAGTCTAATTTTAGTTGCGACGTCTCTCGGTCGTCTTCTTTATTAAGAAATTGAAATTATCTCATTAATAAACGTTACCTTTTTTGTAAATTAAAAAGTGGTAATAATAAAAAAGCAATAACCTTCATTTATTTCATCCGTTGCCCTCATTACACGTGTGCTAACGCCAACAGGAAGCAGCCAATTCTGCGTTCAGCTAAACTGGGCCAGTAAATACCAGAATTGGCAACAGCTCTTTATGAGCGGTAACTAGTATAATCGGGTTCTAGCTAAGAGTTCGCGCGTGTGCTTTTCCTATCAAAATGTCTCCATTCACCGAAATCCGGTTCCAGAATAGGAAGACGTCGGAGTTATCTCCAAACCGCTGTACGCCGGTCAAAATCCGTTCCAACCCCCTCGAGAATACAGCATTGCGGGACCTTCCTTCTGCCAAAAGTTGGCAAGTAGTTTATGCCGAGCTTCCGTTTTGGCCTCATATTTTGCTTCTGTTTACGCAGTATCTCGTTCTCCTTGTTTGTTTAAAAAAAAAAAAAGTATTATATTTAGTGTTTTGAATATTTGAATTTCATAGTTGACATCTTAATAATATTCCTGAAATAACAATCTTTGCAATCGACGTAATAACTAATACTATGATTTTTAATGGCGAAAATAAATATCACTTAACTGATCTGACCAAAATCTTGACGAATAATATGTCAAACCATATTTCAAATGTAAATATTATGCACATGATAATAAAATATTTCCTCTCTTTAATCTGATTATTCCATTAAAGTTAGTAATGTTCATATAAAATATTATTTAAATATACAATTACGTACACCTTCTGTAATTTAAAAAATATATATCATACTTATATTATAAATATATATCACACTTATATGATATATATATATATATATATATATATATATATATATATATATATTATATATATATATATATATACTTGATTTTAATACATGGTAATGATCCATATTATAGCCAACGGCTAAATAAGGATATGGTTTGGTCGTGTCCACGCTCAACTTACAGTTTTGTTTTTCTCCAATTTGATAATTTATAGAGGAGTCGATCCACAACTGGTGTAAAAGAATAAATAATTATCCTTACTCAGCCGGACTCAAACAAGGGACCCGGTGATTCTTAGCGCGTCACCGATATATCCTCCTTTGAGCTAAGCATTTTCTCTTTCAACTTTAATATATACTGTATATATTTATTATGAAATTAATTATAATCTCATTTACATTATTTTGGGTTTAATATCAATTATTTTACCATAAAAATAAAATTCAAGCATACAACACCACATATACTTACTAATCAGTATATTTAAAATCCTTTAGAATTGGTCTTTTGAAGAATATAGTACACTTAATTTTTCGTTTCTATTCGTTTGTTTGCGTATTCATTTAACAAAACTTGATGCTACTGTGGCTGGTCGTGCGACTCTACAGTTGAATTCCTACATTTTGTCTATCCACGTTGAATTAGGATAAGAATCTTTAATGAGTTTCTCACATCGCACCTTTTTACGTTCCCTTCGAAGGTCGGCATAACTAAGGATTTTTTACTCTCATTAAAACATCTTAGGGCCATCTGCCTAACATTCTTTTTTATTGCTTTTAACCAACCTTAAATTAAAATATTTACGATATATTAATCATTATATTTATTATTTTCGAATAATTTAAACATTAGTTTCTAGTATGAACTCTATTTTTTTTCTATGATTTTGCCTATTTTTTGATATATGGTATGTTGCTTTTTTTCTTATAAAAAGCTTATAATAAATTTTGTCTTCAAGTATGTCGTTTAATATTCTTTGTTTTTTAATTGAATGCTTGTAGTAATTTAATAACACGACACATTATAAATTTAAATGCTGAATTAAACGTCTTTCTCGAAAAAAAATAAACAATAATGTATTTTATATATCATCAGGGTTTTCAGAACTCAGGAGAAGCGGGTAGCATGACTGATAAAAGGATGGTGAAAAATTTTAAAACATTTTCGAAACCATAAAACCACTATGAAGATAAAAATGATATTGTCCGCAGAAGCTTAAAGGAATATTATGTTTGTCTACCTTTTTAGTTACAATGGCGCTAACAGCTTTTCTTATTAGAAAAATTAAAAAACGTAAAATATACAAGGTTTTAAAAGACCCTTTCAGGACTGTCAAAAGCGATGTTCTCAATATCAGGCGTTAATACCGCTTCGCCTTTCAAACTGTCACTTCATTTCTCTTCTTTTTAAAAACAAATAACTTTTTTTTACTCTGAGGTGTAAGGAAATATAAAGTTTTTCCTTTTCAACTGAAGAACTTTTCATTCATTGTATTACAATATTTAATAGTATTACCTTCTCAATTGTTTACTTGCTGGGTTAATTACTGCAAACATATAAAAGGTACAGTATAAATAGAGACATTTATAAAGGGGATTCTCATGTAATAAATAAAGTTCATTCTAAATATATATTTTTTTTTTGTGGATGTAATTAGTTGACCGTTGAGATTTACTGGAAGGAATTAGCCCGGGTGGCGGTCATTAAATGAAACAACTAAATAGTTTCAACTATTTTATTGTTTGCCAACGTTTCGACCCCCTTTGTGGGTCATCATCAGGGCTAAAAAGATACAAAAGAATATAATTTCAATGACATTACGTACAATATTATATAACCTATTTAGCTAGAGAACGTCGGTATTAAAAAATAACAGAAGAACTGTATATGTAAAAAAACTTAATTAAAATACAATGACCATAGTACAATAATGAAAGTGTTATACAGAAAAAATAAAAATGTTCACTAAACAAAATTTACACAGGTATCAATAATTTACATGAAATATAAAAATATTAAGTAGAGTGGAGATACGTACCGCATGATGGGAGAATGGAAACTAGGTACTGTTCGGTAGATGGGAGGGTAGGTAGGATGGAAAATACGGATTTGTCAATTAGTGTATTTTACAATGTTCCATTATTATTTTTTCCACCCTGTTATCCTTGGATACCTTAAACAGAATTAGGGATAATTAAGTTGGGAGGTACAGTCAGTTTTTCTCCATATACATCTTCCATCACTGTTCTTACTATTTTATAGGTGATATTTCAAGAATTAAATTAGAATTTTTTTATCCTGTATCATTATTATAATCATAAGTTAAATTTCATTGATTCTTTGTAAGGTAGTATTAAGAATTTTAGTCATTGTTGTCAGACCCTGTCCATAAATCAGTACGTATTTTCCATTCTACCTTTTCCTACGTATTTTCCATCCTACCTACCCCCCATCTACCAAACAGTACCTAAGTTCCATTCTCCCATCATGCGGTACGTATCTCCACTCTACTTGTACTATGGTCATTGTATTTTAATTAAGTTTTTTTACATATACAGTTCTTCTGTTATTTTTTAATACCGACGTTCTCTAGCTAAATAGGTTATATAATATTGTATGTAATGTCATTGAAATTATATTCTTTTGTATCTTTTTAGCCCTGATGATGACCCACAAAGGGGGTCGAAACGTTGGCAAACAATAAAATAGTTGAAACTATTTAGTTGTTTCATTTAATGACCGCCACCCGGACTAATTCCTTCCAGTAAATATTTTATTTCTTTGCTGTGTTGTAATAAATGAAATGAATTCCTATTCCAACTTACTTTCATTTTTTCCTTTCTTCTTTCACATTTCATCTTTATACTTTTGATATTAGTTACGTTTCTTATTCATTATTCTTTATTTAATTATTCTATTAATCTTCCTAAAAACACACATATTACTACATAATCTATTCTAATATTGTATAGCCGATTTTCATGTTCTCCAAGGCGGCGTTCTAATTTTATCTGGCCCGTTGTGTAATACGTTATTAATTATGATTACTGTTATAAAAAGTTTATTAAAAATAAATGTGAATTTTGGTTTATTATGGATTTTTCGACAATAATGAAATAAAAATTCTAAAATACAATTTATATCTAAACTAGGTTTAATCTATAGAGAACCAATAATTAATTTTGTCCTACTGTTACTAACCAACAATAACATATTATCATTATTAATCCGTAAAGTTCTTACAGTGCTCTTATCCAGATGATAAAAACAAGCCTAGAGCTTATCCGTGTTTGTTTCCAAACAACTGAGCTGTACACAGTTGCGTATGATGACATACAGCCAGGAAACTTTATATTCTGATCTTGGAAAATAGTAATATACAACGAATAATCTATACTAATATTATAATGCTGAAGAGTTCGTTTGTTTCAACGCGCTAATCTCAGAAACAACTGGTTCGAATTGAAAAATTCTTTTTTTTCTAGATAGTTCAATTATCGAGGAAGGGTTTAAGCTATATTGTATTCAATTTATAACAATTTTGCTAGTTTTTTTTTTTTTTTTTTTTTTGTTTTTTTTGTGTTTATAACAATCAGGAGAAGATTCATAATGGAAAAAAAAAATTTAAAGTTAATTTTTCTATAGTCATAATAATCTCTCGATCTATATAAATGAATCCCTATTTCTCCTGGTCACGGCATCGCGCGTAAGCTCCTTGACTGATTTCGCCTATTCTCTGTTTGTTGTATTTATAACAATCAGGAGAAGGTTCTTATGATAGAAAAAAATAAAAAAGTTGACAGGGTCGTAATAATCTCCTTGTTCATAATTAAGAAAGCCTGTTGGGTCAGCTACTTATTTATAAAAATGGAGAACTGTTAAAGGCAAATAGTAGTGATGACACAAAATACATTAAATAAGACAACATGTTTTATTATTAACGTTAATAATATTATCCGTCTGTTAATTTGCATAATATACATACGTATGACTCATAATTCATAAGACTCAGACTATAAAGCCCTTTTTGTACATTCTGTATATTTTTTTTTAAATGGACATGTCTCAGGATAATAAAGAATTTATTTATTATTATTGTTATTTATGTTTTATTTCTCTCAGGTAACTGGAGCTTCATCTACTTCCCGGATAAAAGTCAAGGGAAGTAGAAATTTTTTACTTATTTAAAAATTGTCTAACCATTCTGGAGGTATCCAGCAGAACTGCTTTCTGTGCTAGTTTTAGATGCGTGTGGTCTAGGCCAAGCTCTTCTGTGTCCTCCTTCGTGCTTTTTAGGATTAGACCATTTGAAGAGAGAACTATTGGAGTTGTTGCAACTTTTTCCACGTGGTAGAGCGATTTCAGTTCTAAAGAGAGTTCTTGATATTTTCTAATTTTTTCAGCTCTAGTGCTTAACAGATTGCAGTCGCATGGGAAAGCAATATCGACAATTCTGGCCATTTTGTTGGTTTTATCTAATACCAAAATATCAGGACGATTATGCAGCACTCTGTGGTCGGTGATAATCTGTTCATCCCAGTAAACTTTTACGTCTTTATTTTCCATAAGTTTTTCAGGGGTATACCGATAATAGGGTCTCTCTTCACCCCCCAACAATCCCAGAGCTCTGCACAGACCTTGGTGGTAAATTTTAGCAACGTTATTATGCCTCATTAAATAGTCCGTCCCCTTATTGTTATTATTATTATTATGACAGAATCCAGTTTTCTCGTGAGGTTTAGGAAAGGTCATCACCTTGTCTCTTGGCTCTTGACCTTAGACCGTGTATTCCTGGAAACTATTAAACAGGATGTTTATTTTGACCCTGCCTTGGTAAGGTGCCAGCCCCTCTGAGCTATCATTTATAATGAATGGTAGTGTCGCAGTCGTTCATCTCAGTGGGTTTTTTTTTTCTTTAACCCTCTTCTGCCAAAAGATACACTCGTTTTTTCGCAATACAACTTTTAATACCTGGGGAATCCATATAAAACGACTAAACCTTCTATAGTTGAAATAAATCACACCCCAAGCAATCTTTATCTGTGCTTAAAGCTAATTATTTTCGAAATATTAGATCAATATTATGGTTTTTATGGTGTAGTATTATTTACTTGTCAGTGATCCCAGCATTTATATCACTTACAATGTCTGTGTGGATTACACGTGTTTCTTATTCAAAGCCAGGGTTTCACAAATATTTTATATTAAAGTAATTTAATATTATTTCCTAAGACAGAATAATCTCGAACCCCCTAAACATCTTCTGCGGACGCCTATTTGTCTATAGACCACTTCTTGGAAACTATTTTCTTAGAGCTATATAAAAGGACTGTAGATATTTATCATCCTAATTACTAATTTCTTTATTGTCATATTTTTTTTCTTATTATGAAATTTATATCAGCCCTACTAAAAATTACTTTTTTAAGTTTTTTTTTTTTTTTTTAACAAGGTGGTTGAGTGGGTAAGGCACTGAGCTACTGATATGTACCGACAAAGAGGGTGGAAAGAGATTTGATACGCTCTATCTCTTTTGGTGTTGCTCGAATCAAAATTTTAACGACAGGTTCCATGTCAGAAATTTAATGCAGAATATTTTTTGTGATAATAAATTTTCAAATTTCTCTTAATACTATTATTTACTATTTCTTCCTGACTGGGAAAAGCAGTAGATTATAGATAGGCATATCCATGATCTGTCGTTTTTCCAAGTCAGGAATAATACTAAAGCCTCATTTTTAGTTTTGATATCACCATAAACTTCTTTCTCGATCCATCGTTTTTTTTTTAAATGTATTAGAAATCATTTCAGAAAACAATGCTCCCCTCCTTAACATGAAATAAATAAAATTATGCAAACTCCACCTTCTAGCATTGCCCTTGAACGTCAATAACAAACATTTGACTATGAATAATTATCTATCCCGCTTGACAGACCTATCTAAGAGCGCCCCATCACACTCTCGAAAACTAAGAGCTTTTTCGTGTCCCTCGAACTTAGTTCCGAAGTGAGAAATACTTGAGGAGTAGCTGCCATTGTACCTCGAGTGTGCCCAACTCATTTCGTCCCGGCTGACATCTCCGTCATTGTGAAGATCCTTCCACTCGTCAAAGTGAGCTTTTTCCTCTCGGTCTTGTATTCTTTTTAAACTCGTACGTCTCTCAGGCAACATGTTCCCTGATAATTTACTTTTAATATTGATGGGCTGGAAATGCAAACTCATTGATTGGAATGTTGGGGTAAAATCTGAAATTATTTATGCCCACATCATAAAAGCAAGCGACTGCTTAAAGAAAGTTTTAATAGGGATTACCTGTAGCATGGTGATTAGCATAACAGCTTCCTATGCCAAAGGTCTCGGTTATTTACAATAGAGTATATACTAGAAACTAATGTTGTTATAATTAATCAAAAATAATAAATATAATGATCAATATAAATATTTTAGTTCAAGGTTGGTTAAAAACAATAAAAAACAAAAGTTAGGCAGATGGTCCTAGGATTTTTTAATGGGAGTAAAAAATCATTAGTTATGCCGTCTTTCGGAGGGGACGTTAAAAGGTGGGCCCGAGCCTGTGCGATGTCAGGTACTCGTTAAAGATCCCTATCCTAATTAAACCTGGATAGGCAAAATTATGGCCGCCCGATTAGCCATAGACGTTAAATAAATAAACAAATGAACGAGAAACTTTTAAATACAGCATATTTTCGATTATTTGAACAGATTCAATGATTTTAGGGAGTATATTTATGCGTTTTATTCTCAACTTAAAGGGGAATTTTGCGGTTTTGGCATAAACACTAGCTGATTTAAGAATAATAAAATAAAGATCTTGATCGGCCATAAACCAAAGGTCTTGATCAATTCGATATCCCTAGACGCTCTCCCATTTCTCACATAGCTATTCAGGGACAGGATGATTTTATCCTCGATTCCCATGACAAACCTTTTTGATTAATTTTCATTCCAATCGTTAAAAACTGCAAAATTTTCATATATTAGGACGTCATATGCTCTAATTTTATTAATTTATGTATATATGGTACATCTTTTTTATTTTTAATAATTATCACCTCTCTAACACCATTTAAAAATAATTAATTTTTCCTCCTCCTCAATGATCTATTATTCATACAATCGTTATGAATAAATATCTACGTAAAAATGGAAGTTGAGTTAATCAAAAGAAATTCCAAAAATTAAGACAGACAAATGCTGTTTTAATACGTTCGTTTTTTGTTATTTGGTCTGAGTGTTCCAGGTTATCAATATTATTTTTTTCATTATTTATCATTGTCGTTTGATTCGACTGTCTTATGTATTTCAAATTCGCGGACCATGTTTGGTGGTGACCTTGGTTCTTTTTTTGTTATTTTATTAATTGTAAAATTAATTTTAATTTTAACAGATTTTTTTTTGTATAAAGATATTGATTTTAGGTGCTGAGTGTTTTGATATTGTTTTTATTTATGATAGTGTGATTTTTTAGTATGTAGTTGTTTGATGTATATATAATTTGTTTGTTTTTTTAAATTTAATATTTGGTGTATATGTATAGATATATCTAAGTATTTGAAAGAAAATGTGAAACGGTAGAGAAGGAAAAGAGAAAAAAACAAAAACAAAAAAAAAACAGGAAAAATAAGTAGGAAAAAAAAATTAAAAAGAGTAAAAAAAGAAAAAAAAATATTGTATTTATAGTTAAATAAAATGTTAAGAATATTTCTGTAGGAAAAAAATCGGTATGCTGTGTTATAGCAACCCAATTAAGTTGGGCTGCATCATTTTGTTTGTATTATGTTAATTTGCGATTGATGGTTTACATTAGGCTGATCATAATTTTCATATGCCATTATCATTGTTACTTTAATATTGCTATGTTATAGTTAATCCAAATTTATAATAATAAAGTGTCGTCTTTTACAAGTGATTGTTTTATTCATTTATGAACATTCAGAGTGATAACTCCTTTTTTTTTTTTTTGCAGGTAAGTTGCTGAGTTGGCAATCTTTCTTAAAATACAGATAATACTACTTGTAGTAAAACAGTAAACATGCTTTTCATAAAGGTAAAAATAGAATATATATAGTGTTTAAACTTAGGTCAATATTCAAATAGAGGTGAGATAAATTCAATATTCAATTTTAGCAGATAAGTTAACGATTATATTATATATTTTATATTATATTATATGTATATGTATATATTTATATTTATATTTATATTTTCAACTCTTCTGATTTTAATATTAAATTATCATAAGAAGTTGATTGAATTCTGTAACTAATGAACTAGACTTCCTCCTTGAGATGCTCTCCCGACTGTTCTAATAAAAACTCCAAACACTCCATTTCTCTTAATTTATTTCGTTTCAAACGCATATTCAAACTGTAATAGTTTTTTATTTATTTATTTATAGTTTTAAATTTAATATCTTTCTTTAAAAATCTCCTTGTGAGATTTAATATAATAGAAATGAAAGGCCGCAGGCATTAATTTTCTTTTTTTGTCACGACGATATATCAGACAATATCTGTTTTATATATATTTTGGCAATATTAGACCATCTTATAATGGAGAAATTTTGAAGATCCAAAAGGTACTCAAGTACATTTTTACGAAATTGATATTTTGAAATTTTTGTTTTCTCATCATTTAGTTTTTTTATACATCTTCTATTTGATTTTATCAAATGAACACGCAAGTCCTTTGAAAACCCGATTTAGAATCGCAATTATTTTCTAGAGGTACTTAATCAGACATTTAATTTCTTTCCAAATCACACCAAAACATTTCATTTTATAACTTTAAATGATGTTATTATTATAATAAAAAATAATTCTAGTTTTTAATTCGAAAAGAATCAAAATATAGTAATAAGAGATTTTTGCGCTTTCTGTATAATTATATCCTATATAATAATCCTAGTAAGGATATAGTACCTTTTGGAAACCAGCGTCTCAATTGTCACTCCTATTCATATCTCCTATTTAATTTTTTCTCGAACTGTCAAAGTATCGGGTCCGCGAAAAAAACATTCGAAGGAAATGTATTTGTTTTAATTCTAAAACTTGAGTAAATACAGACATAATAAAAAAAAAAAAAAAAAAAAAAAAAAAAAAAAAAAAAAAAAAAAAAAAAAAAAGAGGAAACTGTAAACGAGGATTCAGCCACTCGGTCACGTAGCGATTCAGTTTGCGGAGAAGGAAGCACGTGTGGGTAAAAATCCTGCTGTTTGTAGCCAAGGGGGAAAAGAATCGAAAACGAATGGAACAACTTTTAGGGTGTTGGAAGAGTACCACTAGAACTAGCATACTGTATCTGTCGAATTATATTTCAAACAACTCGAATTATAAAAAAAAAAAAAAAAAAAACTAGACCCGAACTCTAGTATTTTGCAACCGAGTATTTTTTCATCCCTTTTCCTTTTTTCTGTTTTATATCATTTTTGCCTCAGATGGTATTGCCCAATCACTTTTTTATGTTCGTTATTTTGAATTTTATTCCTATTTCCACATGTGGATGGTAGAGCTTGGCACAGAGTTCAGAGTAAATATTGCATTTATTTATTGAATATGGTAAATATGGTTATTTATTGAAAATTTACTCGTTTAAATTTTATTTTCTTCAATCTAGTTTGCTCATTCATTTATACTTTTTTTTGTTTATTATTTTCAATAATTAACTTTTGTAATCGACCAATTAATTTCTCCCTCCTCTCAAAATTTGAGGGCTTACATTTCAAGATACGAAGAATATGAATAACGAATAAAAAAAATCTGTTTATCCGCCGTTCGTGACATTTCTCCAAAACTACTGGACCAATTTCTCTTTTTAAATTCAACACAAAAATACTAGGGCATGCAACGATGATTCTAACAACTACACGTTGGTATCAGCTGGTTATTTTTAAAATGGCGCCCGTTTAAAAGTGATTTAATTCAATAACTCAGTTAATGTTTTTAATATAGGGAAAAAATACTAGCGTTTTTAACCAAAAAACTGCAAGCAGTTATATTTAAAAGAAATTGAAATTTTATCCGTAAATACGTTCATAACTCAGTTATTTTTAAAAATATAGAGGAATATGTACAGAGTTTTAGAATCAGTAAAGCGCGATAAAGTTTCATCCATCCTTTTACCATTCTAAACTCCTTCATGTGGAGTAGTTCCTTAAAACATCAGTAACAAAACCAACCAACGGAATCTATTTGATCACAAATGATTATTTTTAAGGATAAAACCTGGATTAGAACTGGTGCTTCAGGTTGGTTTATGATATATCTAAACAATGATTAGGATAGTGTGTTATGAATTGTTATTAATGTATTATTATGTTCAAAAATTTATTTTTTATTTTAATAAAATAAAAAATACGGAGGAAAAATGTTTTGATAGATTCTGTGTTAACATATCAACCAGTTTTAAGGTTATAATTAAAAATTAAAATTAAATTAAAGTAAAAACTCATTACATCACTATTATCAGACCTATTTGGACATATGGAATCGAGCTTTGGGGCTCTACGAAACCATCTAATTCCTCCTGTATCTAGTCCTTACAATCCAAAATCCTGACTGTTTGTTACAAATCAACTCCTTCATAATGACCTTAACATCCCATTTGTTGCAGACATAGCCCGTGATAGATACTCCTCTTTTCATTCTAAACTCCCTGCCCATACAAACCCACTTATCCGTAATTTATCTTCCTTAGATATCTCTGATAACCCTCCAAGGCGACTGAAAAGAAGGTGGCCTCGGGAAATACTGAGTTAAAATAGTTAGTGAAGTGCTACCACTGGTAGTTCTTTCTCAAGACATTTTCATGACTTTTTTTTTTTCATTGCTCATAATTACTTATTGTGTTCTTTAATACAGTTGTAAATTACTATAAATAAATTTAAAAAAATTAAAGTATTAATTCAGCTAAGTTTCATATTCGATAACTTTAAATTGTAAAGTAAAAGGCCGTCTTTACTACTAAACCATTTTATTTAAAATGCAAGTTCAGCCATTCTTTAGACTGATCTTAGAATATAAAACTTATTTTAAAAAATATTGTTTAAATTTAACAAGTTAATTATATAAACATGTCAAATGTCAAAACTAATATTATAATCTGTGATTAGATTAACGTTAAAATCTTGATAAAAAAAAATCGGTAAATAGATAAAGCCTTTTATTTTACTAAGAATATTGTGAAATATTTGAAGTCCCCTCCTGATTTGAAGATGTTAGTTTCGCTGAAGCTTTTACTTTTTCGAAACACATTAACCCAGAGCAGAGAATCCATAAAAATATCTCAAATCATTAATAATACTAATCAAGGAATTGTATTTTATATTAAAATGATAGTTTTTACGTTTGAAAACCTTTGCTAAAAGTGTTAGTTCACCTTCACGTTTGACAGATGAATTGGAATCTAACTTGAACTCAATCGTTTTCCAGTGGGATACTGGTTGTATCTGAAAAAATATTTCAAAGATTCTATGTAATGTATTAGTAAATCAAACTCACTAGTAAATCACTTTGAGTTATAAAGTGATATAAATATTAATAAATAAATAAGATTTTATAAGACGAAGCTTACATATTCGAAGAACTTAGCATACATGATGTATATTGGAATAGCTTAACTCTTTGTTAAATAATAAATTTCCTGGATGTCAGAGTATTTATATTAGAGATTATATTTTTATTTGTACTTATTTCGTCATTACTTAGCCTTGCTATATTTTAGTTAGGACTTTGCATTCAATCCAGTTCGAAAATAATGCAGGGCTTTATTTTTAAAAATTATATCCAGGAAGATTTCTCAACAATTATTTTCTTTGTTGCCCCACCCTCCATAAATTATTTAGTATTTTCTTACATACCAACCGCTCGCTATCTTTGACCGTATTTTTCTACTGCCTATTCTCGGCGGAGATATTGTTCTTGGCTTCGAATTTAGGAAACAGGAATTCCTAGCCAAGAAAAATACCTATTTTTTCGAAAGTAGAAGCTCCTGGAACGGGACCAGTAATAAATCCCGAAGGTATGGAACTTCGTGATATTTTAGATAACACAAGTTATTAAACCTTTGCTTTAATCTTCGATATTGACAAAATTAATTCTTATTAAATTCAAAATTGTGTCAAATATGAAAATTTAATTTGGTTTGACATCAATGCAAAAAGACCATTCAATCAGTGAGTGAAGTCTTCAGGATTAAAAGAAGAAAAAAAAAATTATTTGGGACTACGTTTCCTAAGAATAACAACTGAGATAATATAGGATATATGTCTGGCCAAGAATATAAATAAATGAAAAATAAAACAATTCCAAAGAAATAATAATAATATAGTACAATAATTAGAAAAGTATTCTTCTTGCGACAATATAATAATTTAAAGATTATTTATTAGAAAAATATAGCAACTTGGTAGTATAAATAAAATAAAATTATTAGAAATATCCTGCTTTTGAAATAAAAAAACCAAAAGAAAAATACATATGTATCTTATTATGAATTTTTTTTTCAACAATTTTTATTAAGTATTATTACAATCTGGCATAAATTCGTACATCAATAATAGTGGTGAAAGATAACATATATACTACATTCATACAATATTTACACAGCAATAAAATTACAATAAAATAATTATACAATAATAAATTAATAAAATGGTAACAAAGTCTATTATGAAAATTGACTGCACGGTAATTAGCATCGGGTTAAAAAAAAATTATTAAAATTCAGACGTGTATTCATAAATAAATCTAGTAATATAAGTATAATTAAACAAAGGCATGTCACAAACGAAAAACTCCCCATTGGCTGCACTCCAGTAGATTTATTAAAAAAAAAAAACACATAGAAAATAATTAATATTTATAAATTAATTAAAAGTGTTCATTTCATAAAATATACCTGGAAACAAACTAAAATCAACAAAACATACGATTTATTCAAGAGTAAGGTAAGATATTTTAACGAATGTACTACGTAATTATTTAGGATTCACTTTGTCCTATTATTATATGAATTTTATTATATCCTAATTTACATTATATTATACTATTATATGAAAGAAAACTATAAAAGCAACTCCTCTCTGAAATTATTCATCGCCATTTTAAGACCAACTCAGTTCAAAAATTAATTTTTCTACTGTTCTATGCAATATAACATCTGACAAATATTGTAATTAGCGATTTTAATCTGTTCTGATAAAAATTGGCATAATGTTAAATGTATAGAAGTTTTAAAGGGATCTTAAATGTAGTTCTTTACTGAGATGTCGATGAGAATCAAAACAAAAAGATGCGGTAGACGAAGCGGGACCAATTCTTTTGTTCTATCGTCACCAAGGCCGATTTAGATCTCGACGAATATTACACTGTAGTTCCTGTTCCAGCTAAGAATACTATCTATTGATTCGTTTCATCAAAATATAAATATAATATTGTAAACAAACTTATTAAATATTTTTTTCTCATCTATGTTAGTTTTAATTAATAAAAGGGTCTAGCTGAATAAGGATATGAAATGTACCCAAACTTGTATCAGAACCAAAATACCATTGATCCATACCTATGAGAAACCACTTTTAGCAAATTTTAGCCCCTAAATCCTTATGGGAGGGAAGTAATGGAGGAGGAAAGAAAACAAAAAATGTTTTTTGTTTTGCATAGCTCAACCGACTTCACGAAAAAAAATATTGGGTTGTGTCACACGAAATATCCGTTTTCAAGGTAAAGGTTTTTATTAAAAATACGATATGAAAACAAGATAATTTTATTCGAAGTATTTACCTTCTTTTTCTACACATTTTCCCAACGTGACACCAACTTTTTTATCCCCGAACTGAAAAACTCTGAGCTTTGAAGTGAAACAAAATCTGAAAACGCAATTTTCACTTGATCATCATTTTCAAAAAGTTTTCATTTGACGAAGTTGTCTAAATTCCTGAACAGATGGTAATCTATTGGAGACAAGTCGGAAAAATATGGTGGGTGTGGAAGAACTTTGTAGCCCAGTTCTTTCAATTTTTGCACGGTATGTTTTGAAACATACCGCTCAGTGAGATCATGAGGTACCCATGTATCGAGCTTTTTTACTTTCCCAATACATTTAAATGTTGGAAACGGTAGATGCACTTGCAATTAGTTGTGCTGAGAGTCCTTTAACTGTTTGGTAGGGGTTTCCTTCCACTGTATGTTTGAGGACATCGCTGTCTATTATGGATGGAGGTCTTCCTCAGAGAAAGTTTTTCAAGTCGGTATCCCCAGCTGAAAACTTAGCTAACCAACGGGAATGATCCGTTCATTAACACTCCCTTCCCCAAACGCCTTGCAAATATTTCTAGCGGCCTCAGCTGCTGAATGGCCGAGTTTAAACTCGTGTTTTCAGATGTGATATTTATGTTTATACGTGTAATACAAGGTAGGGATTAGTAACTTATATTTGGATAGTGTAAACATTCGGAAGGAAACAACAGATACTCGAAACCCTTTATTATTTCAGAAACTATAAAACGGACATTCATGGAAATCAATATAATAGTTCCAAAAACTATTTTTAAAATTTTATTTTCACGAAAATATGAGTGAATCCCTATATTTTTTTCCTGAAAATTGGTTGAGTTTTTTCTTCCCCTCCCATAAGGATTTAGTAGCTAATAAATTGCTTAAGGTGGTTTCCATCGGGAGGAGCGCGTGGTCGAGTGGATAGAGCACTATTCTTCGGTACTCTGGGTCCTGGGTTCGAATCGCGGCTGAGGCGGAATATTATTTATTCTGTTAATTTAGTCGGGGAGCGACCTTAGGGTATGGAGACCTTCCTGGGGCAGACCCAGCCACTATAAATTGGGTAGCCAAAAAAGTTGGGGAAAACCTGTTGGCTGAGTGTGATCTCGGCCTTATCACCGCATTGCACGACCGTTGGCTTAGAAAAAATACGAACTTTTATATGTACTGAGCCCAAGACCCTTCATGGGATTGTAGATGTAGAGTAAAAGGGTTTTTTTTAGGTTTCTCATAGGTGTGAATCGATGGTATAAATTTAGTTTGATAGTTGGGGCAGATTCAAATGCTTATTCCCCTGGGCCTCTTATATTTAATGAATTCTAAATTACACGAACGATATGGCATAGATTAATTTTCTGAGGCCCTAAATAGAATTTTCATGAATTTCTTAAGCTATGCCTTTAATCACAGCTGGAATGCATTCTCCAACATTCTTGGACATTAGTCTCTTCTTTTTTTTTTTTTTTTCATGCTCCTCTGTAGAGCATGTAAATGAAATTATTTATGTTTGCGTTGAATAATAATATGTTTAATAATTTCATTTTACAACTGATAACATGTAAATACTGAGTTAGAAGATATTTTATAGTCAACTTCTATGCAGAAGGTGTGGAGAAATCAGACGTTTTGCAATTATGTTTTAATCAGTATAGCTAATTATTTGACCCTGCAAAATTCCTTTTTTCCAATTTGGCAACTGGTGCTCAATAAATAGAATGTCTCTTAAGCAAAGTAAGTTTTGTTTTATTTATTTCCATAAATGTACATCCGTATTGGTTTTCATTTTACACTAAGTGGAATTGTATTGAATAAAGTTGATGTTGAAAAGGACTTTGAGGTACTCCTGAAACATAATTTATTTTCTCTAACCACATTGATGATCTCTGTAAAAAATTACAATAGGCTGATTTCATTGCTCATTACTGATATTAACGTTATAAAATATTTACATTGTTCTTTAATATGGTCCTTAATTGACTATGCTTCTTGTGCGTGGTCTCCCCACTACGGTACCTATTTTGATAGATTGGAAAGAATACAAAACAAATTTCTCAGATTTGTCTCTTATCGCCTTAATATACTCTTTGATAATCGTCGAATTTTGATTTGATCGAATCTACCAACTTTAATTATTGGTAGAAAATATCATGACTTGGTTTTTCTTTTTAACCTGATTAATAGTTGATTAATTTATTGTCTATTCCTTCGAAAACAAATCAAATTCAATGATTCATCGGTTTTCACTCGCTCGAATAAGTTTTTTTAATACACGCTAATAACATGGACATCTTGTGCAACAGTGCTCATGTTTTCAAAACCAAATGTCAAAAGCTTTCGCTGTCATTCTCATTTTGAACTAGTCTCTTTTAATGTATTATATTGTAACATACTATTTTATAGCTGTATTATATCATTTTATACGTAAGAAGATTATTTTGTTATCTTTATTACCTAATTTGTATGTAACTTGATGGATTATGATCCAAATTTGGTTATGAATATTATATAATGCTAATGCTTAAATTTCATTGTTTATCATTTTTACTTTTTCTTCAAAATCTATTAATTTACTGTTAATTGCTATTTTTTATTGTAATTTCTTTTATCATGTTCTGAAGGTTATAATATGCCTACGTTTTGTTTTTTTTTAATGGCATTACCCGTGTATATCAATAAAATAAAAAAAAATTTATAGATACGTAATTTTTTTAAAGATAACATCAAGTTGGCACATTTATATTTAACACTCCTTTGTCTTCGTACAAAAAAAACAGCTGATTTTAGTCTATTAGAAAGGTGTAATATTATCAACTACTCCAGTTCGTTCACTTTTGTTTATAATTTTGTTTAGAAAATTCAATATAAGTGCGACCGTCTTATTCAACATCTGGAGTTCTAATTAGAGAAATTTGTGAGTACAATATAATTTATAGTACATAAATTCCTAAGGTTTTTTTTTTCTTCTTTTTCATATGATCGAATTATGTAGTTCATGATTGTTATATTTCATAGTCATAATTTACTACTGATCATATAATATAATCATTGTAAATTATATGAGTTATATTCGTAGTTTTATATATTTTTTCATTATGTTTTACGAATTAAAGATAAAAATTGCTGGGTACTTTTATTTTTTTTAACAGGTTATCTCTTAGATATTTTAAAAAAAATACTAATTAATTTACCTACTAATTGCCAGGCCCTTGTTTGTTAAGGCTAGAGCCTAGTCAGCGTTTTTATTTATTCAGCCTTTGTCATATCTCTTTTAGCAAATGACCTCAAATTTTCATTTCACAGCCGCATAACCTAGAATTTATGAGCTAACAATAGAAAATTAGTTTACAGATTTGATTCAGAATTACGATTTCTGCTAAATTTTAATTTATGTAACATGCTGGGAAAATGCTAATTTTCTACCAATTATATTTATGTAATTAGGAATAGTCCGACGTAAATTAATCGATATGTTGAATTTATTGCATGAGTTAATAATTAAAATCTAAACTAACCTCGTGTAATATCCAAATTTGGAAAAGTATTCTTAAAATGTTAAGGGTTTAAATATCTGCTTTTTTTTGTTTGTTTTTTGTTTCATTTCATGTAGTCCCACACTTTTGAATTAACATGGTTAATATTTAGTATTTGACATTTATTGCTTTAACTTTTTATTAATTATAGTTTATAATATACAATCGTCTCAATGTTTATTATGTTTATAAAGCTAGATTTTTTTTTTATCATATGTGTCCATTAATTAGGTATTTGAAGGGTGTAGTTAGAAAATCAATGTAGTACTAGACTCTTGGGTCACAGGTTAGAGGCCTTCTGTGAAGAAACTTTTTGAATTATGTTTTTTAGCCGTATTTCTTATCCAGTCTTGGTAAAGTTGGTAACAAAAAATTGAAGGGAAACCTGGCTTCAAATCTCTCCTTACCCTTTATCCCAGACTACCTTATGTAATACTAGCGATCCACCCTTTCTAGGGGTTTCATTTATGTTTTAAAAATTTCAGTTTGACCAATCAAGAGTTTATTACTTTGGAATTGAGTTCATGATAAAGAAATTAATTAATATTACTTAGCAATTAAATATTATGTTTATTTTTATAATACCTACCAATTCTTTATTTAATTATCGGCAAAAATTAGAAACATAAGTTGGTCAAAAATCAACATTGGTTACGTTAAGCGGTTCGTATGTAATTCACTTCATTACTATTTTATATTTCATATGAACTTTTCTAAATACATATTAAGATTTCAATTTAGTTTTCATGGGATACCCATTTAGCTTACAGTGGAACATCTGTTTTCATAAAATTATCCAAAAATATAAATAATTAATAACAATTTTAGTTCATGGATTTATAACAACTTTCCATTTATTTTCACAACTTACGTATGATTTGGAAGGTGGCAATTTTTTCTGAAATCTTAATAATGTGTGTAAGAATTTAACCTAAAAAAAAATCTGTATGGGTTGTAGAGACCCATGAAGGGTTTTGGGCTCAGCACAGAGATCCGTACTGTTTCTAGGCCAACGGCCGGTGAGTCAATCACGCTATGTCAGTTTTTTTTTTTTCAGTTTGGATACCCACTTTAAAGAGGCTGGATATGCCCCAGGTGCCTCTCCATACCCTTGGGTGGCCCCGGCTGAACTTACAGACTTAATAATATTTGCCATGCGAACCCAGGACCCGTAGAACAGCAGACTAGCGCTCTATCCACTAGGAATTATTAATTATTTGATAAGTTGGTTACAGAATATTGAATTTACCCTTCCAATATAAAAACTTAATCACAATTTATTTTAATGCAATTCTTCAGAATGCCCTAAATCATATTAAAAACCGTATTAAAGTCTGTCGCAGGAGAAGTTCGCGGATTCTAAGAATCACGATACCATTTTTATGTAAAGTATGGAGAGATATTAAAACGAGTTTTTTTTTTTATTGATGAGGTGCTCTATTTTTTTATTTTAAAACTTCAGTACATATCGCTCGTTTATACTGCACGCGTTTTGGCAGCTGAAGCAGTAAGCGGGTTAAGTGCATTCTAGGAACCCATGACCGCCTCAGCTGCAAAAAACGCGTTCAGTATAAACGCGCCCTTAGGTCTTCTTTGCCTTTTTGACCTTATTCGTTTGACACCCCTACAAAAGTTGTTTACAGGGCGACTACAACAATGAACTAGCAGAAGTTCAGCTGGGAGAAGTGAGACTTAATGGAAAATCCAATCATGGCGGATGAACAAACAGGTTGGGATCCGGAGCCTTCTTGATTGGGAAAGGGAGTAGGCTCCTGGGCCTGATGAAGTCGTTGCCTAGCGACAGTGCCAATTCATGGCTCCGCCTTCATTACGAGACTTCGGAAGTCTCTTGACTTGTAAATTTTCGGAGGTGGGACAAGAGAAATAAAACAATCCAATTTTATAGCTACAGTTATTTATATTCTACTTGAAAAATTATTTAAAAGTTAAATATTACCAAACTTTAACTATCATTAAAAAACGTAGGAAATTTATGTTTACTCCTATCGTAGATTGGTTAATAATACAATGTAAATTGTAACAAACTTGTTAGAAAATAGCGTTCTATAATCGCTTTAATAAAGCATTAGAAAACAAAATAATTTTAAAAACGTTATTGTATATGAGACTATATTTACAACTGAGCTATATTTTTCTACACCTTTAATTAATTAATTTACTACAGCTCAATCATCAATACAAGATAAAAGGGAAAAAAACATTCTCACGGACAATTTATTTTTAAAATAATTGATGCTGTGGAAGTAAGAGATAATATATCTTTAAAAATTATAGATTTTTATGGTGTTTTTGAATCACGTCAATTAAAAAATAAATAAAATAAAAACGATACATAGATTCGTTAAATCAAAGGAATTATCTGAACTTCAATATTAATTCACATTGTGTTACATCAAGAGAAATTTTTTTTTATTGTTTTCTTTTTAGCTAAAACAGATAATTTAGTCTAAATGAATAACATTTAATTGGAATGAACTCGAGAACTATAAAATTCTTTGTGCATTGCAAAATAATTTAGTACTGGAGCAAACGAGCTAGTTAACGTACTACATACGAATCATAGATTTTATTAATTCAAATTATAACATTAAATTTAATATTAAAATAATGTTATTTTTAGTTTAACTTTGTGATAAAACTTCTTGAATTGTGGAGCATCTTTTCGTTTCTACTCTCTTCCTCATTTTGAATTCTATTCTTCTCAGTTATAGTAAGAAGTACATCTGTATCTTGTGACATTATAGCCCCTATTTAAATTCAATCTGAAATTTATTCAGACATTGTTGTTTATTGTGACGCTCAGCTGAAATGTTTAAATCCTATTATATAAAAAAATATAAATTCATATGAGCCTCTACTTCTCACCAAATATCAAAGGGTGGCAGAAAGTCGCGGGTGAATAGTTTGATTGAAAATTACGACAAAGGCTTGCTTCTCGCCATTAACGGTGGCTCTTGGTGAATTATCCTCGTCTCATACAATGTCATACAATGGCCCATAATCCTTTATTCATAAATAATTCATTTAAAACAGATTAAATTTATGAATGGAACTCCCCTAGTGAAACGTGTCCTATTTTCACAGGCTATTGTCGACCGAAGGCCCAAACCAGAAATAAATAATGGCGCCCAACCTTGAATAGAAAATGCCTTATTCATGAGTTAATGCCTACCAATAATTCAGAAAATCCTGACCTCTCCAGTCCATATTTTATAGGACACTGGGTTCGCCTCCTACCTGATATTTATTTCAAGTCTGTGAGTGATTGGGGGTGCCAATCCTGCACTGAGCCAATAAATAATAAAGCCGCATGATAAAAAATACATTTTGTCAGATAGCTTTATTTGTTTTGAATTTTAATCGCTCTTGTTTATCTCGAAAAGGTTTCAAATATTTACAGAACTTAACAGAGTTTATTCAGAAAAAGAACAATAAATGTATCTGGATGTAAAGATTATTCAGATATATAAATTTTAAAACATATATCCTATTGAATAAAAATATCATGGGAAATAATGAGTGATACGTATACGTTAATTATTACAAAAGTTGTAAAAATTATTATTATTTCTTTGTTAACTTCAATTACATAAATTATTGTATATAGGGTACAGTCAAAAGAACACACAATTAAGATATAAACTTAATGAACTGGTGTCGACGTTTTGGCCTAAATTATAGGCCTTCTTCAGGCGTTAGAATGAGAGCATCGGAACAATTAAGCAATAATGTGCACAATGTCATTATTGTCTCATTGATCTGACGCTCTCCTATAAACGCCCTGAAGAAGGCCTATAATTTAGGTCGAAACATCGGCACCAGTTTATTAAGTTTATATCTTAATTGTGTGTTCTTTCGGCTGCATCCTGAAATAGCTTCTCCCACTTATTCACTCAGTAAACATTCCCACTTCACATAAATTTTATAAGTGAATAATTATTACAGTGGAATACGAAAACATAAAAAAAATAATCATAGTAGGGTATAAGTCTTACTATTGCATTCTTAAAATATAAAATACGGTAAAAACATTAAAATAAAATAAATGGTAGAAGAAGTCTGTGTTGGTCATGCTGATCACTGAACTATTTTTTTCAGATATCATTTTTTTTTAACTTTCTAAAAAAAAAAAAATTACATCTTATTTTCATAATGGAATGCGATTGTGAACTCCAATGCTGTGGTTGATATATACGCCTAATGTTACTGAGATAATATGAAAAAGTAAAATTTTAAAAAAATCTATGTGATTTTTGAATGGACCATTATTTAACTAAATGTAGATTTTTTTTAACTGTGTATTTTTTTTATCTTCCAAACAGAAGTTTGTATAATTTTATTTTAGATTGCTAATGGCAAATTATATATATTTTTATTCTGCGAACTCCTAGTCTAAGCTCTTTTTCCTCTTTGAATGTAGAATGAAATTACAAAAAATGATCTACAAATTTATGTTTTTTTGTAAGTTTCTTGTTATAACTTGTTTGATGGAATCGTTTTTTTTCGTACTATTATTTAGTAATGAAAACTTCTTAAAATTGATTTAAATTAATTAACTTAAACTCAGAATCTGATTAGAATCATAATTATGGATTTTCCAGAACGCTAAGAAATATCAAAAGAGGATAAAAACTCCCACCCATTTCTAAAACGTTATCTGTTCACTTGGAACGAGACACATGAATTATGGCGACAATACTGCCCGATATGTGAGAGCTATGCTTCAAGTTGTCACCTGCTGGACTGTGATTGTATCTCTGTCCGATTTATAGCATTTTTAACTGCAGAGGAGGTTTTCATACATTACACATCTAGCTTTTCTGGTGGAACTTCTGGTGGTTAAATGTAAATACGTTTGGTTCATTCACCAATAAAATTTAATCATTTTAGTTTCCCTTTACTACGAAAATAGTTTGCTTTCATGAACTTTTTAAGAATGTTACACTTAACTAGACAAGAGAAAACAACTTTCATAAAATAATAAATATTTCATCAGTGTGTTGACATTTTAATTTTATTTATAAGCATATTAAAATGTACTTGCAACAATTTTGTAATTTTTTCATCTATAAAAAACTATTTACAATTAGCTAATTTATCATCATCCGATCGGTTATATCAGAGAATCTCTATGCCATCGCCACATAAACCTTCGGGTGGGTTGTACGGATTGCTGGTGGATTTAAGTGTTTAGGGCGACGGGTTCATGTTTTTAGACAGTTTGTCTTGGTGATTTCTATAATATTCTGTAGCAGCATCTGGAACATTGAGCAAGGCCAAATCTTTGTGGCGTATGTCACTTGTCACTTAGTACGTTGCATCCACGATTATTCGTAAAACTTTGGGCTTAATTCTTTGGTCCTTGAAGGTTTAGGCAAAGCCTTATCTCGTATTTCTACAAGTACCTGATAGTAATCTTGGTGTTCAAGGATAATGTTGAGCTCTTGTCAAGTAACCTAGATGTATGGGGATGTTAAGAGTGCTGGGCCTCCCACCAAATCGGCTGAATAATGTACGATCAGTTTTAGGAAAGTCCGAAGTATAGATATTAAATAGCAATGTTCCAAATACACAGCACTGTAAAACTCCTGCTAGAATCCGTTTTATATTCGAAACTGGTTCACCTACATTTTACAGTCAAGTGTTTTTTGGTGAAGTAAGAAATGCAATAAAAATTTGTATCTGATGTATTAAATCAAATAAATTAAGAGCTACAAAATTCATGAACTTAGTAACTTATCAAAATAATTTATATCACAATATTATTTAATGTAAACTAAATATGATTACCATAAATGCTAAATGCAGACCTTTAAGTAAAATTTGTGTAATGACTGCACCAGATATTTTTATTTTATTGGTAATCATCTTTACCTGCTTCCTCTGAACAAGCACAGCGCAACAGCGACCTCCATATTGTCGCATGAGCTGATTCAGTATTTAAATCTTTCTTCCAGAAGAACGATTGCTTAAAGTTTCGGCTCTTGTTGAAGCTTTGGACATCTCCTTTTTCCAGAGTTTCCAAAAGTGGCGCGACTACTTACCTCCAACTACACTTTTTAGGAATTTATTTAACCTTTTGCGCATCTTTAAAGTCCCCCAAATTAGCTAATGGTTACATGCATTTGGAAGATGATTAAATGCTCAGCAAAATGGAAATAAAGTCGTAAAAATACGGACCAGTAAATGGTCTAGAGTATTTAATAATTTTCATATGGTTTTAGTCGGATTTAATGACAGTCTGTCATGTTTTGCTAATGATTTTACTTTTTGGATGGAGAACCTTTTTAGGTCTTATGTTGGAGATCAGGAAGAAAACATTTATAATATTTCCAATATAAACGCAGGCTGAACACTCCATCAGGTGATTGCTAGGCGTATTAAGAAAGATGAGAACGTTATTAGCTCCTTCTTAACTGCAATCAATAACCTCTTAGGCTTAGAGCTCTCGATACAAAAAATATTCTGCTTCCATTCGGTTATTATGACTGTTATGAAATATATAGTAAGGGGAAGTATTGCGATCGGTAAAATTTTCGAATTTTAGTTTTCAACGGAAATATACGTTTTAGGGTCTCCTGAGTCCAAATGACCTTTTTCCTCCAGGTTTATTTAGGATGGGCATCGCTAACGAGCTCCTGACATCGTTCGTGACCACCATTTGGTTTAAATAAACGTTAAAGTTAAAACGCATTGTAACATAAGGGTGTTACTGGTACTTACTTCTACTGGTGTGCTATTGTAAATTTGACCGAACGAAATTATGATTATAGCTCTAAATAATAACATTTACGTTTTATTGTACATTAAAATAGTTTAAAGAGTAAATTACTTATATTTATTAAAGTTGCTCTTACAAAAAGTAATGCAAAGGTTAAACCTAATAGTTCAATAAATGTGAACGGATATTCTATTTTACAGGAATGTTTGAGCCAGGCAATGTTATTCCTGTAACCTTTCTCTGATCTAAAAGTCATAACCGAACTCACCTGCCTCACCAGGCAATGCTGGAACAGATAAGAAAAATATCGGTAGGGGGAAGGTATATAGTAGGCCGAATCGGGATTGGGTAGGAAGTGGGTCGGACACGTGGATCTCACGTGGGCCAAGCGTCACGCAACCCCGTCTTCATCTTTATAATCTGTCACGCAAGCTTAAGTCCAAAGGGTTTGCGGTTTATTCCGGAGCGTCTGTTATTGTTTTCTCGTTCTTTATCCCCAGCTTTATTGTGGTATGACCAAATAGAATTTTCCATCTAGCAAACAATGCGCACGAAAGTCGTCATTGAAAGTCTCTTGGAAAAGCAACTGAATCAACAATGAAATAAGAAACTATTAGAAGCCCTACCGTTATTATCCTCCATCAAAAATGAAATCTTCCGTTTCGACGTGAGTATTGTGATACTTCATTTTTATGCAGTGTATAGAGTGCGCATTCCTATAACGGACAACGGGAATATTTTATCCGTGAGAGTGAAGTGGCCGTATAAGGGAAGCTGAACGCCAAAAATGTTCATTAACATTGTGATTATTATAATTTATGCAGCTGATATTCATAAAACCATCTTCAGTTTCGGCTTTGCAGTATATTTTAGCATATGCTAAATCACATCAAGACTTATACATTTAGGAAATTCCAACTATACTTTTGTCCATAACGAAAGCGTTTATAAATATTCTCTAAGATCCTGATTTTACTTACTCATCGAATTTCACGTACTGATCAACAAACTTCACCGACAATCTTGAATTGATATAACCGTATTAAGTAATAAATTATGAATCGTATTAGCTGCTGATAATATCACATCAAGCTGTAAATCAAACTTAAATATGAAACTAACCTACCAGTTTGGAGTAAGACAATAATATAAAATGAGGAATCGCAAGCTTGAATTGCTCTTGAGGACAATTAAATCTTAAGCTTGTAATAAGTTTAAAATATCATAATTTTTTTTTTTTTTTTTTTTTTTTTTTTTTTTTTTTTTTTTTTTTTTTTTTTGAGGCTTATTATATTCTGTTTTAGAAGTTGATTTCTTTTTAATAATTAAAAACTTATATTATATTATTTTCATTATCTTAAGAGAAATCTTTTGGGTTCCAGTTTTTTTTTCATTTTTCGCCTTATTTTTTTTAAATAGGGTGTACTTTAATAATTTATATTTTGTTCCAAACAAAAAACAAATTAGTGACATTTATTAATCATGGGAAAGATTTTTTTTTCTCAAAGTTGGACATCATGAATACGATTATAATCCTCGAAGTACGTGATTACTTGAATACACAAACTCAATCGTATTCTTGGCTATGAATATGATGGCTCTGAATACAATACAGTCGTTGATCAAGTAACCCGATTTTTTTTTCCGGTATTTTTATCAAGAGTATACATAAAAAAATCTGGTTCGGGCAACAAATCGATTCAATCGAAAATGTTTAATCGATTTTAACAAATCTTTTAACAATTTCTAAATACAGTGAGAGATAAAATGAATGAAAATAATAAATAATTAATAAAATTGAATTTATATAGAAACATGTGTTTTATTTAAAAATAAAACTATTATATTATTATCTAAAACAATCAGTTAGTTCTATCGGTTTTTCATCACTCTTCATTAACTTTTACGAGCTTGCGTATATTTCTTCTAAAATCTTTAGCTTTCCAACGGTATAATATATAGGTATGTTACTGTTCTTATGTTCAAAAACAAAAAAATGCTTTGAAAAAATACTTTTGCAGTTTTCTCCTTTACTTGGGTTTTGAATTCGTTCAACTTATATGTTTACCTGTTTTTTATCAATGATAACAAGATAATAACACTTGTAGCAGGGTGGTTAGCGTAACAGCCTCCCATGCCAAAGGTCACGGGTTCAATCCCGCTGGTGGTCCTAGGATTTTTTAATGGGAGTAAAAAATCCTTAGTTACGCCGTCCTTCGGAGGGGACGCTAAAAGGTGGTCCCGAGCCTGTGCGATGTCAGGTACTCGTTAAAGATCCCTATCCTAATAAAACCTGGATAGGCAAAATTTAGGACTCCCACTGTAGCATCGTCCGATTAGCCATAGTAGCATAAAGTGACGTTAAATAAATAAACAAACAAACAAACAAGATAATAACCATATCAGATTTTTATAGAATCTACAAAATTAAAGATGCTTTAGAGAAAGAAAATTTAAAATATCGGGATTTAAGAATATTTCAATCAGAATTAAACCTACATGATATTAAAGCCCATTAAATTTAAAGAGTACAAAATGCATGGCATAAAGTGACTCTTCTGGTAAGCTGATTTTGATGAAAAAGTTTCTGTAACATCTCGGGCGTAGAGTTGTCTCAAATATGAAATCTCAGTTTCATAGGGCTTTAAATTTTTGCGCTAGACACGGACAAATACACACAGACCTTTTTGCAGGAATTGGTCATTTGAATCTAAAACTCAAATTCGAAAATTTTCACGATCGCAATACTTTCCCTTACTATATATTTCATATATAGGTAAGTGAAAGTAAAAAAAGTGATAATATGAAGGCCCTATGTCTTGTATGTGTGGTATATCACTTAGAGAGGTAGCCGATTCAAGAGAAAAAAAAAAAATCTTTTAAAGAGGCACCATTAGCCGAATTAGTGTACTCCCCCTTGGATTGGATTTGCATGGAAAGCACTCTTCCGGATGGAACTCAGTTTTTGAACGGACAGGAAAAGTAATCGTCCCTTGGACCTTTTATCATTCCCCTTAACTGGGTTTTGTTTGTTTTGGACTCGCTACTCTTTTGACTACCTCGTTTATCCAGGCCTTTATTTTTCTGGGTTCATTATGTAAATTACCTACTTTTTTTTCTCAATTTTTACAAATGTATTCTATCTAACTTTCCGAGACAGGTATTATTAATTGTTTTGTATTGTTTAATATGGTTTCTTTGTCTTTGTTGGTTGGTTTTGATTTATTTATTGGCACAAAACATCTTGGTCATCAGTGCCAGATACACTATAATAAAATCAATTTAAAACAAATAATATTTTTTTGAAACAATCAATCATGGTTTTAGTTGAAAAATAAAATAATAATATTAATTAAAACGAATAATAAATAAAGAATATACGTATAGAAGTAAAGCTCCATTCAAAATCTGAATATTATATTGCCTTTTTAAATACATTAATACGAGATTTTTTTGTCTTTGTAGTAAGACTAATTTAGTAAGATTCCTGGTTTGAAAATGGATCGCATTGAAGTTATGAATATAAAATAAAGACTTTACTGCACTATCATGGCGGTGTGGTAAATTAAAATCCTCTTTGGAAAAGCAACTTACATGTTCTTACTGCGATTAGGAAGAGTAAAGACATCTAGGTTGAGGCCTCTCTACATGGCGAGAGTAAAATATGAAAATGTGTGAAGGTTTGGTGTGATACCGGCAATAGTGAATTATCATACACTCTCATATACTTTCAAGATATTAATATTAAGTATACATTGACCTTATTTTCTATAAAACTATAATTTTTTTTTTTTAATTTTTATATAAAATGTTTAATTTCTTAAAGAGGAGTTTCAATATTTAAAATGAATAAACCAAAAAACATGTTTTCATGATGTTTATATTACAATCTTTACTTTTTATATAATTTATACTTTTGTTTTATCTTATTTATAGAAGAAAAAATTAATGGTGATTGTTAAAAAGTAAGCCTTCCACTCTCCAATTATTTTCGTTCCCTATTCCCACCATCTTTAACTCTCACGAATTTTTACTTACCTCTTTTCTCACCGTGTAGCTCAGCCTTTAGCAGTTAGATCCGATAAAAAGAGCCTTCTAGGCCATTTAACCAACTTGATGCTTCCCCCAGTAAAGCCTGTGCCAAAACCCAGTTGCGATATGAAAACGACAAAATATTTGTATTCTAAAATTTTTAATTCCCCGTTATGTAACTACATTTTTGAAAGTTTAGTACATTAAGATTTCACGAATTTAATATAAAATTGATATAATTTTAAATTCTCTAATATTAGTAAAAAAAAAACGCTACACAATAAATGCTTGTTGAGTACTAAACATAAATTTAAAATATACCCACACATATATTAAATAGATAATGAAATAAAAGAAAGACTTAGTTGTTCGGCATTTTTGGAGTAGCATGTGTAGCAATGATTATTATATTTGGTTTTTCAGGTTGATCCTCTTCTTCTTTGTTTCCTTTTATTCGAGTTTCAAGAGTTATGTAATAAGTACGTTTCATTAATAAAACAAATAGTTTGTAAAATTTGCCCTTTCACTGATTAATAATATAAGAAATTTTATTTAACAAAGCTTATATTATTTTTATCACAAAGTACTTAATAAAGACAAAAAACAGCTTTGACTTCAGTACTCCGAAGAGGTATCTCCTAGGATTATATCTTTACTAAACCATTAATTACCAGTTCCCTCCCTTTATCCACATTCTTCTGCAATTTAAAACGTCGGTCCACTCCCTTGAAAGAAGATCGCGCTATTCTGACCTTTATATTACGACCCATAGAACTAAATCTTTTTATTATTCCTTTCTTGTCCACGTTACTACTCTCAGGAATTCCCTACCTAATCATATCCGCCATGCCATGTTTCTTTTCTACCTGCATTAAATACCAGCTGCTCTAATATCTCCTCTCTTTCCAAACAGACTTTCAAATGTGCTAATATTTCAAACCAAATATCAGGCCTCAAAAAAAAAAGAACATTTATTATTCAAATTTAACTTAATTAATCAACTTATTTATTGTTAAATTTGTTCAACAAATTTATATATCAGAAGTTATTTATTCATTTTACGTTTTTGCCATATTGTATACTTTTTATGATCCTTTGGTCTTTTGGCCAGACACATCGTTTATATATCTTAATCGTACGTATATTTTGTTCTTAAGAGACACTGTCCTAGAATAAAAATTATTTCCTATTCTATTCTATTCTTAGGGGAGCCCGTGCCTGAGTGGATAGCGCGCTAGCCTCTTATGCTAAAGGTTGTGAGTTTGAATCCCAGTCCCGGCGGGGCTTTTATAAGTATGTAATTAAATGGGATTCACTCACAGCCTCCCCCCCGGGTATGACTGACCCGTCAGCCAAAAGGTGGCCACTCACAAAAATAGGTGTAGGGAGTGATGAACCTACCCTGTAAATCTCACCGAGAACCGTGAGCATATCTCTCAGAAGATTACATCACGCTGCCTAGGTTCTACACGGCTGTCGCACCAGAGAGAAAAAAAAATTCTATTCTAAAATAATTTTAAAACTCACTGAAACAATTAGGTGTCACGAATTGAAAAAAAAAATCACTACAGTGAAGGTGATAGGTCTATTTCTCATCTAACGGAATAACTCATCTTACATTGCTGGGTTATTTGTATTATTTGTAGTAACATAGTAATACACGAAAAGTGTCCTCAGACAAATCAGATGTATAAAGTTAAAAGGTGGATAATATATGCGTTTGCTTTTTGATAGCAAACTCTACAGAGTCTGACCAATAACTTAGCCTGTAGTCTATCAATAATATAGTCTACCAATAACCTCATTCAAATCATCGAAAAAGCAAATGGTCTCATGAACCTCGATTACACCGACATACCTGACTCCATAACCTCAGCCCAACTTACCCCGCTATTATGTTATAGCGATCTATGAAGAGATAAGGCTGTTGGGCAAGTTGACCGTTGCAAGGGTCAAGAGTAGACGCTGATGTAATTGCTACCCGAAGCTACCCAGTTACCCTTGTTGTTCGTAGTTACATACTCCCTTCCATGTAATTGGTCCGCTCTAAGTGGAAAGTTCTCCACCAAGCCACTTACAAACTTTTGTCCGGAGCCTCTTAACAACCCTGGCTTTGCCCTACAATTTCCTCTTTCGCATCCCCTTTCATTTGCCTTTATATAGCTGCAAAAAAGGGTAGGTAGGATTCGCGTAAACTGAATATTTCACAAATGACACTATTTATTAAAACTTTTACTTTCACTTAACTAAATATGAAATATATAGTAAGGGAAATTATTGCGATCGTGGAAATTTTCGAGTTTTCGCCGGAAATAAGCGGTTTAGATTCCTTTGAGTCAAATGACCAAATCCCGTTTGTTCATTTAACGTCACTTTATGCTACTGTGGCTAATCGTACGATGCTACAGTGGGAGTCGCAGGCCCGGGACCACCTCTTTACCTCACCTCCGAAGAACGGCCTAACTAAGGATTTTTTAATGGGAGTAAAAAATCCTAGGACCACCTGCGGGTTTCAACTCGTGACCTTTGGCATAGGAGACTGTTATGCTAGCCACTCTGTTACAGGTTATCCCTCCAAACTTCGTAAAAAGGTCTCTCTGTTATGAGTGTTAGTCTAGCTCGAAAACGATAAGCTGTGTAAAACTGAAATTTCATACTTTAGAATTCTTATGCCTAAGTTGTTATAGCAATTTATTTAGCGAAATAGTTAAACCAGAAGAGCCATTTAATACCATGCATTTTGCACATTTTCCTAAAAAACGTTTGACCTGTTTTTGAGCAAACTTCCTATATCGAAGTAAATTTTAATATGCCTTAATATCATGTAGGTTTTGTTTTTGTAAATTAAAAAAAATTAACCATTTAATGAAAAACATCAACTGGGAGCCTGTGGCTGAGTGGCTAGTGCGCTAGGCTCCAGGCCAAAGGTTGTGAGCTCGAATCCCAGTCCCGGAGGGATTTTTCAATCATTTTGCTAAATGGGAATTCACCCACAGTCTCTCCCTTGGGTACGCGAGATCCGTCAACCAAAACGATGCCCATTCACAAAAATAGGCATAGGGAGTGATGACCCTACCCTACAAAAATTTCATGGAGTAACGCATGTGTGTTCTCCTCTTAGATTACACCGCGCGGCCAAGGGCCTACACGGCCTGTCGCGCCACCGAAATATAAGAAGTAGAAAGTAATGAAGAGTGTTGAAACCCGGATACAACTAAGCGATTGTGGCGGATAATACAATACTATAGTAGATTATTTAATAAAACTCAATGTAATTCTTCAACCTTTTTTTCATCTCTAACTTTATTTAAAAGTTCTTTTGTTTATTTTAACAACGGATTTCACTAAAAGTCATGTTTTGATTTTAAAATAAAACTCTTCGACAACTTCATTTAACTTAAAATTAGAATGCTGTGTTATCAGTTGATCTGGGCGGTACGCTGGTAGCCATGTATAAGTTGGTTGGAGAGATGTGGTCAGAGATAAGAAACGTTATAAATAAAACTATTTTAAATGTGTAATAACATTTCAGTATAAATTGCATATACTAGATTTTTACGATAAATAGTTTCACTTAATTTAGCAACAATCAATGTATTTACCAAATTGTATCGCCTTCTCGGGATCTTGGGCAATAGAAAATCTGGTCTGAAGATCCACATTTAGGAAACGATACCGTAGATAAAGAAGAGATGTAGTAGACATGATGAACAATCTGTTGCTAACATTGGAGATCACGGCTTAGGCTTACTAATCCAGGCAAACACGAGACTGACCTTTTGCAAACTGACCTGGTTTGACTCTAGTTTGCTCAATATTCTTGCCACATTAACGCCAATGGTATTACTTTTCTTTCGGAAGAAAGTATTCGGTTAGAAACATATTTAATTATTTAACTTCATGATTTCTATTTATAGAAATACTTCGGTTCCTAAGATAATAGATATAACACCCATCATGTCGCAAAACAGTTTCAATTCAACAAACATATTAGTTATTGAGGCAATAAAAATTTTTACTTTTTGTTTTTCACTCCTTCGTTCGATCTTGTAGTAATTCCTGGAAACGAAAAAAAAAATTGGAATACATAATGTTTTTTTACTAATGAAAATTACCACGATGTTTAGGATGATATACACAATTTCTAGATTCTATCTTAACTAGTTTTCAATTTAGAGGCACCCAAACTTTTGCATTTTCATAACATCGGAACTTCCTCAAAGAAGTAAAATTGTACTTTTGTCATTTTTCATAGTTACGAAAACCAAATCACGCTTTTTCTCAACTATTTGGCTTTGGCTCATTATATTTTTTTTTACTGGAACTTCGTATTTTACATTACTTTTTTCTCAAACAAGTTGAATATATATATTTTTTTAAATATTAACCAGGTGAAATCTTAGATCCTGAGATTTCTGAAGGATTATGCATGGAATGACCCACGAGAAATAATATCACCACGTGTTTTATCGATGTCATTATTCGATATTGTTTAATGTTTTTTTGCATCGAGTAGCTTCTGAAATGGTTTAAATTATTTCCTCTACGAAACTTTATTCATTTTAAATTTATATAATTAAGCAATAAATAAATAAATCAACTTACCAGTTATTAGATAGATAACTTTTTTCGCTATGCTGCCAAAATTCACCCAAATGTATAAACAATTATTGAGTTGTTCAGGATTTTTCTTTTCCTCTATGTATGTTTTTCATTTATTTTTTCGTAAAAAAACTACTATTTGGAAAACCCATAAAGATTATTTATTAGAAATTTATATAAAGTTTAAAAATGCTGGAGTTGAACGGCTTTTAGGACTCGTAAGGCAAATTATGTCAAAGTTAGATTTATGAAGTTTCACTCTGCCCATTACTCTGAGCAGTTGAGTAGGTAAAATGCAATCATATAAAGTATGTCAAGTATCTCGGGTAACGTTCCAGCATAAATCCATTACAAAGTTCGAAGGTTATTGTCAGAAACTGCGCTTTAGAAGTTTCAGACAAGGAAAGTTTGCTACTGACCAGCAGAAATTCTACGGCGACTCAGGCCTTCATTGATGGCAAGATTAAATTCCAGAGCGAAACTTTATCCAATATTTCACCGCCCGTTTTCCCGCTCACCTGGTATTAACTGGGTTTTGGGGGATATTAGAACTTGGAGAACAGGCGGTGTCAAAAATAGAATGTCGTGTCGGCTTAGAACGACTGTTCTTTCTTATTGGAGTGTAGAGTTAACTACAATTTTAAGAATTGAAATATGTTTTCAGTTTTTCTCAACCAGATCTATTTTTATTGGGGAAAATGCACTCCAATCAAATAACTACTACTTGTCTTTTAGCTGTAGTTTTAATTTTCATATTTTTGTTTAAATCACTTTGAGACTTGTGTAGTGAAAGTACAACTATTCACTTAAAATGAATTTTGTTTTGATTTTTGTATTTTGGAAATAAAAAGATCAATAAATACTCCTGTACGTTGCTGTAATTAGGTAAAATTTGAAGAAGTAAATTAAAATCTGGATTCCCTTATTTGGCTTGTTCCATAAATTAATGATAATGATCTAGTTTGTTGGTGTATTCATTAAACTTACTCTATGCTGCTCTGGTTAATCGGACAATGCTAAATTTGCCTATCCAGGTTTTATTAGGATAGAGGTGTTTAACGAGTACCTGAAATCGCACGAGACATCCTTTTAACGTCCCCTCCGAAGAACGGTATAACTGAGGAATTTTTACTCCCATTAAAAAATCCTAGGACCATCTGCGGATTTGAACCCGTGGCCTTTGGAAGGTTTAATCAGTATAGGGCGCATTAACTTTGGTTTAAGGCATAAATAGTACAGGGCTCATTTTCTTACATGACACAGGCTCGGGACCAACATTTATTTGTCCCCTCCGAATGACGGTATAACTAAAGGCCACCTGCCAGGTCTGAACCTGCGACCTTGGGCATAGAAGGCTGTACCCAACAAATGACCCCATATTGCTCTAGTAGATTGTTCATTATCTAGAATAATTTAGATAATTTATTACTTTAACGCCAATTTCCTTTTACAATATCATTATTTAATCATCATTTGACACCCTTTGAAGATATTTAAAATTTTAAAATCATTTAAGATAGGTTGTGTTTTAACAATAGAATGTACTGATTTCTTATCAGAGTAACTATAATATTAACTTTATTTTTTAATTTGTTTTCTTGAAAAAGTTGCAACCTGCAGTTAAAGAGAATATTGCGTGAGTTAGCAAGGCGAGCTAAGCCAACACGCAACCTACTGTCTTGAATCGGAACTTGTTCCTCGGAGGAATCCAGTATGAATTAAACGCTACCACAACGCCCATTGAAGATGGTAGAATGTGTCATTAAACATGATTCCAATATATACCTCAAGGAACCTGTTAAATTGAGTACTCCCATTAGCCTAGTTTTATGGCATTCTCTACTTCGTACCATATTCATTAAACGCAGTACTAAACTAAATAAGGCTCATTTAATGACTTTATATAAATTTCACTATTGATTCTCTTAATTCTAGTGGCATCTTTTTAATTTAACTTACATAATTATCAAATACTGGACAAAGGATAGGCCTGTCTTAAATATTTCCAAATATATACACAACACAATAGTTTCCTAATTGTTTGTCTGTTGGTCATAACCGAAGCTTCTGCAAGAGGATAGAGGTATTGTAATTAATATGTATGTTTTATTACATATGGTATTGTATTTTAAATGGTGTATGGTAGTTTATTGACTGTGCTTGAGGACAGCTTAAGGTGAATAATGAACATAATTTTAAGACTTGTCCTCGATTCACAGAAGAGCCCACATATGACCGGCTAGTTAAAGTAACTCTTTCCCCCCATTGGCAGATAATATTTTGTAGGATCATACCTTCACCAAACTATAAACTACCATCTCCCTCCCTATATTCATAGTCTTCAGCAATTTTAATCGTCAGTCCACTCCCTTGAAATAAGATCGCGTCATTTCGACCCTTACATGCCTACATCATTCCTTTCTTGTCCACATTACTACTCTATACAACTCCCTATCTAGTACCTACTCATTAAAATACTGATAAGTCACAACATGTTGTTACATTTACCCTAAGACGCGGAATCTACCCTCCAGTTTATATAGACAATCACCCGATATCACATTCAAATACAGTAACGTACTTGGGACTAATCTTAGACCAAATATTTACATGGGGACCCTACGTCAAGGCAAAGCGTAAAACTCTAAACTTTCGACACTGACTAAAATATTCGATACTACATAAACACTCGAAATTATGCATAAGCCAGAAGCTTAACATATACATTTATATATTTCCAAATTTACATACCAGCTAAAAGGATACTCATTCAAAAAATAAAAACCTTTCAATCCAACTTTATAAGACCGACAACGAACTCACCAACTTATCTTTTAAACGATACTCTTCATACCGACTTACGCATTCCGACTACAATAAACCTCATTCGAATGACTTACAAAATATTTCACGACAAACTACACGGGCACATTACCAAATTTGTTCAAAACAGAGCTACAACTGACATCCCTGACATAACTCCGCGAAGGCTGAAAATTAGTTGGATGAGAGACCTCCTAGCATAAAACAATAGTTTCTGTTTGAATTTCAGGAGGATTCACCACTGGGTACTCTCTCCCTTATTCCCAACCATGCCATGTTTTCTTGTTCATAAAATCCCATTTGCTTACTAAAAAAATTTCAAGTTTCAATTGTTCCAATACATTCTGTCTTCCCAAATAGACGCTCAACAATGCTAATATTTTAAATCAAATATCAGATTTTACATACAAGAAACTTTACTATTTATTGTTCGTGTCAATATAATATAATATAAATATTTAACTTAGACAATCAATTATTTTTTAGGTTTTGTTTTATTCAACACATTTATTAATATGATGTTATTTATTTATTTTACTCTTTTGTTTCATTGTATACTTTTTTATTTCCTTCTTATATCATTGTTAATAAGAATTATGATCTTTTGTTCTTATATCAGTTGTTCTTAAATGAAAAATTATATTCAATTTGGAACCTGACAATAACGTTTCGCTTTCAGCTATTTCTTTCTTTACATCCATATTAAAAATATTAGATACAATCGCTTTTCAAAACCTTTAGTTCACTGACTGGTGATTAGATATTTATTGCCTTAGCTTTTCAGAGAATGAATACAATACAGCTGGTTTTATGTTTTTTTTTTTAGACTTACTATGTTTACTATAAAATACCTTTTAAAACGTCCTGTATAGGGAAACAGCTGAATTATGAAAGAGCTTTTAGTCAAGCGACCTATATCAAGTTCTGTCATGGGTGCCTTTGTATTTGCCTCCGAGTCCTTGAGCACAGGATAATGCATCGTAACAGATTTGTCCTCGAGATGTTTTACGGTGCCAAAGGTGAAAGGTCTTAAGTGAGTGCTAAATCTCTTTTTGTGGCTAGTAATCGATATATAACTGAAATATCAAATAAATAACTTCCCATTCATTAACTAACAAAATGTAAAAACTCAGTTTATTTTGTAGATAACACAATAAGCTCTCATTCTGCTTTCTTACTGTCTAATGAAGTACATTATAATTTATGTAGGTTCTTAATATCTAGAAATCTGCAGTTCGTGGTAGAGTTATTTCGTAAAATATTTATACAGGTTAAAATTATTATGTATAGAGATATTTTGTGTCAATGCTACATTTTTACTTTCACTTACTATATATAGTAAGGAAAGTATTGCGATCGTGAAAATTTTCGAATTCCAGTTTTCAACGTAAATACACGTTTTAGGGTCCCCTGAGTCCAAATAACCAAGTCCCGCAAAAAGGTCTGTGTGTGTGTGTGTGTCTGTGTGTGTGTGTGTCTGTGTGTGTGTGTGTCTGTGGTAACTCCCGGGCGGAAACGGTAAGTCCTATGAAACTGAAATTTCATATTTAAGACAACTATACGCCCGAGACGTGACAAAACTTTTTTCATCAAAATGAGCTTACCAGAAGAGGCACTTTATACCATGCATTTTGCACCTTTTTTCGATTTTCTCAAAAACGGTTCCGACGATTTTGATTAAACTCGCTATATCGATGTAAAATTAAATGGGCTTTAATATCATGTAGGTTTTATTTGGATAAAAATGGTCTGACAGGGCTTAAATGCCGATATTTTAAATTTTCTTCCTCTAAAGTACCTTTAATTTTTTAGATTCAATAATAATAACTAGATTATCTTGTTAGCGCTGATGAAAAACAGGTAAATATATAAATTGAATAAATTCGATACCCAACTAAAGGAGAAAACAGAAAAAATATATTTTTAATGAAATTTTTCGTTTTTGAACATAAGAGCAGTAATATACATGTATGATATACCGTTGGAAAGCTAAAGATTTTAGAAAAAATATCATCTCATACACAAGCTTTTAGAAGTTAATAGAGAGTGATGAGAAGAAGATAAAATTAACTGATTATTTTAGATAATAATATAATAGATTTTTTAATAAAACACATGTTTATATATAAATTCAATTTGATTAATTCCTTAATAGTTTCACGTATTTTTATCTCTAACTGTATTTGAAAATTCTTTCATTGATTTTAAAAATCGAGGTAAGTGAAAGTCGTGTGTTGCCCGCACCAGATTTTTTTTATTATCACGATTGAGGTAGATGATAATAAATTTGTTGTATGAAGGATACAAACCATCTGAAAACAAAATAGAAATAGTAATAGAAATTATTCTGTATGATATATTATTGATATATTAGTATACCTTTAACGGCTTTAATTACGGAACAAAAAGATACCTTAATACATATTATTTTGAAACTCTTGCCTGAAGTAATTTTTAATCAGCATGCTTCACCTTAAATAGTCTGGTGATCGCCTATAGCATGGTAGCTAGCATAACAGCCTTCTATGCCAAAGTTCACAGGTTTAAATCCGCATGTGGTCCTGGGATTTATTAATGGCAGACAAAAATCCTTAGTTATGCCGTCCTTCGGAGGGGACGTAAAAAGGTGGTCCCGAGCCTGTGCGATGTCAGGTACTCGTTAAAGATCCCTATCCTAATTAAACCTGGATAATCAAAATTTAGGACTCCCACTGTAGCATCATCCGATTAGCCACAGTATCATAAAGTGACGTTAAACAAAAATTTAAAAAAAACTTTAATAGTATATGTGTAGCTTAAGTTAAAATTGCGTAGTTTAATGATAGTATTAGATCTTGGAAACTTCGAGTCATCGGAGCTAAAGATCAAAATTTTCAGTTTTGGGTAAATGTTCTAAGATACATTAATTCTGAATGTTCATAAATCACCGATATACTAGTATAGGCAGTAGTCCGGAATAAGTTCGCTGCAGTTTCGTAAAGTCTTTATAAATTTTATTATAGAGATTCGTCACTGGAGTTAATTCATATAACATGCAACAAATTGTTCATTTTTTCAATTCAGTATGTATTTTTTGTCAAATTATTTTTTATATCTTGTGATTTTTTTTTAAGCCCTAGTAATGAACGCAGATTAAAATATTATGTTAGAAAAGAAATAGTGAAAGATACTGGATATTTTTTTCTAGGTGAAATTTTTTGTAACGCCTGCTAATAATTATTTTTTTTACATACTTATAATCATAGTTTTGTTTAAAAGTTTCTTTCTCCAAAATATATGTTTTTAATATCTTAAAAAAACTCCAAACGCGATTTCTTAATAATTATTGTATTTTATTAATGATGAAATGTATGATTTTTAGTATAATGATATTTCGAAATTGTTTAGTATTGTTAATTATCAAATTCAGGGCATCTAATTTTCTAAAAGGTTAATTTGTTCAAATTGTATCTGTTATCCCTGCCTGTTTTAGTATTTGCCTTGAATTTCCGGTTTGGCCCAGCATGCGGTTTGCTAATTTTCAGTTTGCTGTTGATAGCTTAATTAGTTCAGGCGAAACGAGCTGATAAACATCAAGTATAGAGGTCATAATTAGATCCAACGGATCTGTATCTAAACTGGAACACCAAGGGAATAGTTTATTAGTAAAATTGTTGATAACTATAGAGAAATTTAACCGGTTATTTAAATAAAATGATATTTTGTATTACAATCACTGTATCAGGTCATACAAATTGTATATTTTAATAGAACTACGTCTTTTATTACATGATATAGAATAGTAATTATATTTACTTATTACATTACAATCTGAAGAGATATTTCGATCGAAAGAAGATATTATTACTGGTTTAAAAAATACAAGGTTTTACAAGCAAGATGCGATTAAGATAGCAAAAATCTTACCTGACATGCACGAATTCTTATCTTCTAGGATCAGAAAAATGATAAGTAGATTTATCAAAACAACAAAAAAAAAGCTGGTACTCGCGACTCACGACTTTCACTTACCTCCATTATTTATATCCATTCAAGTATTTTTAAACAAATTTATAACTGAAAGGAAATTGTTAAAGAATTATTTAAATTGGATTTTAATAGGAACATGTGTTCTACGACAATCAGTTTGTTTTATCGGCTTTTCATCACTTTCCGTTAACTTTTACAATAGTATGTATAACATAATATTTTTTCTAAAATCTTTAGCATTCCAACGGTATATTATATGTATATTACAGTTCTTAAGTTCAAAACCAAAAAAATTGCATTAAATACATATTTTTGTAGTTTTCTCGTTTAGTTGGATATCGAATTCGTTCAACTTATAAATTTATTCGTTTTTTAGCAATGTTAATCAGACGATATGGTTAATATTTTCGAATCTACAAAATTAACGGTACTTAAGAGAAAGAAATGTTGAAATATCGACATTTAAGCCCTGTCAGACTATTTCAATCAAAATGAAACCTACATGGTATTAAAGCCCATCAAATTTTGCATCGATATATAGAGTTTAATCAAAATCATTAGAGCCGTTTTGGGAAAAAGCGTAAAAAGGTGCAAAATCCACGGTATAAAGTACATCTTCCGGTCAGCTGATTTTGATGGAAAAGTTTTTAGTTGCCTTAAATGTGAAATTTCAGTTCCACAGCACCTTTCGTTTTCGCCCGGGATTTACACACACACAGACCTTTTAGCGAGGCTTGGTTATTTCGACTCAGAGGACTCTAAAACGTGTCTTATGTTGAAAACTTGGATTCGAAAATTTTCACGATTCCAATACTTTTCCTTACTATATATTTCATATACAGGTAAGTGAAATCAATATATAAATAACTATTTCGTTATTAGCAACTAATGACCAGCCCTCTTAGCTCGTATATAATATGAATGTGTTGTCATTTATGTTTAAAATGCAATGTTTGACCGATTTAGAATTTAAAAAAAAAACAGAAACCGAGATTATAATTAATAACAATGTCAGTTTATGGATTTGTAACAGCTTTCCATTTATATTAACCACTTACGTTTGGTACGTGTAATATTGTTTCTAAATTTTTGCGAATAAAATAACCTTTACGGTGGCAACACTGAATCATCATAACCTACCACATAACAAATAACATATTTCATAAGTTTATGGTCTAATAACATTCTATTAACTTGTATAACTTCTTTAATGGCATATTTACTTTTCTAATACGGTGTATACAGACGTCTGTATTATAATTCAGATTTCAGAAAATATTTTTTTATGCTTGGACCACAGAAAATATAATTTTTCAATGAAGCCAATGAACATGTGTACGAATAGCAGTGAGCTATGAAGTGAAGTAGTGAGTTATATGTGAGAAAATCTTTTTTAAAAAATAAGTCTTGAGAATGGGGAAACAATCCCGAAACGTTAATAGATGTGAATGGTTGTGAAATAAAATAGATAAACACAAAGGGAAGTTAAGGTGTGCTCATTTAAGTGTTAATATTAAGAAAAACTTCCAGAAAAATAAAAAAGAAAAGAAACTTAATTTTTTTTTTAGCCTAAAATATAACATCACGCTGCGACCTTTAGGAGTGAAGAATCTGGGGAAAGAATGCCCTAAATGATAGTATAAACCGTGTCAAAATATGTTGCTTTGTTTAGAAAGAGTGTGCGGAAGCCAGGGATTGCGTTATCATTTTACATATTTAGAGAGAGATTAAAACTTCATATCTCTGGTGAATTTAAAGTTCAAAGCTTGGGAATGTTATAGAATCCTCCGAACGTGCGCTAACGAGAGATTATGTTGGAAAACCCGGTAACGAGCTCCGCAATATCCGATACCCGGCATCAGTTCTGGATCGGGAAAGGCTATCTGTGCCAAGGACGGTACGGTGACCTATTGTTGCCGAGCCCCTTACGACGCCTATTGTAGTTCACAATGGCAGCCTCATTGTATCGTCAGCGGTTTTGCAGTCTACGCCCATATCCTTATCAGTCTTCCTCGTCTGTAGCGAACAAGGAAATTTTTCAATATAACCGAAGATATGCACAATAATAATTAAGCATTTTTACGACCGCTTGTGCGTTATTAAGGTTTATGACATAAAAATAAGATATTCCACCTACACCGAACTTACTAGGCAGGCTTATCTCTATTATATATTATATATTCTAGTAACTATATGGACATTGATTAAACAGAATTTAATTTATTAACAAAACTTATTAAATTTGGATGATGTTATAATTTGACCCATTCACACTCTCCATTTATTACACCGCACCAACAATATATGTTATTTTAGTAACTTAAAATAAAGTAATAATATAATAGTCATATAATATATGGTAGGTAATACGATAACAATATTCTATTTTTTTAATAAAACATATCGAATTTAGCTTGTCTCCTTTAGGCGCGCCAAGTATACCATACCGCATAACTGATATTCAAGTTACAGGACTTATTTGACTTATCTTTACTGCCTTATTTTAATTTGATTGGGAGCGGAGTGGTCTAGCAGATAGAGGCCCTAGTTCATTGTTCTCCGGGTTCCAGGTTCAAATCCTGACTGTAAATAAAACATTATTTATTCTGTTATTTTAGCCATGGATTGACGCTAGGGTATAAAGACCCTCCTGGGGCACCTCTAGCTTCTATAAAGCGTGATCTTTGCGTAATCACATCATTTCACGGTTGTTTGCCTCGAAACAGTTTTTTTACTGATGTACTTTATATGAACTGAGCCTAATACCTATCCTGGATTGTAAAGGTACAGGTTTTTTATTTTATTTTATTTTTATTTTTTACTATTTTAATTACCAAATATGATGAATTTATCGTCTTTAGTTTTAACAAATTATTGTTTGATTTTGGTTTATCATTTTCAATAATGAACCTTTGTAATCGACCAAAAAAAAAAAAAAAAAAAAAAAAAAGGGAAAATTACCTCCCTTCAAAATTTAAGAGCTTACGTTTCAAGATGTGTATAATAAATCCGTTTTTTTCCGCTGTCTGCGGCATTTCTCCGAAAATACTGGACCAACTTTTTTTTAAATACGCCAAGACTTGATTATTTTAAAAATGGCGACCAATTAAAAGTGATTTAATTGAGTAACTAAGTAAATTACTTAATGAAGATAGGGATTGTTTTAGTGCTATTTCATGGAGGATTAAAGTTTCTACAAAATGAAAAAAGAATCAATGAAATTGGTTTAAAACTAACATAGATATAGCGTTTTGAAATTAGCAATGGTGATATTCTATTTTCTTTTGAATTATTTATTGCTTTTCATATTATTTAATCGCCTTTCTAGAGCTTTATAAACAGTTTTACCTTATTATTTGGAAATAATGAACCATTGTGTAATAATTTGCAGCGTTTTTCATAAATAGCACGACTATGGTTTACGAAACGTTTTACCATTTTTATTTTATTAGAAGCAAACAAGTGCCCCAAATATAAAGTATGATTTTAAATAGCTTTAACTAAGTTAGGATGCTTATAGTCTCCTATCAGTATTTTACACTTCATGATTTTTTATTTCTTCATTTTAAATATGATATAATAAATTCACATTCCTCTTTTTTTATGTACAAGTTACCATGTATCTACCTAAATTATTAGATAAATAAACCAGGTTGGTTGAAAATTTATGTGAGATCGGAAATACCCCCCAGATACAGAGTTGCGGTAGTGGTCGGACGGAAACCGAGTAAATCTCCTTAGGGATATCTTTTTATCTTCCCCTCCACCTCTATACCTTTTTCCACTCCCTGTATTTTATTCGTTTGTCTGCTCTCCGAATTTAAGTAGATAGAAGTTCTGTTAAACAAATGGGGGAAAATAAAAATATAATGATTTGATCATTTACTAAATAATTTCTCAGGTCCAAAGTCCAAGTTGGCTAATCCATAAACTAATCCGACAAGTTCATAACATGTTGAGGCTTTTAACTGTGTTTTATGTGATGTAACTAGATAATATTGGCATCGGTGATATTTTTGTTGTATGTAAGTTAATTAAAAATACGTATTTATCAAGTATCATTTATTTAATTTTAATTTTTTTTTTTTTAATCTATACTAATATTGTAAAACTGGAGAGTTTGTCTGTTTGTTTGTTCGAACGCGCTAATCTCAGAAATTACTTGTTCGAATTGAAAAATTCTTTATGTGTTGGACAGTCCATTTATCGAAGAAGGCCTAATAGCCTAAAATATAACATCACACTGCGACCGATAAGAGTGAAGAATCATTGAAAAATCTGGAAAAAAGGGGAAAAATTAACCTCGCATCCCAATGATTCCAACTGATTTACCTTCTAATTTTAAAATAATTTAATTTCCCGTTAATTTATCTTTTGTCATAACAATTAATAAATCACAGCGACAAATATTTAAACACGTAGGAATCGATTTACCTTTTAAAGATCGGTATTTACATTTATCGATTATAAAGATCGGGTTGCGGAGAAAATCAGTTTTTTCTTCTGCGACATGAAAATAAAAATAAAAATATCTTTTACGCAGAAGTACTTTAAAATATATTCTTTTAAAAACTTCTTAATAGCGATCATAACAGAAATTGATGCAGACGAAGTCGCGGGTAACAGATAGTTTTAGATACGTGTATTGTCCCTACCACGTCAAACTAAAGAATTTAAAAATCAGTACTTTTCAGGAAAGATAAAAAAAAAACCTATAATGGTGAGCCCAAAATAAGTCTTTTTTTCAAAAAAGGCTTTTTCTTGAATAGTTTCTCATGTTCCTGATAGGGATAGGGATTCGACGATTCGCCCTAGGAAATAGCATAGTAGTCAAAAAAAAAAAAAAACAACGAATGTGTGATTAAGTTTAAAAAAACATTTGTTAGTTTGACATTGGAGGGACGATATGTTCAAATCTATGTCATATGAATCATGTCTATGTTAATTCGAGTCAAAGGAATGTCAATGTTATTTTAAGGTACAATTAATAAATAATTTAAATTGAAGTTATATTTTCATGGTTTATCCTTATTATTTATTATTTACTTGGTTTTGTGTTTCCATATTTGTGTATTTTAGTAAAAAAAAATAGCAAGTTGACATAGTTTCGTTTAAATTATTTATACAAAAGAAAAGTAAACTTGTGAACTCTATCAATGGATTTTTTTTCCTGTATCGTTGTGTCGTGTTTACTATAATTTTATTAGTAAGTTTATGTTTTCTCAATAAGCGATTCTTTTTTTCATAATTATCTATGGATAGAATAGAAATCAAGTTAAAAGAGAAGCTGAACTGTAGTTACTTACCTGGACAACGTTTGTCTTTGTCATTTTTTATAAAAACACAGTCGAATGTTTTATGCCAAATTGACGGGTTCTGATTATTTATTGATTATTCACATAACAGATGACCATTTACCATCACTGGTAATAATAATAATTAATTGACGCCTTAATTTTAGAAAGGACATAAGTATAAGGTAGAGACAGCTATGAATCAATCGTCAACCGTCCCCTTTTCTTTCACCTCCTAATTATTTACCAAACAGCCATTAATTTTTCTTTTCAATTTTCTAGATAACGGTTTTTTGGGATTTTTTTTAAAATTAAGTTAAAAAATGTTATGATTTATTAATAAACATTCTTCGCGAACTCTTGACATTCTTTCCTACAGTGCCCTATTCTAATGTTTCCATCTTATCCGCTTAGTTCCATCTTGAAAAGCTTCTTAGATGGAATCCTCACACAAGGCTGAAACAAGAAACAGCTCGTTACCGATTTCTCCAATACTTATTGAACACACTCTCTAAACTTATGTTTAACAACATTAACGGGCCTATTCGAAAATGCGGAATCGAAATTTTAAGTTAGATATCCTTACGATCAAAAATCCTTGAAGATTCGATTATGTCACAAATAAAATTGTCTATGACCTAAATATTCTGTATACCTTTCACTTAAAATAGAAATGGTTCCGCTATTTAAAAGCTTCCGGCACTCCCTAACTCTCCAGTTCGTAACTTTTTAAACTAAAATAATCAAGATAATCTACCGTTCTCAAAAGGAGATGGCCGTGGGACCTTCTAACATAGAACTTTCATCGAATTGCTACGGAAGCCTCTTTACAACTTCGAGTTTTATTTTATTTTCTTGTTTTATTCTCTTATTGCGAATAATCCAAAAATAAAATTGTATCAGATTTAATGATAACCAACGTATTTTGAAAAGAGGTTCCCTTTAATTGACTGGCATCCTCCCAGGACATTGATTCCGACTTCCCGTTAGGAGCAAAGAACCCCTAGGAAGAAGCGACTGCCGAACTGCCCTTAAGTGACTTCTGGATTGGCCCTAATCCAGCCCCTCCAGAAGTTACTGTCCTAAGTGATCGTTATCGAAGGCTGTTTGTCATCTTCAATGGCCTCTCGGGCGGTTCTTGATGCTACAATCCTAACTTACATAGATCGACTGGCTGCTTCCTCCGCTTCTTCTGTTTTTCCTTTCTTTGGTAATTTACATAATAGGCTATTGCAGCCTTTCGTTATCTCAAAAGGGGCCCGGGTGAATATTCTTGATTCTTGTGTATAGCAATCCAGTTTCTTGCGATACTCCAGGCGTCATGAAATTGAAAGTAATCTTAAATCTGGACCTACATTCACCTAATATACACATTGCGTATCAGATTCTTTTATTATTGTAACTGTAGCTCCATTATAGACGCTTCCTTACATTCAAGTTTTAAAAGTTCAAATAACCTTTTTATTCATCGTGTACTATCTCTCTTTTATAAATCTGGGTAAAAAAAAAAAAAAAAAAAAAAAAAAAAAAAAAAAAAAAAAAAAAAAAAAAGTGGCACAACTAACTTTCTACAAATGAAAAAAAACTTGTTTTTCAATATAAAAACAATTTGGATTAATATTAGTGTTCAGTTACTATAATTTATGATTTTACAATTTAACTGTAATAGATCCTCAGGGCAGTATTCTTGGGCCCATTCTTTACACAGTCTTTATAGCTGATATCCCAACCTTCAATCCCACAACAAAGAACTTGAAGTATGGTGTCGGAATTGTTGGATAAAAATAAATTCCACCGAATAACCTTCATCTTTCGTCGTAAACCTATGACGTCCAACCCTAGAGCACCATTCATTAACATTCCGCTTGTCCAGTCGAACAGATCCGATATCTAGAACTCCATCTGGACAAACGTCTTATTTGGAATCCTTGACTGAAACGACAAGAAACTGCCTAGCGCTTTCGACTACTTAAACAGTTACTGGGCAAACGCTTTACTTAATTTACAAAACCTTCCGCTTAACGAAAAAAAGACTCATTTACATGATTATCATGAAGCCGATATGGACTTACGGAGTAGAGCTTTAGGGCTCTACTAAACCATCAAATTCTTCCCGTCTCCAATCCTTACAATAAAAAATCCTTCGAAAAATCCTCAATGCTCTTTATTTGTCACGAATAAACTCGTCCATACAGACCTTAATGTTCCCTGTGTTGCTGACTTGGCTCGAACCAGGTACTATTCCTTTCATGACAAACTTCATTCCCACTCTAACCCACTAGTTTCAATCCTTGCTTCCTCTACTGCTTGCCTTTGCTTTTCCCTACTTCCTGATAATCCTCGGGGCGTCTGAGAAAAAGGTGGCCCCGGGATCTTCTAGTTTACAAAGTTTTTTGGAGAGCTGCCAATGGGTATTATCCCTACATATGAATCATAACAGTGTATCTTGTATCACACTTACTGCATGTATTGTATTATACAATTGTAAATACCAATATATATATATATATATATATATAATATTATATATTTTTTTAACTGTAATAGAGTTAACCACATTTTTGTTAAACTGCTTACCATTGTTTTAGAGTGCCAATTCGATTGTTTAATATTAGATTATTGGAGTGGTATGTTGATGGTACCTATATTGGCGAAATGTTGACCAGAAAGCTTTCAATTGATATTTAAGGGATAAAACCTTTGTTCGAAATCTTACAATGAATAGCCTTTTGGATTACTATTTTGTTTTTAGCTGTGTTAGTTTCTATTTAGTTGTATGCTAATACTAAAATAACATATAAAATGAAGAATATCAATAATATATTAAGTAATAATTTTCGGGTAATTAAGGAGGGTCGTAGCCCGCTTACGCAACCATTAATATTAATTGTTGATTTTTTAAAGTAAATTTCGTAATTTAGGCCGCTTGCTGATGTGTTTATAAAGTGTGCCAGGCACAGAACCGCCCATACGTGTACCCACCCACAAAACTAAGTTACACAACACGACTGTGGATTGTGTAAACTGGAATTTAGTCTTATACCATCTGAGCTATTTGATTTTGAATTTGCCTTTGATATATATACTAATACTGTGATCGAGATTACTAACTGTTTCGACAAGTTTATCTCCTGATTTACATCTGATTTATAACTTCTTTTTTTTCATGTATATATTATAAACTCATTACAAATGCCTTCTTCTTTTTTTTAATATAATGCAAAAAATATAAAATATATTATCGACTTCGATCTATCAAACTAAATTTAAATTAATTGAAATACAACCATAATTAGTTGTATGAACCCTCATAAACAGTACTAATTCCTGTTTTATAGATTCATTATAAATTCATTTTCATCATCCTTATAATTCATAAAAATATTAAATTTTATAATTATAGTCTTAACTTCTAAACCAAAAACTTATTAAATAAAGCTCAATCGAAAGAGACAGTAATAATATAAGTTTCTAAACGATTTCAAGATTCTATATAATTAATATTTTTTTCATACAAGACATCAAAATGATGCTAAATAAATTCAGAGTATAACAAGAAATGTGGCCAACAGTAAATTTGGCTTGTAAGGGTAAAATTATAGATATTTATATATCACCAAATAAATGTACATACTTATTACAAAATAAATTGTTTTGATTAAAAAAATAACGAATAATTCCTGTATGTTAATGTAAATTATATAATATGCATATTACTTACTTGAAGATAATGATGAGTTGATATTAACTTTGGTTTATAAGGATAAATGGGAGTATCTTTTTTTTTTCATATCTTCCATAAAGTATTTCAGCGATCTCAAATGTAACGGTAACGTATATATGTCAAGCAAAAATAATAATTTCATATATTTTTTTGCATATTTTATTTTTATTTCATAATATTCATAAATGTAATATACCTAAAAATTAAAATATAAAAATTACTATTCACTTGTGATGACTGAAAATCAACGTTCAACTACCTTAGCAACATACCAGAAGAACTGTCCCAATGATTTTATTCTATTTGCCTAATTGACACAGGTTGCATAAGATATTAGCTGTCAAAACCACCCTTACCAATCGATTTCGGACAATCAATTGTCCAAACTTCCCTCCGAATTTAGATGCCACCTAGGATCCAGTTAGAACTTTCCGAATTCGATCTTACAGGCCTAACGAGTTTGCAATTACCGATATCCTGCCGCGAAACTTCAACAAGAAAAGTAACTCTAACTCTACAGAGATTCCTTAATTTCTTTATCAATCATTTCGTGCAGTTTGTTTGTTTATTCAATTAAAGCCACTTTCTGTTACTTTGGTAACTGAACATGTTACAGTGAGAGTCTTAAATGTTGCCTCTGCAGGTTAAATTAGGATAGGGATCTTTAACGTGTAACTGACATCGCGCAGGCACGGGACGACCATTTTACGTCCCTTCCGAAGGACGGTATAAATCCATATTTTTTACTCATTTTAAAAAACCTAGGTCTATTTAACCTATCTATCTTGGGCATAAGCTATGGCTGTTATAGCCTCCACACCACAAACCTCGAGACCCTCCATTGTGTGCAGTTAAAACAATACGTGCAGTTAATAAGTAATATAAAGATCTGGTTGTTTTTTTCTAACAATTGTTGAAAGTGGTTATCTACGTTAAAAAACAAAACAAATGAAACTCTTAAATTTCGCCAACCGCTTAAGAAAGACGCTTAGGGAAGTTCAATAGGAAAGTTGTACTGATGGAGAGGAAAACCCTTTATCTGCACATAACATAATATTATACATAAATAAACATGCAAAATAATTATTTATTCTGTTATTTCAGCAGTTAGCCTCATCTTGCCTCTATAAACTGGGTATCCTTATTTTGGGTTGAGGTTTAAATCGGTCAAATTAGTTCAGATGTTTGCCTACAAAACAATTATTTAACCCAAGACCCTCCATGGGTTCTTGCAGTATAGGTTTTATATATATTTGGATTAATATGAGAGACAAGCCAGAAAAAAAAGAGAAAAATGATTTTTTTTAAATGTAAAAAAGAAAAAAAAATATTAATATATATATATATATATATATATATATATATATATATATATATATATATATATATATATTTTTTTTTTTTTTTTATTGCATATTGATACCTGTTATATTAAAAATAGTCCTATAAGGAAAATAAAGTAAGCTGTGTAAAAGCAACCCAATTAAGTTGAGCAGCATCTTTTATTCAATAAAGTGTCTCCCTCTCTCCCTCTCTCTCTCTCTCTCTATATATATATATATATATTACATACATTTATATTGCCCTTCTAAATTTGAATTAATTATTTCAGTAACTAATTCAATTCAAACAACCACACAATAGCAAATGCCAGTTTTAACTTTTACTGCTTGTTGATGCTAAATTATTATTTAAAACTTGCTTGTTTTATCAGTTAGTTCGAGATATTAATTATTTATATATGCAAAGTAAAATTTAATACTTAATAATAATTTTGCTTGATCATACTTAATTATTCAAATATTCTTCTTCTTGTGTATATATTTTTTCTTATTACATTATGTTTATTATAATTACACAAAAGTGTATTTATATATCACGGTTATGTAATAACATTTAATTCCGCAATATTACCAGCCGGAGTTTATTCCTAAAATCCGAATCAACAAATCCAGTGGTTTTGGATGTTATATTTATCATTATTTATTAAAGGGGGCGGCGTAGTCTAGTGGATAGATCGCTAGTCTACTATATATTTCTTTATTTTCTTACTTATGTATGAAATATTACTGATATACTCTGATTGCTGTTATTATATGTTAAATCCTTGATAAACATTTTTTAAATAATCATTTTTTTTATTTATATTTTATTCAATTTTACAAATGTATATTAACATAAATACCATAAGTGAAACTGTTGACTTAGAATAAAGGACGTGAAAGGTTTGTGAAGAAACTACCCAGCGGTAGAAATTTAAGTAAGTAGATCCCGAGGCCATCTTCTTTTCAGTCGCCTTGGAGGGTTGTCAGGAATATATGAGGTTGATAGGTTGCGGACAAGAGGGTTTATATGGGTTGGGAGTTTGGAATTAAAAGTGGTATATCTGGTACGAGAAAGGTCTGCAACAAATGGGATATTAAGGACGTTGTGGATGATTTTATTTCTGACGAAACAAGGAGCATTTAGGATTCTTCGAAGGATTTTAGATTGTAAGGATTGGATACAGGAGGAATTATATGGCTTAGTAGAGCACCAAAGCTCGATTCCATATGTCCAGATGGGTCTTATGACGGTAACATAGATGAGCTTTTTGCAATGAATTGGAAGTTTTGAACGTTTGTCGAGTAAGTGTTGTAGCTTAAATAATCATAAACATATTTTATTCGTACTAACGGATCGAACTAAAGTAAGAACTCAAGGTGGAGTCTAATTTTCCGCTTCTAAAGGTATTTCTTGGAGAAGGTGGCGTTATCGAAAAAAATGTCAGACGCAGCTAAAGGGAGAGAGTTATTGCTCGATAGCTTCTTCGCACCTTTATAAGAGGGCATTCTGGCTCGGTGGAATACAGTTTTATTATTTCCTATACTTATAACTCTATGATCACCCTTAGAAAAATGTATTTAAATAATAATACATCAGTTATTTATGTAAAATGTTGAACTGTATGATGGTTTAAATGATAGTTCTTTAGACAGATAAACATATATTCTAGTAGAAAATGAGAATATTCCGGTAATCTCCTAATGTTATCAACAATATAAGGTTTTCGCTTTAGAAGTATATTATCTCTAACATCTTTATAATAGGGACTAATGACCTCGCTGTTGATTCTCCTCGAAAATAAAGTAACCTAACCATCTAACATATTTATTAACAATAATAATATATTGTTTTTTTAAATAAATAAGTATATGGACATAGTTAAAACAACCACAGACAACAGATGGCCTTTGGTTTTTTTTTTTTTTTTAAAGGGAGTTTAAAATCCTTAGTTATGCCGTCCTTCGGAGAAGACGTAAATTCGTGGTCCTGAGCCTGAGTGATTTCAGGAATTCGTTAGAGACTCCTAATCTAATTAATTATGAAAAAGCAAAATTTAGGACGGTACTTACACCCAGAAGCCTCATGTCTCAGATATATTTGCACCAGAAGATGGTATTATAGCCGAGACATGGTGCATTATAATAAAATATTGTGGTGAAGTATAATTATTAGCCTCAAATTCTTAAACTTTGACATAAGCCTAAAATAATCTTCACCTGAATGTTGTTGTTTTTTACTCAATGTCCATGGACCGCGTTGCAAATTGTTTTGATGCCTTATAACAGTTTGTCTCGTATCATTAGATTTTGTATAAGATATGACACTTATAATCTAAGAAGCCTCTCTTCCAAAGGGAATGTTTAACAGATATACTAATTAAGGTTTCTGAAGTTTTCTGCTCTTAATATGATACCCTCTTTGTTATCTAAGTCATTTTTAGTTTGATTGACTAATTTGTAAATTTTAAATTTAATTTTCTGAACGACGTTTTCGACTACTTCAACACTTACTAGACAAACGTTCTAATCTTCCACTTAACTACAAAAGACTCATCTACATGACTATCATAAGGCCGATATGGACTTACGAAGTAGAGCTTTGGGGCTCTACTAAACCATCGAATTCTTCCCGTATCCAATCCCTACAATCCAAAATCCTTCGTAAAATCCTCAATGCTCCTTACTTTGTCACGAATACACTGATCCATAAAGATCTTAATGTTCCGTATGTTGCTGATTTGGCCCGATCTAGATACCATTCCTTTCATGGCAAACTCCATTCCCACCCTAATCCTCTAGTTTCAATCCTTTCTTCCTCTTCAATTCCTGACAATCCTCCGAGGCGTCTGAAAAGGAGATGGCCCCGAGACCTTCTAGTTTAGAACATTTTTAGAGTGCTTCCATTGGGAAGCTTCTGTACATGTGTCTCATGCCTTTATATATTTCATCTAATTTACTTGTTGTATTCCTGTATACAGTTGTAAATTCCAATAAATAAAAAAAAAAAAAAAAAAAAATTCTGAAAAACATTGAAATAATATATTTGGCGAGGAAAAAAAAATGTTATATTTAGTTTTACCTCCTTTACGTAACGTACTTCTTCTTTTGCTTCTCCCTGTAGTGCCGTATCAGCGTAGGGGAGCGTTTAGCCTTGCGGCTCCAATCCTCTCTATTCCTAGGTCTTTCCCTCTTCTTCTGCAAAGCTTGTCAACGTACTCCATGTAGGACATCCTTTGTCGCCCCCGAGGCCTTCTCCCATCTGGCACGTAATCCATGGTTTTTAGGGGATTCCTGTGTTCCTCAATTCTAATCACGTGGTCAAACCACTTGCAATGACGGGTTTGTAGAATTTCCTTTATCGGGGCAACTCCAGTTCCTGGCTTATCCGTTCATCGGAAACGATCTCTCCTTGTCTTCCCCACTGTTCTTCGTAGAAAGCACATTTCAGCAGCTGTGACTATGCTCTCCTGTCGGTTCTTCAAAAACCAGCTTTCAGCTGCATACAAGAGTATCGGCAAATATACATACTTGAAGATATGGAGCTTAACACCTCTACCCACCTACCACCTCCCTGTTACAGTATTGCAGATCTGATAGTAGACTACATTTGCCTTCTTAATTCAATTTGTTATTTCTGAGTCCACTTTTCCAGATCTTTCTATTACAGTGCCGAGGTAGACCAAACCCGTAACGTACTTCTGCAACAAAAAATCTTAATTTACTACAATACATTCTGTTATGGTGAAAATTCAACATTTTGATCAAATTATGTTGGTGATCAACACCTGTCATTAAATCTTGGATATAAATATGAGTACCGTAATGAGATCGAGATAGATAAGTTAAAGAACAACAAGAGAAAGATAATTAATTAAAGTTAATTACGTCGTATCGAAGAGCACTTTGTGTTGGTGTTTCTTTGTTCACTGTCGAGCATCCCCAACCAAGTTCACTTTTTATTAATAAATTATGTGATAAAATACGAGTGAAGATAATTTCTTAACTATATTTGCTTAACCAAGATTATCTCTACCTCATTAAATATTGTAAAAAACAACACTTAATTAAAAAATCTGGTGCGGGTAACACACGACTTTCACTTACCTCCATTTTTAAAATCAATGAAAGTTTTTTCAAGTACAGTTAGAGATAAAAAAACGTGAAACTATTAAAGAATTAATTAAATTGGATTTCTATAGAAACATGTGTTTTATTAAAAATCTATTATATTATTATCTAAAACTATCAGTTAGTTTTATCGGTTTTTTGTCACTCTCTATGAACTTTTAAAAGCTTGTGTATGAGATAATATTTTTTCTAAAATCTTTAGCTTTCCAACGGTATATCATACATGTATATTACTGCTGTTATGTTCAAAAACGAAAAATTGCATTAAAAAAACATTTTTTCGTTTTTCTCCTATAGTTAGGTATCGCATTTATTCAATTTATATATTTACCTGTTTTTTATCAGCGTTAACAAGATAATATAGTTATTTTTATTGAATCTACAAAATTTAAGAATTTAAAGGGGAAGAAAATTTAAATTATCGGTATTTAAGCCTTATCAGACCATTTTAATCAGAATAAAACCTACATGTTATTAACGCCCATTAAACTATACATCGATATAGCGAGTTTAATCAAAATCGTCGGAACCCTTTTCGAGAAAATCGAAAAAAGGTGCAAAATGCAAGGTATAAAGTGCCTCTTCTGGTAAGCTTATTTTGATGAAAAAAGTTTTGTCACGTCTCGCGCTTATAGTTACCACACACACACAGACCTTTTTGTGGGACTTGGTTATTTGGACTCAGGGGACCCTAAAAGGTGTATTTCCGTTGAAAATTGGAATTCGAAAAATTTCACGATCGCAATACTTTCCCTTACTATATATAGTAAGTGAAAGTAAAAAGTGTACCATGTTAAATCTACTCTTTCTCAAGTTCCGCAATAAATCATATTTACATTGACCAATATAAATCAAAATAAAATCATTAGAGAAAGCTTGTTTTTTCTACCCAACTTCCACCTAGAGGTAATTGTCGGGGATAGAGGTGCCCCCATCCGGAGAAGCACACTGTTGAGATGAGGCTGTAAAGCCCTGTAGCTGATAGTGTGTGTTTGTGCTAGCTGTAATTACAGGCTGCTTGTCACAGGTACATACATATACAACTATCTCCCAAGTCACACACTGTCACACTTATCTGCCGTTATCTTTACTACTGGAACTAGAACAGTTATAACTATCAGGAGATACTTACTTCAGTCTGTTTTAATAATTATCTTGTATAAGTGAGTAGCTTTTGTTTTGTAATGAACATATAATTTCCCATACAACCCACAGTTCTTCTATAATTGAGACTTTGATTTCAAAAAGGTACTAAAGGATGTTTTTTTAAAAATTGATATTTTGACATATTTGTAATTCTAATGGTTAAGTTTTATCTAGATCCGTCATCAGATTTTATATAAAAAACATAAAAATCCTTTAAAACCGTGTTTAAAAATTGCATTTCCTTCCAGGTACTATATCCTCTGCAAACAGATGTAACCTTTCCTTTCATTTTACTATATTTCCTAATATACAGCAGAAGCACCTAACCCCGTAATATATCACCATTAATTTATTGTTTTCTTTATTATGTGTATTTTTATTGGTTCATTTAGTACGTCCTGAACCACTGCTATTATTTTGATCAATAGTTTTAAACTAATAATCATTTTTTAGGCTGTATTAAACAACTTAGTTGCGTCGCTTTGATTCTTGTAGGTTGTTAATTAAATTAAGTTTTTTTAATAGTATTTCTTCTTGCAGCAACATAAATTTAGTTAAACAAATTTTAGAAACTCACATTTTAATATAATAATGGTATTTGATCCATAAAATTGTTGAAATTAGCATTCCACGAACTTCTTAAATATAAGAGAAAAAACCGAACCGTGCCTGATCTAACTTAATAGTTTGTTTTTTTTGTTTTTTTATGAGATATATTACAATTTGTTTCTATATGAACATTAGTAATAGTGATATATTGAACCCATTCACACAATATATACAATGATAAAGTTAAATAAATAAAATATAATATATATACAAAATAAGAAAACAAACAACAACTATAACTGAGATAAATACAAATAAATGATATACATAGTATTAAATAATAATAAATATAAAAACAAAACAAATAAATAATAATAAATATAAAAACAAAACAAACTAACTTAATAGTAGATTTTTTTTATGTGAAATAAAAGCTCAAAAGTTCTTTATTTTTCAGTCTGTATAGTAGTTAATAATATAGATAAATTTGCTAAATTCACACAAATAGTAAATACAAGTTCTAACTAAACTTCATAATTACATACCTTCTTATTATATTGCCATAAATAGGTAAATTGTCCTTTGAATATTTTCTTTCTTTATGAAGAATAGATAATCAATGAAATTAACAAACAAATTAAGATATTTCTCAGAGGGAGAATAAGGAAATATACTTAATTAACAATATAAAGACGTTAGTTGTCGGTAATGTTGTATCATGAAGGATATAGTGACTGTTAAAACTTACCAGCGTTATATACTTCCAAAAAGTTCTATATTCTTTTTAATTCTTACCAAAAAGTACTATATCCACGTTTCATTCCAAAAAGTACTTTATCCATATTATTTTTTATTTAGTACTATATCCATATTATTGTTTAAAAGTCGTCGGAAAAGGGCAATAATTTGGAAAAATTAGTTGGTAAAACGCCTAAAATAAACATTAGATTTTAATAAAAAAAATAATCACGTAAATTGGTCCAATAATAAATAAATGACAGATTTTCGAGTTTCCTGTAAAAGTATCTTAACTGGATATAATACCTTTTGGAAACCAACGTCACAATCCACGCTTATTAAACCATTCCATCATTGAAAAATTTTTAGTTACTGAAAAATAAAATCCCTTGATACAATATTTATGGAATGTAGGGTTCACTTTGCTTGATGGACGTCTTTAAGAATGGACAAACTCTTTCTTGTTTGTGAGAACGAAAGTTATCTTTAAGTAATTAATTGTAAAGCAAGCAGCATTGCTTTAGCAATACTCTGGTCGCACCTCTGTGCAGAGGCTACGCCTTATTTAATCTAGATTAACAAAAGCTGACAAGATAGGATTGGAAGTTGGCAACATTAACAACTCATCAGAATTCCCCGAGGGGAGCACTCAAATGAAGGGGGAAGTGGCCCACAAACGTGAGATGATTTCGCATCTACGTGACTCGACTCCGCTCATTACTGCTCCCAACTTTCTGCCTCTTTCTTCTATTTCACCTAGTTTCTGATATTTAAAATTTATTTTCCAAAAATTATAATTTGTTTATAACTTTTTACTTTTCACTTACCAATACATGAAATATATAGCAAGGGAAAGTATTGCGATCGTGAACATTTTCGAACTCCAGTTTTCAACGGAAATACACGTTTTCAGGGTCCCCTGTGTCTAGATAACCAAGTCCCGCAAAGACCTCTGTGTGTGTGGTAACTCCTGGGTAAAAACGAAAAGTCCTATGAAACTGAAATTTCATATTTAAGTCAAGTATCAGCCCGAGATATTACAGAAAGGTTTTCTTCAAAATCAGCTGACCAAAATATTTACTTTATACATTTATGACTATACATTTTGGACCTTTTTATGATTTTCTCAAACACGGCTAAAATGTTTTGATGAAACTCTACATATCGATGTAAAATTGGATGGGCTTTATATTTAATTATATTTAACATGCTAACATTGCCAAAAATTAAACATTAAACTCAACGGATAAATGTATTTATTCTAAATAAGAAGTTCTTACAATTAAGGAAGGAAGAGAGATCACACATTATATAAAGCATTTTTTTTTTCCTACGGCACGACAGGCCTGTTGTAGTACCTAGAATTCTACTGCGTGATTTTCGATGATAAGTTATAATTTATGACTTGATAATATGTGAGTTCACACCTGGCACATACCTGGGAGAGATGATTTTCTGCTTACATTTTTCGATGAGGTTTATTGTTTTCGATTCCGCCGCTTTCTTCTTCGGTAATAAGTTTGGACAGTCAAATGCCTTAAGCTTACCGGACCATTGCCTCTGATTTGATAAATTGGTAGGTGAATTCCTAACATTGTGTTGTGTTGGATCAGCTTTGTGTGTACAATTCTTTACCTTGTTTGTTAGTTGCATTATTTCGGTGTCTTTTAATATTTTTTTGTTTCGTCAATTTAGGAAAAGTTTTCTCTTCTTTCAATGGGAGCGGCGTGGTCTAATAGATAGAGTACTAGTCAACCGTTCTCCATTTCCTGGATTCGATTCCCGGCTATAGCAGAATATTATCTGTTATCTGATCCCGGGGACGACCCTGGGGTATGCAGACTCTCCTGGAGCACAACCAGCCTCTATAAAGTGGGTAACACAAAAACCAAAGTCGAAAAAATGAGAAAAACCTGACGGCTGTTCGTGATCTCATCCTGATTACCTCATTTGGTCTAGAAGCAGTACGAATCTAAAAGAGAAAGAATTGGTCCAAGGACAGATCCTTATAGTACACCAGCCTTTATATATTTTAAATCGGATTTGGAGTTATTAATTCGAACATAAAATTGGCGATTAGAAACATAATTATTTATTAGAAAAAATATATGATAACGTAATTATTGTACCTAATCGTTATCTCTCATGCGAAAGTTCTATTTTATGCTAATCGGTGGTTTTGCATTGCTGGCTCCTGAAGAGAAAGTGATGTAAAAGACCAGGAAGTATTTAGGAGGAAGGAGCCGCATGGAGGAAGGCGAAGGCAGAGAAATTAATTCTCCTTGGGGCTGGTTGAAAGGGGCGGCGGTACCTCTTTGATCTCCAGCGTCTCTTTTATAGAGCGGTACTTGGGCTCAAAGGAGGGGTGTCCCTTCGCTAAGGGAACGGCGCGAGCAGTCGTCAAGGCGCTGATTAATTTTGAATTATTTAATGTGGAGGTAATCAACCTAGTGGCTCGAACCTTGTGACTGATGTAATATTTTGTTATGTTTTGCTCCTTCTACGAGTCTTTTGAAGTATGTCATTTCACTTCAGGTTGTTATCCTGTTAGTGGCATTATGGGCTATAGAGGAATGGTTAAATAATTTGTAAAGTGCTATTGGATTATTATTTTCAATAATCAACCTTTGTAAATGGCTAAAAAAATAAATATATAAATAACCCCCCTCAAAATTTGAGAGTTTACGTTTCAAGATGCGTAGAATCGGAATAACAATAAACCGTCCGCGGCATTTATCTGAAACTACTAGACCAATTTTTTTTAAATTTGCCATAACAATACTAGCCTATGCATCGATGAACCTAACACCTAGACGTTGATATCAGCTGCTTAGTTTTAAAATGGTGGCCGATTAAAAGTAATTTAATTCAATAACTCAGTTATTTTTGAAGATAGAGAAAATAAAAAAAAAAAACAGTTTTCTCGTTTTTTGAAGTTTAATATTTTCTGTTTCATATAATGTTTGATTAATTCAGGGTTTGAAACCCTCAACGGGCTATCTTAGTTTATCTATGCTGGTTTTATATGTCAAATAAGTGTCTGGACGGTTAATATTGAAACTGGAAAAAAAAAATACATATGGGGTTGTAATTGAAGCTCCCGTATCGGTGGACAACTGTTCCAATATTCCATCTTTAAACTTTACTTGGGTGACCCCGCTTGTACATACTACTAAAATAACATGTAATTGGTGCAGTACCACAACATTTAAATAAAATATTAAAAAATCTGAGGCCTGCGGTCACTTGTAAATTTATGGAAAATAAAAATCTTAATCTAAAAAAAAAAAAATCGAATCTTTTAATGAACGTTCAGTTCCATAGAATCGTTGGTATATATATATATATATATATATATATATATATATATATATATATATATATATATATATATATATATAGGATAGCAATACGATGTAAGAACGAACAGCGAGGGTTCGATTACCGTCTGTTCGGAGTGATGTTTATTTTGTGGTTTACCCAGGGAATATATATTTAAGTATCAAATTTATCATTCTGTAAATAACAGTTACACGTTTCATATATTCATTCCTTGTTTGAAATAAGGCGTTTTTTTTTTTTGTTTTTTTTAACTTTAAATCTTTATTCACACCTGTAAATAATACAATGAACAATCAGTGAATGTGCGGTCAATTTTAAGAAACATGGCGTGATAGGCATGAGGGAGAGTAGCACCCAGCGGTACCTACTCCTGGCATGAAATTAGTGTGAGTTACTGAGGGAGAAGGTCTCTCATCCAACTCCTCTTCAGCCTTCTGTAGGCATTTCCTGGCATGACTGTTGTGGCCATGTCATTGATTAGTGTGTTAGGGTGACCTTGTAGTTTGTCGTGGAAACGTTTGTAGTGTGTCCGTATGTGCTCATTGACAGTTGGCATCTTAAGGTCAGTATGTAAAGTTATGTTGCTAACGTACCACGGTGCTTTTGTAATTGTTCTAAACGTTTTAGCTTGAAAGATTTGAAGTTTGTTAATGTGAGTCTTTTTAGCTGTCCCATATATCTGTGATGCGTAAGTCCAAATAGGTTTCAGTAGGTAAGTATAGGTGTTTAATTTCTGTCGAAGTTTTAGTTTCGAGTGTTTCGAAAAGAGTGAGTAAAGAAGTCTCAGTCTTTGGTTAAGGGTTTTCTTTTTTTTGTTAATATGCGGGCCCCAAGTCATTCTTCTGTAAAACGTCAAACAAAGATAATGTACAGTGTCCGTCTGTGGAATTTGTGTGTTGTCTAAGAAAACTGGAGGACTTGTGTCATGTCGAAGAGTAAAGGTGATATGGTGTGATTTGTCATTATTCAATCGGATTTTCCAGAGTTTGAACCAGTCATGTAATTTTGCTAGATGTTGTTGTAGGATCTCTGAGGCGTGGGTTGCAATTTTATGTTTTGTTAAGATCGAAATAAGGCGTTAAATCCAATTTCAGTTATAGGTTGTTTAAATTTTGCGTTAATTTTTCCCGTTATTCCTGAAGAATTATGGAGCTCAATGGAATAAAGTTCATTGTGAGGAAATTGATTTCTAATTTATGAGCGTCGAGAATTGCGGATTTGTAATTGAAAGGATTGCAACGTTAGGAATGAGACAGGGACTTGGGAAAGAACAATCTTTCAATGCAATAAATCACTCTTCAACAAAGGAAATCACGAAGTCGTTTATTTTCATCTAGGGTCTTGAAGGCTTAGGAGCTATTGTTAACTAAAGCAAACTTATGGCTTTAGAGGTTTTTGTAAGGCCAACATTGATCCTGTAAATTGTTAATTATCTTTTATAGATGTCTTTTTATCACCTTTTACTTTCACTTACCTATATATGAAATAAACATCTAATTGTTTGTAGCACTAATTTAACTGAATTATATTTGTTTGTTAAATACCATGATGGCACACGCATAACTATGGCATTTATATTGTAATTGTCGGGCAACACACAAGTTTTACTTACCCCGGCTGTTAAAATCAGCTTGAGAACTATTAAATAAACTTAGAAGGTGAAAAAAGTTTTAAATCAATTCAATTAAAAAATGTATCCAGTTTCGTTGGAAAAATATGATTAATATTAAATAATATAACTAAATTGATACATATAATAATCAGTACTAAGTTTTGCACATATTCGTCACTTAACGTTACTTTTTAAAATTTTGTTAATAATAAAATATTTTTTCCATATTTTCTGTTTCCAACGGTATATTACACGTCTATATTACTGTCATTATCAGAAAACAAAAAAATACCTAAACAAATATTTTTGCTCTTTTCACCTTTAGTTGGTTATCCAATTCGTTCAATATTTATATTTAACCGTTCTTTATCAATGCTAAAAATATGACATGGTTATTCTTTTGGAATGTACAAAACTAAAGGTACTTTAGAGGAGGAAAATACAAAAATTCGCCATTTAAGCCCTGTCATACTATTTCAATCAGAATGAAGCTTATATAATATTAAAGCCCATTAAATTTTACAATGATATTGTGAGTTTAATTAAAATCGTTAGAGCCGTTTTTGAGAAAACCGTAAAAATGCAAAATGATGTATACCAGAAGCATTCTGGTTAGCAGATTTTGATTAAAAAAGTTCTGTACATCTAGGTATAGTAGTCTGTTGAAATATGAAATCAGTTTCATAGAAATTTCATTTTCGGCGGTTTACACACAGAGCACGCACAAGAACTTTTGCAGAGACTTGTCATTGGACAGGACACCCAAAGTGTTTTCCGTCGAAATGGAATTCGAGCATTTACGATCGCAATACTTTCTCTACTAAATCCATAAAAAAAAAACTTTATTGCTTGCACTCCCATTTTTTGATCATAGCAAATACATTTTTCTCCAAGATGAATAGTAATTATTCATTTAGCACTATTTTAATTTTTATTCAGTGATTTTATAATTTAAAATCCACGTTGTGGACTCATATAAATAACTTTAAATGTATAGAAAAAGCCGTCAGATGGTATTGTGAAAAGAAAATTTTAATGCTAACCATAATATAATGGAAGCTGAGCTTTATCCTCATAATTTATGTGTTTGGGCAAACATGATCCCCTTTCACTCCCAATTCAACCATTTATTATGGGAATCCCTCTCATAATGATTGCGAATATTTATTTGAATCTAAACTTGGTTGGTGGCATTGGAATCTTCTAATATTATTATAAATTACTTAATATGTATAACTAAAACTAAATGCCGCTATGGTATTGTAATTTCTTTAAAAAAAAAAAAAACAAGTGATTTATTTTTTCTTACATCATTTTCTTGTATTAGAAATATTAAATATTAAAAATACACTGAATTTTTACTTTATTTTCAAATCTCAACAGATATTCAAAGCTGAACTAATTGTATAATAAATGTATTTCTTAAAAGTTTTTTGTATTGCTTAATAGTATATTATTTAGCAATTTCGTAAAAAAATAAATAAATATATATATATTTATTTATATAACGAACACATAAATAAAAATATCTTTCTTCATTAGTGAGAATAACATTTCAGATGAGTGTTTACAATCAATCTATTTACCACTAAGTCTACAAAGTTACATTTTTATGTTTAATAATTATTGATTATGAAACTTTTATTTTGTGAATAAAATTGTTCTGGAAATATAACAAGAATAACTTTAGAAGAAGTTATTGATATCTTCTTGGATGATTGTGCTATAAGGATCTCCCATCTCTAGAATATGCTGACATGAAAAGAGGAAACCGATCAAGTGATTTATGTCAGTTTTAGGTTTATTGGGCTCACTTGCTATTTTTTTCCTTTCTGTCTATCTTATTAGATCCAGTATTCCTTTCCATTTATGCCTTATTTTATTAAGTCCCTCTAAAAATGTTAATATTTTAAATTAAAGATTATTAGTAAATAATTATAATTTATTATCTATTAGAAATGAATTCAAATTTAATTATTGACTTTGTCTGTTACAGGTTAGTTCTTTTCTGTGGTGTTAGTTGTAAGTAATATACACGTATACTTAAAGACTTCATTTCTTCAATAATTTTGTGATTTTTTTTTTAAATTTAGTTATTGTAAGTTACAACTGTATTAAACAAACGGGTGGTAAAGAAAAGTCATGAAAATGTCTTGAGAAAGAACTACCTAGTGGTAGCACTTCACTAATTATTTAAGGTAGTAGGTTCCGAGGCTACCTTTTCAATCGCCTCGGCGGGTCGTCAGGAATATCTAAGGTAGCTAAATTACGGACAAGTGGGTTTGTGTGGGCAGAAAATTTGGAATGAAATGAGGTATATCTATCACGGGCTAGGTCTGAGAAAAATGGGATGTTAGGTCATTATGGAGGAGTTGATTTGTGACAAAATAAGGGGCATTCAGAATTCAGAGAAGGATTTTGGATTGTAAGGATTGAATGCGGGAGAAATTAGATGGCTTAGGAGAGCCCCAAAGCTCGTTTCCATTTGCCCATTAAGGTCTGATAATAGTGATGCTGATGAATTTTTGTAATAAACTGGAAGTTTTGAACGTTTGTCTAGTAAGTGATGTAGTTATCGGTATCTTCGAGCAGTTTCTTGTCGTTTCAGTCTTGTGTGAGGGTTCTAAGTAAAGATCTTGCCAAGATGGAGTCCCAGGTATCAGATTTGTTCTACAGGAGTAACTGTGATGTTATCAAAATATACTGGGGAGGGGGGGAGGGCAGGAAGTCATCGGTTGTCGACAAAGGGTATCCAGTAGTTGGATCATTAAGGACGGATAAGACAAGCGTGTCGTCAGTCATATTGAGGACATTTCGGGGATGGGGAAAAAAAACACAAAACCTGTACCACTACAACCCATGAAAGGTCTTGGGCTCAGTCCATATAGAGAATTCGTACTGTTTCTTGGCCAATGACCGTGCAATAAGGTGAGTAGGCCTTGATCACGCTCAGCCGCAAGGTTTTCCCCCAATTTTTTGGGTACCCACTTTATAGAGGCTGGGTATGCCACAGAAGGGTCTCTATACCCCAGGGTCGTCCTCCGGATGACTTAACAAAATAAATTATATTCCGCCTCAGCCGGGTTTCGAACCGAGAGAACAGTAGACAGCATTCTATCCACTAGACCACGCCTCTCTCTTTTTTTTTAATTAAAATAAATTAAAAAAAAAGAAACATGTACCTCTATTACCCTTGAAGTATCTTGGGGACAGTACATATAGAGATTCGTACTGTTTCTAGGCCAACCAATGAGGTGGCTAGGCTGAGATCACGCTCAGCCAACAGGTTTTTCTCCAATTTGGGTACCCACTTTATCGAGGCTGGGTCTGCCCCAGGAAGGTCTCCATACCCTAGGGTCGCCAGCCGACTAATTAACAGAATAAATAATAATCCGCCTCAGCCGGGTTCGAACCCAGGACCCGGAGAACAGTAGACTAGTACTCTATCCACTTGACCACGTTGCTCCTTATTTTTAATAAGATTTCTTAAAAACTATGCACTGATTAAGATTCCACACCTAAAAAAAGTTTATTACAATTTTAATACAAAGTAAAAAATGTGCTGTTTTGATGGGATTTTAATTTTTTTTTCCGCTTTGAAATATCGTAATTTTGGCACTAAACTTATTTTTCTACCTTTACTAGAACAGATATATTAAATAAAATGTGTTTTTGCACACAGACTTATCGAATTTTTTACGCCCCTCCAGGGAAGCGTTGGCTCCTTTGCAGAGTCTAAAGGTTCAAAGTTTAGTTTTATCTAAAAATATTTCATCCAAATCGGTAAGACACACTAGGGATTCTCTTTTGTAAGTCACTCTTCACTTGAAGTTGAATATTTCAATTATTTATAAAGATATGATTATTATCACACCTAAACTTCCCCTAGATAATCATTATTAATTGGCAATGATATAAAGCTCAGTATGATATATTCATGAGAAAGCCTTAGCTTATATAATCATGGTCAGATGTGCACCCACACCCGGCTGCGATAAATCAGAGTTAATGAATTCATTAGCTGGCAGTTACTAAAGAGGACACACATCTAGCATGATTTCATGAACGCGAATAAACTCCCGACCTCAATGACAAGGAGCTTCATATAAAGTTTACTGCCCATAAAGCTCTCGTGTGACGGCACTCAACCCCAATAAAGGTCGCCTCTTGTGGTTTTATTGCTCATGTCGATATAACTTCCTAGATCGTATTTCGAAGAATTAGGACTAATATGCAGTTGATAATAACCAGTAATGGAAAGCAAAATTGTAGTTTTTAGAAAATAATTAGCCCAAAACATTTTATAGTTAATAAGGAAACGTAATATTGTATCTAATATTTATTTTTTCATTATTGAAAAGAAGTTCTTAATGGTATTTTTATGATGTTGACTGCAAAATGTAGGAAATCTGAAACATGTAATATACCACTGGTGTTTAGGTAAATGGGCCTAAGTCATGCTTTTTATAAAAATGATGTTTTTAAGTCTAATTGACAGAAAAATCAATTTATTTTTATTGTTTGAACTGTTTTAAGTGATATGATTTTATAAAAAATATAATTAAGCTCATTTTAAGGGCTTAGGTAACACTTGGTAACACTTAAATCCTTTTTTAAAAGAATGTGTGCAGATCAAAAGGATCTATGTAGTCTACTTAAAAGCCTATTGTGAGCCATCTAATTATTTGAGTAAAATATTTATATTTTTATTCAAGTGCTTGCGCATCTCAACCCACCAGTCTACGTCACTGCTAGAATTTCGAAGAATAAATCTTTTAATTTTTTCATTATGATTGTTTGTAACTTTATGCAAGTCTTGGCTGAAGCGATATCCTTCCGAGGAAATATAATGTATCTCAAATGTAGACACTTTTAAACGTTTGAAAGTAATTTGTTTGCTTGTTTGTTTATGCTTAGAGGCGTAAAACTTCGAAGTCATCAACGCCTATAAATTCACTTAAATATAATAAATTTGGGAAAGAAGAGTTCTATTTTAACTTAAATAAAATAATAATAAAAAAAGTACTAATTACAATAATGACTAAAATAAGGGAAAATCGAATAATGTTATAAAAATACCAAATTTAAATGACAAAAGGAATAAAAAAAATACAAAAAATCAAACATAATTTTTATAGTTGAGATAGGAGCTGGTCTGCTTTTAAAAAATTGATAACCATTGCTATTGACGCTTCGTTATCTTTTAAAATACTGCTCAAGTTAGGAGTCATACCCATTCTGGTGATAATGTCTATATAATGAGTGCACTCCTCAAAGATGAACTTTATCGATAGAATGGAGCTGCAGAAGGTGCATGTTGGCGGTGGCTGTTTTGTTATAAGGTACGAATGAGTGAGCACAGTGTAGCCAATTCTTAGACGAGCCAAGGCTACCTACTCCCTACGGTTACAACGGCAGGATGTCGACCACGGCTTTACTGTTCTCTTTATCTGTTTAAGTTTACAATAGGGGCTTTCGTCCCACATAACCATCTATCCCATAATTTCATTTTTAGGGGTCGACACAGTTCCGATAGAGTGAGGCCGGCAATACCACCACCTGGGAGCGTTATATTAGTGCTTCTCTCGCGGCCCGATCCACGAGCTCGTTGCCAATGTGGCTCGGGATCCATACGAAGCTGACGGTCTTCCCCTGGTCTACGAGTGTCAAAAGATAAGACTGAAAATTCTTATGATGATTGGGTGTTCCGGATACATGACTTTTAAAGCTTTTAATGAACTTAGGATGAATCTGAAAATATTGCAATATACTTATGGGCTATTGATAAACCAAATTGGAGTGCTGATGCTATTGCGTAAAGTTCGGCGGTAAAAATGGAACATAACCTATGTAATTTAAATTTGTAAGTTGCATTACTGGTTACAAAATATGAGGCTGTTGGATTTCCAGACTTGGAACCATCGTTGTAGATTAGGAAATGGTTAGGAATGTTTTTAATAATTCGGGATAACCGGATTTTATACTCAGAAGGAGTGGTGTTATTTTTTTGAATATTATAAAGTAATTTGTTAAAATTTGTATATATGGTGTAAAATATAAAATGTTGAACACTCTAAATCTTTATGAATTATTCGTATTTTTTATGAGCCGTCCACAAAAATCTAATCAATAAAAAAAATTAATTAAACCAGCATCGATTTATTCATTATTCATGTTACACTGTGCTCCATACCAAACGTGACTTGCTTAACAGGGAATGGCCCATGGATTTGAATAAACGCCGTATATTTTAGGCAAAATTCCAAGTCCAACGCTTGCATAATGCCTGTGACAAATTCAATTGCAGATGTGCTCTATCTGTTGGGCAGGTAATAAATTTCAGCTGGATGCCTTAGTGTACGCAGGATTTTCATCACGGGGGCAATTGTATTGAAAATATATTTTATATTGCCGAATAATCTCTATATATGAGGCTAAAAAGGTTAATGAATAAGTTCATATGATTTATGTACGGCCTCTCCAGACAGTCTCACACGTCACTCATTGGTATTCTCGTAAAATGTGGCTGTATCCCGAATCCCTAAAAAAATACCTACATCGCATCTTCCTATTCCGATCGTTACAAATCAGAAATTCTTCCTATATCTTTGACCTCCTTACTCTATGCTCTTCCGTGCACAACCTAAATACAAGATCTCAACGTACCGATCTATACCTACGCTCCCATAGAACAGCATTCTTTGAAAAGACCTTTATCATCCGTGCTACCCTACTTTGGAACTCTTTACCCACCTTCCTTCGAATAGTTTCTTCCCTAACCACTTTCACACCAATTATTTACCGATCTCCTCAAAAATCAATCTTCCGCAATTATGTGTTAATGTAGACTTTGATAATACATAATTAAACCCATTTGATGTTTTCTGTTTTATTTGTATCTTTTCTTTATACTAACTGTTTGTAATTAATTAACTAAATAATTATGAAGCCAGACAAATTGTGAATTATTTGTAGGGGGACAATAAACAGAATAAAAATTATTTTTATTTATTTATTCATTCATATGAACCTATTTGAATTTTTTTATTTATTTATTATTTTCAATAATGAACCTTTGTAATCTAGCAAAAACAGAAAAAAATTAACTCCTCCCTCTCCCCTCAAAATTTGAGGGCTTATGTTTCAAGATACGTAGAATACGAATTAAAAAAAAATCCGTTTATCCGCCGTCCGTGGCATTTTTATGAAACTACTGGACAAATTTTTTTGAAATTCGCTACAAAAATGCTAGTCCATGCAACGATGATCCTAACACCTAGACGTTGATATCAGCTTGTTAGTTTTGAAATGGCGGCCGATAAAACGTGATTTAATTCAATAACTCAGTTATTTTTCAAGATAGAGAAAAAATTTACCAGTGCTTTTAACCAAAAAACTGTGAATAATTATATAAAAGAGAAAAAATAAAATATTTAAATTTTACACATAATTACGCTCATAACTCAGTTATTTTTTACAATAGAGTAAAGTATGTATAGTGTTTTAGAATCAGTAAAGCGCGATAAAAAAAGAAAGGAAAAATGAAAAAAATTGAAATCTTGCCTATATATATACGCTTGTACCTACGTTATTTTCGAAGATAGAAAAAAAAAATCATTAGTGTTTTTTAACAAAAAAAATTCCGTTTCTCGTAATTAGTAAATAAATAAATACCAAAATTTTTGCTTTTAGTGCCATTTGATAGATAATTAAATTTTCTACAAAATGAAAAAAGTATCATTGAAATTCTTAACAGCTAGCTGAGATATTGCGTTTTGAAACTATATAATCATTTTCAATCCTTTGAATTATTGCTTTCATATTACTTAATTTCCCATCAACAGCTATATAAACCCTAATATTGTTATTTCGAAATAATAAACCATTGTGTTATAATTTACAGCGGTTTTTTATTTAACCATTTAATCGCCTATTATTAGTTTAAGTTGATTGTTTTCATTTTTCCTCAATTATTGGTCACCAAGGTTGAAAACCAATCTTAATATCGTCACGGTATTATTAGGTGAGTGTATAACAACCATAAATTTTGCCGGTGCGTGATAAACGCCAAGAGACCATGCTTCATTGAGAAAAATGTATCCAATGTTTTTATCTCTGATTGCACGCTATTGTTGGTAGTCTGCCATACAAAAAGGCTCCTTTTGTTGGTTACTCGAGTTCAAATCATGAAAAACAAAATATGTAAGCCTAAGTAATTTATGCAATATTTTATGTATAATTACGTTAAATAGAAACATAGGTCAACTTCTGATCAGAAGACGGATGAATCTTCGAAAGCAGTCGAGTTCTCCGTTTATTTAGGTGAGGTTTAGCCCTGATGAAGAACTACAATGTTGGTCGAAACGTTGGAATCTAGTTCCTACTATTTTAATATATTCTTGTAAGATATTCGGTATATCTAATTTACTTTGCATTATTTTTTAAACATTTTTCACCATTGAATGAATCATTTGGTTGCAGTTATTGGAAAAACCTTACAAAAAAAAAAATTATTTGTTGTATGCTGAATTTTTAGCTTGTTTTAGGCCACCATGAGGGTGATTAGAGTAGTGGATCCGTCCGAAAACTCAATCTCTCTCTGACAAGCAAAATTAGTAGATAATATACGTGTATATATGGTAGATACATATATTGTTTTTCTCAGTCGGAGACAGATACTAAAGTTTTTTTTTTAATTATCTTTGTAATTATGTTTCATTACATCAAAAGATAAAGAGACAATTATACATCTCGTGGAATTTAAATCATTAACGTGAATTACCTATCTCTTTCTTAATGTCTCTAAAAAACTTCAAAACACGTTATAACAATATTTATTTTTTAGAATTGATTACATTTGTTTTTCTTTCATCTCCTTTATTATTAAAAGCTTAGCATGAAAAAGACAATACAAGAATTTCATGGTTTATTTGTTTAGTCCGTTATTTTGTATTACATTTTACCAATATTAAATCGGTCATAAAAAACTTGACGTAGGGCCGTTCATCGAGTATTATTATCTTTATCTTGGACTTTGCTGTATTTTTGGGGAACGTTTTCAGTACTTTTCACGTTCACTTACCTATTTATGAGATATATTGTAAGGAAAAGTATTGTAAGCGGGAAAAAATTGTAAGCGGTCGAGAAAATTTTCGAATTACAGTTTTCAACTTAAATACACGTTTTAGTTTTCCCCCAAATGACCAAGTCTAATAAAAATACGCGTTGTATCACAAGGTGGTACGCGTAGAAATAAATGCACCCATTGCAGGGTTACTGTAATGAGGAAAACCGTAAATGACCAAATCATGCAAAAAGGTCTGTGTGTGTGTGTGTGTGTGTGTGTGTGTGTGTGTGTGTGTGTGTGTGTGTGTGTGTGTGTGTGTGTGTGTGTGTGGTAACCCCCGGGCGAAAAGGGAAAATCCTATGAAACTGAAATTTTGTAGTTAAGAAAACTATACGCCCGAGATCTTACAAAAACTTTTTCATCAAAAACAGCTAACCAGAAGAGCCACTTTATACCATGAATTTTGCACCTTTTTACGATTTTCTCAAAAATGGCTCTAACGATTTTGATTAAACTCTATATATCGATATAAAATTTGATGGCCTTTAATATGATTTAGGGTTCATTCTGATTGATGTAGTCTGGCAGGGCTTAAATGCCGATATTTTAATTTTCTTCCTCTAAAGTACCTTTAATTTTGTAGAGTCTATAAAATAACTATATTATCTATTTAATACTGATAAAAAAACGTAAACATTTTTATGTTGGTAGAGGGTGTCAGGAATTAGTCCCTGACCCTGTCAGTAATAGGAGGAAAAACATGCATCCGAATTTTATGTAGAAAAGTATATATATATATATATATATATATATATATATATATATATATATATATATATATATATATATATATATATATATATATATATATATATTTTTTTTTTTTATTTTTTTTTTTTAATCTAGAAGACATTGAAGATTTTTTTTTTATTTACTCACTTTGTATTAAAGATATATATTTTTATTTTTACCAAATCTCATTTTTACATATTATTATACTTTATTAGATTCCATTGTCATAGAAGTGAAAAAAGAACAGCTTCTCTGTACCACATTGTTTTGTTTTTTTTATTTAACAGTTTCTTAAATTATTTTTATGTGATTTATTACTTCTTTCTACTATCATGGAATTTTTATTTGAGTTTTTTATTTTATTTTGGTATTTATTTAATCATATTTATGTTATTTTTATATGTATTTTATTTCGATCCAAAATAGAGTGCTGGACGAAAAATTGTTATATCCTATCCTTCAGTCCTAATGCTTTTTTCAGTTTTTCCTCTTCTCAATCCTCCCATTATGACTAATATCCTAACTTCCTGTCACATAAACGCACAATCCCTCTTAGCCCACTATGATGAATTCCAAAAATATTTCCTTGACAACTTTTATCATATAGTAGCCGTCTCCGAAACATGGTTAAAACCATTTATCCCTTCCTCTCAGGTTTCCCTTCTAAACTACTGTTTCCTACGACATGACAGACCTGATCGCACGGGAGGTGGAGTCGGGCTGTATATTCACGATAGCCTGAAAGCCAAAATCCTACTGAAGTCCCCTCCTAACCCCCTTCCTCACATAGAATACATGTTTGTTGAAATTTCAACCATCTCCTCACCCTTGTTATACGCCGTTGTCTACCGACCACCTCGTGTTCCATTTGATGACCTCTTCCAATCCTCCCTTGTCCAACTGGTCTCAGCATATAATAATATAATTATCTCTGGTGATTTTAATACTAACATGTTATCTGAGTCCAGCGACAAATCCTTCCTCACCGATTTAATATACTCCCTCAATCTATACCTCATTCCTTATCATCCTACTCATCATTCTCAGTATACTGATACCTGGTTAGACCTACATATTTCTGACTCTCCTGTAAAAATTATTTCCTCATCGCAGCATCCCGTTCCTTTCCTATCATCACACGACCTTATCCATATTACTTATGATCTACCTGTCAAATCCTACAACCCAAGAATCATATCATATCGTAATTTAGACCTTCTTTCCTACGAATCTCTTCAACCTGATCTGGACTCTATCCACTGGGACACGATATACTCCGACAACTCCATTGATCCTATGGTCTCCACTCTTACCTCAAACCTACGATCCATACTAGATATCCACGCTCCTCTGAAAACCAGAATCTTACGCCGTCCTACTGCGCCCTGGCTCACCCCCGAGATAAAGGATATGATGAAGAGAAGGGAAGCGGCAAGACGCAAATTTCGACGCACCCGTTTGCAAGAAGACTATGTGTCTTTCAAGAAGCTCCGCAATGAAACCCAATGCGCAGTGCGACGTGCTAAATCCCTCCATATCCATTCTGTCCTTTCCGATGCTCCTGATAATAAATCTAAATGGAAAATCCTTAGAAAATTGTCATTTCCCGAACCCAATAACCCCAGTTCTTTCCAAATCACGCCTGACGAACTCAATAACCATTTCATATCCTTTGCTTCTGATTCCTCGTCTACAGCTCCTGACATTACTTACCGAAGCTTCAATCCCAACAGTTTCTTCTTTTCTCACGTGTCCTACGACGAACTACTTAATGCAATCTTAAAATCCCGTACTAACGACTATGGACCGGACAATATTCCAGTAAAACTAATAAAATCCAGCCTTCCATCTCTCATACCGGCATTATATCATATTTATAATTTCTCTCTGCAAAATTCCACTTTTCCTTCTTCCTGGAAAACCGCCCTCGTCCGACCACTAAATAAAGTACCGAATCCTACCTCACCGCAAGATTTCCGTCCTATTTCTATTCTCTCCAATCTATCAAAACCGCTCGAACGCCTTGTCCAAATCCAACTATCAAATTTCCTTGAAGAAAACTCTCTCCTTAGTCCTCTCCAATCCGGGTTTCGACCTGGTTATTCTACCCAATCCGCTCTCCTTAAAATAACACAAGACCTCCAAAATGCCATTGATCATCAAAAATTAACTATACTCATCCTCTTCGATTTCTCAAAGGCGTTTGACACGGTTGACCATAGTATCCTTCTTAACAAACTCCAAAATCTACCAGTATCCAACAGTGCTTTACGCTGGTTTCAATCCTTCCTCTCCGATCGTTCTCAGTATGTAGTAGTGCCAGATCAACCTCCTTCCAGTACCCTACCTCTGTCCTGTGGTGTCCCTCAGGGATCGTCTCTATCTCCTACCCTATTCGCTATCTACATTAATGACCTCCCTCTCCATATTAATCACTCTAAATACCACCTCTATGCTGATGATTTCCAAATATACCTCTCCTTCCCACCTTCCGACCTATTACTAGCTACAAAAAGATTACAAGAGGACATAAATCAAATAAGCCACTGGGCTGAAGTGAATAAGTTAAAATTAAATGTTGAAAAAACAAAAGCAATTGTAATAGGATCCCCTCACCTTCTGAAAACCGTTCCTCATATTCCAACCTTGTTCCTCAATAGTAATCCTATAAAGTTCTACCCTACTGTCCGAAATCTGGAAGTAACCTTCGATCAAAGTCTATCCTTCAAAAATCATATTTCAGAAATCTCTCGACGTACCCTTTCAACCTTTAAGCGACTGTATTCCCTCCGTCACCTATTTCCGCTTGAAACCCGAATACTCCTCGTTACCTCCCTAATATTCCCCCACTTCGACTATTGCTGTACGGTATATGGTGGTGTGTCTGGGGATCTCGAGGTAAAAATAAAACGCTTAATCAATTCCTTTGTTCGCTTCATCTTCGGGGTCCCTAGATACACCTCTGTATCCCAATTTTATAGCGAGTTGAAGTGGCTTAACCCTTCCAATCGTCGCAAGTATTTCCTTGCGTCATTCCTTTACCAAATTATCCAATCCCGCCGTCCATCATATATTTTTGACCTCCTACAGTTCAAATCCTCTGTCCATTCCCGTTCTACACGCTCCAGGCCTTCGGATTTATACAGTACGGCCCACAGAACTGCACATTTCGACAGATCCTTTCTCATTCGATCCTCCATCCTATGGAATTCTATCCCTTCCTCCATCCGTCACTCCAATTCTCTTTCTACCTTCAAATCCCGCATATTTGATCACTTATTGCACATCCAGGCTCAATAGAATTCTAAATAAGCTTTTTATTTATTTATTTTTTTATATATATATATTTTTTTTTTTCATCTCATTTAAATATGTATATTTTAAACCATTAATTATTAACTTGTTTATATTTAAGTAATTTACTCTAAGACTCTAAAGCCCTTTTTTTTTTTGTACATTTTGTATATTTTGTTCTAAAGGGACATGTCCCAGAATAATAAAGAACTTATTTATTATTATTATTATTAAAAGTGGATTGATTCACCATTTTGATATAATTTAATGAGCAGGGTAGAGAGAATAGATGTTGGCCTAATAGAAATATTTTGGATGGCAAGGATTGGTCCATAAATGCGGGAGATTTTTTTAAAAACCAGCTGAAAACTTAGCAAACCAACGGCGAATGGTCCGCTCATTAACACTCCCTTCCCCAAACGCCTTGCAAATATTTCTAGCCGCCTCAGCTGCTAAATGGCCGAGTTTAAACTCGTACAAAAATATTGCTCGAAAATCCCGTGTTTCCATGTTCATATTTGAAGGTATACTAAAAAGTGGGTAATTGATTGGGAAGTAATGTTTATAATACAAAGGTAGAGGATTAGTAACTGTTTACTTTAAATATGTAAACATTCGGAAGAAAACAACAGAGACCTGCAAAATCCTTTATATGTTTCAGAAACTATAAAAACGGACATTTCATGTGAAACAACCCAATAACACTTTCCTCATACATACATCCAAAAACATTAAGTGGGGAAAAAGATACTTATTTTAAATTTACTTTAATCAAAGTAGTTTAGTATGATGAACGAAAAGGTTCTATGTACATAATACCCTTATTATTCATAAATATTACATAAAATTTTAGTTTTATTTATTAGTTTTCTTTAAGAAAGGCAGCAGATGTATATTTTTTTATACACCTGTAAAACTGTTGATCTTTCTTCGGCTGTTAATACCAACCCATAATGAGTTGGTCTTACGTGTTTCAAGGCACTTTTAAATGATACATAACTCCGAACCAATCTATTTACTAGAACTTTTCTTATTTAAATTATAAAAAAATGAACGAACCTAGTTTGTAAAGTGGGTTGCAAGAGTTGAGAGTATGCACAATAGGAGCCGAGATCATAGATAGAGGAATTCGGAAGACATTCGATCGTAACCGAAATCGATAACATTGTTCTCAGGAGAAATTTACTTTCTCGTCTATCTTGGCAGAAACAATCAGAGAGCGGTATATTCATCTACCACCGTTCGGCTATTGTCTTCTCAATAGGAAATATACAATACTCAAGAGGATCTATAGCAGAAAGTCTTTTATTAGATCACATTTTTTTTATTTTTTCCTTCCTTTACACAGTTGATACAGCTGATATCCCAACCCATCCTGGCACCTTCCTTTCTACTTATGCTAATGACACTTGCTTGTTATCAGTAAATAATGATCCAAATTCTGCTTCCCAAACTCTTCTATCCCACATCGGAGATCTTGAGCAATGGTGTCAAGATTTGAGAATCAAAATTGTTGGGATGAGTGACGTTAAAACAAAAAAAAAAAGATGGTTTAACGTAGTACTATGTTTCGGTGGCATGAAGGGGAATTAAGTAATTTTCTTAAAATGCACATTTATTCACAAAAAGAGTACATATTACACATAAAACATTGTACAGTGAAGCATTATTATTTTCGAGAATACTGAGGTTCTATTTACCACATAATATAATATAAAGGTACCTTTGGACATATCTGCATAATTGTTCCCTGGCTTGACCCCCCGACCTCCTCCGTCCGTGGCTGGACTCTTCCTTTACTATCCGCGCTCCTCGGGTACCCCGCTATCCCTGCTTTCGGAGTGGAGGGATCTATTTTTTGTATAGCCTTTCTAAGAAACGTTATTGCTTGTAGCCCGGAAACTGCTCTATTTCAAATAATTCTAAATTGTTTCTAACCCTCCCAGTATTCTCGATACACAGCAGTAGTTTCGATCCCGTGTCGAAACGAGGTGGTTGAGTACTTAAAATGAAATAAAATAGGTTATATATCAAATAAAAAAATAAAATTGAAAAGAAACAAAATAAATAGAAGTTTAATCTTTCAAAATGAGGAAAATTTACAACTAAAATAAACATCATTTGATTTTTTTTTTTCTTCAATAAAACAAACTGTAAAAAAATAGGTTAGTGGGTTAGTACTATTAAGAAGTATAAAAAAAGAAGAATGAATAAATATAATGAGGGGAAAATGATCAATGATAATTATCTGTCCATGAATTCTTTAATTGTTGTCCAGATTATAACTCAGCTTCCGCACGACCGGTACGCGACTCTCTATGGAAGGACGGTGATCTTCAGGGAGGCAACGAAACGACGTCCTGATCGAGTAGTTGGTTGAAGGTGTCAGTCGATAGATACGTACTTTCAGCTAGCTGCTTCCGACGGTACTGTCCTCAGGGCATTGAGGGCAGGCTTAACTGGTTAATCCCAACACTATTGAATAGTACTACATACGTAAACCAACGAATAAAATATTTTCCTCATTTCGAAACTATTTTTAATTTAATTTAATTCTAAATTGAAAACAAAAATATACAGATAAAAAAAATTTTTTAGGATCAAACAAAAATAAATTCCAATAAATCCCATCAAGGTTACCTTTCGTCGTAAACCTATGACTTCTTGTCCTACAGTATCCTTTAATATCACTACTCTAGTCTCTATTGAACAGATCCGATACCTAGGAATCCATCTCGATAAGCGATTTACTTGGAATCCTCATAAAAGACTGAAACGACAAGAAACTGCTCATGTTTTCTGCTACTTTCATCACTTACGTTCTGATCTTCCCCTAAACTACAAACGTCTCATTTACAAGTCTATTATAAGGCCAATCTGGACGTATGGAGTTGTGCTTTGGGGCTCTAATAAACCATTAAATTCCTCTCCAATCCAAAATCCTTCGTATGGTCCTCGACTCTACCCTCATCCATACTGACCTTCAAGTTCCGTATGTTACTGATTTGGCCCGAACCAGTCCCTCCCCATCCATGACAAACTTCCATTCCCACTCTAACCCATTAGTTTCAATCCTTTCTTCCTCTTCAATACCTGATAATCCTCCGAGGCGTCTAAAAAGAAGATGGCCTCGAGACCTTCTAGTTTAGAATATTTTTAGAGTGCTGCCGATAGCTTCACTACAATTCTTGTTCATGTCTATTTACTAGTTGTGTTAAATAATACAGTTGTAAATCTCAATATTTTTATTTTATTTTTGAATTGAAACCGAAAAATTACAAGACCACTATGATAAAAAATTTAGTGGAAACATAATTTCGCAATAGACCCGACTGACATAGTGAATCAGTACCGCAGAAGTAAGATTCACCACAATATACATTTTTTTTAATTTTTATAATATCTAATAGAATTTCTGTCATATATGTTCGAACGTACCTTACAATTTAAATTATAAATGAATAAATTAAGAAATTCTAGGTCATTGCTGATCAAAAGAGAAGAAAAGAATGCCATCATAAAAAAAATAAAGTATGGTTAATTCAGATATACACTAATACCCGTGTGTTACTTTGATTAATTACAGTTTATTAGACGTGTGAGAAACAAACCGTGAATCTCCTAGCACTTCAAATATAATCCCAACAAAAACAACTTCAAAACATTGTAAATGATCCAATAACCTTAAAATGAAATTATGCTTCAGCAAAAGCAGGCATACCAAGAAAAATACTATTGATCATCGTATATTGTTTAGGGGCTTTAAATAACAACAATTAAAATAAAATAAACATGAATGTGGGAAATTTTAATCCTAAACCAAAATCAATAGGTATTATTTTAGTGAAGGTTTGGGGAAAGTAGTTCCTGAATAATATGATTCAGAAGAAGGAAATATCCAACTAAATTTTAGTTTTCTTTTCTTTTTTTTTTTTCTATTGAACTTAATTTTCTTAGACTAATTTGTTATTTTTTCTAATTTTTTTTGACCAATTTTTTTTTTATTTCTCAATACAATATACAAGCAAACAAACATATTTGGCCTTCTATTACCTAAAATTTCGTAATATTATTGCACGTAGTATATTTCTAAATGAATGGCGTTATTTGAGTTTCATAACATGACTAAGTATAATCTAATGTATGCTAAATAAATTAAAGATGTTGATAAAATGTTGTTATAAAATATTCATCTTTTTGAGGAGTTGGATCATGAAAGAGGTGTGGTGATATAAAATCCCTCCAAAAAAAATACCTCTGGTTCCCTCATGGCCTAAAGAGACTATGTAATTAATGAACATGAATACAGTCAGTAACTATTGGTCGTCAGTATCTGATTACTGTAATTACAATATAGCAGCTGTGTTTACAGGAAAGGCAATACTCTCTATATGACCCGGAGGGCCCCCATCAATATGGAAATTGCACTAGATAATTCCTCGAGGGCGAAATGGACCGAGATTAGTCTATTAGGACATTATACATCACCGTTATTAAACCTGTTTTACAAAATTTGTTCCTATCTTGTATATTTGGGAGAGAGGGGGGATAATATTTCATGTATCCTTGTTTATTTATTCATTTAAAGTCACTTTTAGACGTCACCCAAGGGTCGCCTCCCCCTCCTCTCCAGGCCTAATTAACAGAAGAAATAATTAAAAATTATCATTATTTTGCCACAGCCGGGATTCGAACCCAGGACCCGGAAAACAGTAGACTAGTTGTGACGCGTAAAAAAATAATCTATTTATTTATAACTTAAATAATTAAATGTCAAATGAAAGAAAAATGAAGCCTAAACCTCTATTATTAATACAGCATACGGAGTGCCTTTGGACTCAGCAAATTGACATTTAAAAGATCAAAGCAGTGGTCAAAAGGTCAAGCGAAACTGCTGTTGATGTGTAAAGCAAACAAGGAGCGTTGATAGGGTAATCCGTTGAATTTCGTGTTGACTGGCTGAGCATAGTAAACAGCACACAGTTTGGGACAATAAACAACCCTCCTTGAATCAGCCAAACCGCAAAACATTCGCGGTTTTCTGGTGACTTTTTTGTTTTGCTAGTGGCATTTATACAAACCAGAACTTTAAAAAATCTGAGGTAGAATTTACTTATACATTTATTTAACATAAATTCGAAATTTCGTTATTTTTTATGAATTATTACTTTACCTACACATGAAATATATAGTAAGGTCAAGTATTCGAGAAAAGGAGACAACATAAAATTGTTACCTACAATAATCACTCTAGTATTTACATTTAGGCACTTTACATTACCTTCCACAACTTTGTATTAAAGATTTTAACAAATCTTTAGAATTCTAACGGTTTATTATACACATTTTTTATTTTGTTCATCCCTACCTCGCCTTTGTAGGCTGTACGGGGATTTTTCCAACCATGGGATGAGTACGAGGGATTAATGCTGAGATTAAAGCCCGCCTGGCACCGAGACCCGAACTCGTGACTCATGATTTTATTTTTTTTTTATCTCAAATTCTATTATTCGGTCGCTAGGCAACGCACGGATTCTCCACGTGCGTTAACCAACTCAGCCACCCCTATATTACTGTTCTTATGTTCGGAGGAAAAAAAATAATGACACACGACTTTCTCTTACCTCGATTGTTAAAATAAATTTATTAACTATTAAATAAAGCTACAGTTGAAAATAATTTCAAACAATTAGTTTTATTATAATGAACACGTGGTTTAGATTAAATAATATAGCAATATAAAATTATTACGTACAATAATCACTTAAGCTTATGCCTTTTTCGTCACTTTACATTACTTTTCACAACTTTTTAATCGAGATAACGTTTTTTAACAAATCTTTATGATCCAACTGTATATTATACATATATATTACTGTTATCGTGCTTGGAAAAAAAAGTTTTCTTTAAAAACTATATTTGCTCTTTTCTGTTTTAGTTGGCTATCAAATTTATTTTCGGTTAGTATATTTATCAATGATAAGAAAATTATAGAGTTATTTTTGTGGAATCTACAAAATCAAAGGTACCTTAGAGAAAGAAAATAAAAAAATGCGACATTTAAACCCAGTTAGACTATTTCAATCGGAATGAAACCTACATGATATAAAAGCCCATAAAATTTTACATTGATATAGTGAATTTATTCAAATATTTTAATCAATAATTTAATAGTAATTGGCGTTTTTTAGAAAATCGTTAAAAGGTGTGAAATGCATCGTATAAAGTGGCTCTTCTGGTTCGCTGATTCTGATGGAAAACTTTCTGTTACATTTATACTTCTGAAATATGAAATTCCAGTAATCATTAAAACAACTTATCGTTTTGAGCTAGATTTATTACACATACACACATTTTCGCGGGACTCGAGATACTTTCCCTTACTATATATTTCATACTAGTTGTTTTATTACAATTTATATTACTATTATCGCTATTAAGAAATTGTAAAAAGAATATATTTTAAAGTACTTCTGCTTAAATGATATTTTTAGTTTTATTTTCTTGTGGCAGAAGAACATACTGATTTTCTCCGCAACACGATCTTGACGTAAATCGATTCCTGTTTAAATGTTTGCCCCTGTGATTAATTAATTGTTACAACAAAAGATCAATTTATTTATTTTTTTATCCTTAAATTTTTTTATTCACACCTGTCCATGAATGTTGACAATCAGCGAATTTGATGAAGAGATGAAAGTTTGGCTAAGATAAATTTACGGGAAATTGAATTATTTTAAAATTAAAAGATAAATCATTTGGAATCATTGGGATGCGAGATTAATTTTCCCCGTTTTTTCGGAATTGTTCATTGATTCTTCACTCCTATTGGTCACAGCGTGATTTTATATAGCCTAAAGCCTTCCTCGATAAATGGACTATTCAACACATGAAGATTTTTTTAATTCGAACCAGTAGTTTCTGAGATTAGCGCGTTCGTACAACCAAACTCTTCAGCTTTATAATATTAGTATCGGTATAGTTAAGTGAAAGTAAAAATATTTTGATATCTGCAATGTGTACATATTCATATGAACATTTTAACCACGACACGTATTTTGTATTAGAGACAAACACAAAATTTAAATATACCTTGTTAGTATACATATAAACACCTGGTCGCAGTTCTAAACGGCAAACTAAAACTGTGTTTTCTTTACGATTAAGAAAACATTCGGTAAACAGGAATAGCATGGAGTGGCAATGATCTGAAAGAGTTAAAATAAACCCGGCGAGGGATGCTATAGGGATACCAGAAATAAATGGAATACTGGATAACTGTGCATTCGCAGTTGTATATATGTCCCATCCGGATAGATGCACCGCCATCCTTGGACTACCTCCAAACATGAGGTTCTGGAATAGAACGAAATTACTAACGTTTTTTTCTGAGTATATCTCTTGATTTTATCAAGTTATCAATTTAATTTCTTTCTTATTTTTTATTTATTATTATTAGTTGTTTTGTTTTTTGTAGCTTAAGTGTTTCTTTTGTTTGTTTATTTAATTAACGTCCCTTTATGCTACTGTGGCTAATCGGACGATGCAACAGTAGGAGTCCTAAATTTTGCCTATCCAAGGATATACATTGCGATAGGGATCATTAACGAGTGCCTGACATCACACAGGAACCACCTTTTAACGTCCCTTCCAAAGGGCGGCATAAGTAAGGATTTTTTACTCACATTAAAAAATCCTAGGACCACCTGTGGGTTTGAACCTGTGACCTTTGGCATAGGAGGCTGTTTAAGGGTTTCGTATTACATCCCATGGCTTGTTGATTTATTATCTTATCTCTAAATATACAAAATGATAACGCGATTTGAGTACTAATCCACAAAACGGATTTTGATACGGTTATCACCACCATTTAAGGCATTCTTTCACTCTGCAGCATATAATTATGGAATGCCCAGCGTATGAGACTCAGAGAAAGAAATTTCTGGAATTTTTAAATACTTATAATAAAGTAAATATATATGGACAATTACTGACTACTAGAAAATCCGAAGAAATTGGAAGAGTGACACAGTTCCTTAACTCGATTAAAAAATATATATAGGAAGAAACTAAAAATGCTACTCATGCTATAAATATTTAGTAATGGTGTGCTGAGACTGGCTGTATGGAGAGCTCCAATGCCAAGAAGAAGAAGGAAAAAAAAAAAAAAGGCATTCTTTCCTGTAGGTTTATAATTAAAATACATTTAAATTTAGCTGTTGTTTATAAGGGAAAAATAAAAATGAAAAAAAATTGTCTAAGTCATCAAAATATTATTCCTGAAATATAAGTAGTAACATAACCATATAATATACCGTTGGAAAGCGCAAAAATTAGTAAAGTTAATATGCAGTAAAATAAATCGTACGAGTTAATATAAAGTTATTGTAAGCTCATAAACTTTACAAATATAAATATAAAAAAGTTATAAACCTAATAGGGTAGAAACGTTTGTTATTTCTATATTTTTTTAATAGATACATACCTATCAAGTTTATTTATAAGGGAATAATTTTCCATTATCTCTGCTTCACTTTTTTTTTAAACATATTTATTGATATTTACAACTGTATTAAAAAAAAAAATACATCAAGTAAATGTGATGGTTATATAGAAAATGGTCATGAAATACATGTAGAGCCACTACCCAGTAGCAAAAAATATTCTGAACTAAAAGGTCTCGTGACCATCTTCTTTTCAGATGCCTCGGAGGATTGTCAGGGATCGAAGAGGAAGCAAGGATTGAAACTAATGGAATATAGTGGGAATGGAGTTTGTCATGGAAGGAACGGTACCTGGTTCGGGCTAAGTCAGTGACATATGGAATATTAAGGTCTTTATGGATGAGTTTATTTGTGACGAAATAAGGAGCATTGAGGATTTTACGAAGGATTTTGGATTGTAAGGATTGGATACGAGATGAGTTCGGTGGTTTAGTAGAGCCCCAAAGCTCTACTCCGTGATTCACTTTAAAATAACAAACAGATAGCTTTACCAATTTCACTTTTCGTTACGGTAAACAAAAACTCCTAAAGCGATAAACTCTAAATCAGTCAGAAAGAGCATTTTTAAACATAATTGACACCTTATCAAAGCAGAGACGGTTCAGCTAGTAATTTAATAAATGATTAATTTCCGTGTTTGAAAATTGATATATCTTAATGTGATTTTTTAACTCATATTTTTGAGAAACACTGTTGTGGTTATTTTTCTCTACTTCTCATTCTTTACTTTCACTTTCTCATGTATGAAATATATAGTAAGAGAAAGTATTGCGATCCAGACAATGTTCGAATTAGAGTTATCACAGGAAACACAAGATTATACTTATAAACACTTATTTTCCTCCACTTCTACTGCTGCGGGGTATATGGTGGCCTATCGACTGTGCTCGAGGACAGGCTAAAGCGAATTATGAATACATTTTTAAAATTTGTCCTTGGCACACCGAAGAGGTCTCATGTGACCCATTTATACAGTGAGTTAAAGTGGCTCCTTCCCTCAAACCGCAGACAATATTTCCTTGGATCATTCCCTTTACCAATCCATCAACTCCCAGCTACCTCCCTATATCCACAAACTTCTGCAATTTAAATCGTCAGTCCACTCCCTCCAAACAAGATCGCACCATTCTGACCTTTATATTCCTGCCCACAGAACAACAAGTTTTGAACATTCCTTTCTTGTCCGCTCTACTACTCTCTGGAATTCCCTACCTACTCATATCCGACATGCTTCTTCCCTACCATCATTCAAATCCCAGCTGTTCGAGTGCCTATTGTCATGTCAAACAGACGCTCCACAAGCCTGATATTTCAAATCAAATATCTATTCAAAAAGAAAATTTATTATTTATTGTTCATGTTTCTGTATCGATCAATTATTATGAATCAGTTTCAGTATTAAGTTTTGTTCAACCTATCAGAAGTTATTAATTTATTTTACTCTTTTGTTTTATTGTATCCTACTTTTCTTCTTAAAGCTTTGTAAATAAGAATTAATTATAATCCATCGGTCTTGTGGCCAGACACATTGTATATATTAATTGTACATATCATATTGTTCTTAAGGGACCCAGTACCAGAATAATTTTTTTTTTCTATTCTATTCTATTATGAATCCCCCTGAGTAAATACAGGCGAAAACAATAAGTTGTATATAACTGAAACTTCATATTTTAGGAGAGTATATGCCTGGGGTGTTACACCAACGTTTTCACCAAAATCAGTTTACCGAAGAGCCAAATTTTACACTTTTTTACAATTTTATCAAAAATTGCTCTAACGATTTTGATTAAACTAGCTATATCGATGTAAAATTTTTAATGTGATTTGATATAGTGCAGGTTTCATTATAATCGAAATAGTCTGACAGTGCTTAAATGCCGATATTTGAAATGTTCTTCCTCTAAATCACCTTCAGTTTTGTAGATTCTTTAAAAATAACTACATAATTTTTTTTAGCACTGACAAAAAACCGATAAATATACAATTTGAACCAATAAGATATCCAACAAATGGAGAAAAGTGGAAAAATATTTTTTATGACATTTTTGAACATAAGAATCGTAATATAGATGTATGATATAGCGTTGGAACGCTAAAAATTTTAGAAAAAAAGTATTATCATATACCCATATAAATTATAAAAGTTAATCGCAAGTGATAAAAAGCCGATAAAACTAACTTATTAAATTGATTTTGACAACGGAGGTAAGCGAAGTAGTGTATTGCGCGCAACCTGATTTTTTTTATATTGCTAACATGATAAAAATTAGATTTAATTTAAATAATATTAATATAGTGATGGGATGCGGCATTGCGTGTTGGGTAAGGTTTGGAAGCTAACCATTCCTAACCATTAATCTTCCCTAAGTGCTCCCTCCGAGGAACATCGATTCCGGGTTCAGACTTTCTATTAATATCAGGTAGTTAGTTCATTCTATTAAGTGGGTAGCTGACCCAGGGTCATGGGCTCAACCATAGGGCATTCAAATAATATCATCTTTCCTCTAGGAGCGATAATTTTCAAGTTGTATTCATTTTTTGAATGATTAATTTTGAACTAACTAACTAGTATAATTTTATTTTACAGTTAAATGATATTGATTTTATGCTGTTATATTTTTCATTTACAATACATTTCGATCACTCTGAATAATAATTAAGTTATTACATTGTCTCTGAGCGTTCTTACTCAGTCAGAATTGAAATCACTTGTCTGAAGGCTAGGCGTTCCGCGAATAATTTGTTAGAGTTTATGAAGGAACAGACTAGGCCAAAACATAGGTTCAATAAATGACATGCATTATTTAAAGAACATAATGCTATTAATAATCAACTCAAGTAAATTCTAATTTCCTACATTAACGAAAAGCAGTACTAAAAAAAAATTAAGAATGAGGCGTCTTGTAGCCATCCGATTTCCATTACTTCCATTAACTAATGCAAACGAATTCAAATTATTCATAAAATATGGCTTGGAGTTTCGATTATTGGATTTTAATTCTTAAAAAGAAAAGTCTACTAAAATGGTTGTTAAGTATTATTCTTAAAACCGTTGTTAGATCTCAGATGACCGTATTTTCATTCGGAAACACCTAGCTAAGTGCTTTATCGTATGACCCCATAGATTACATTCCAAGAAGGCTAAATAATGTTTTTAAAGAGCATTTTTTCTCATTTGACTCTTATACATAACTAGTGGCGGTGCAGGACAAAACTTCAAATATCCCGCAGTGGAAGAATATTTTAGAGTAGAACTGCCTTTAAAATTCGGAATAGGTTCCTCCTGATGCCTTATAATAGACGATTTTCAATTAAATTAAAGTATTGTATGTTATTTATATACACTAGTATGAGTTACTACCTTTTTAAAACATTAGAAAAATCTTATTTCCCTTGTTGCCTTAAAATTGCGTGATAACACTTAACCTTCTCGCGATATGGTTAACCAGCGGTAGGTTGGTATTGCCGAGCCCCATTGCCGATCGACCTGCCAGCAATTAGACCTAGCTAGCCTAAATCGAGAAGCCAATACCGTCAATTAGCTGCACATAGCTGAGCCTAATTGTTCCAATTAGTTTCTCTCAGCCCTAGAGTCCTTAGAGGCTAGACGGGGATTGTGTTTAGGGCCTCCTTACCTCCATTCTCAACACATCGGGTTTCTGTTTCCTGCACCTGAGGATAAATAGAATACATCTCTGACAGAGATCAAAGTCCGATGAACTCGTAAGCGTCTTCAAAACCAATCGAAAAGAGCAATTCCTTTTCATGTCCTTCGTTTGCAGATTTTTCGATATTACCTTGAATATATTCAATCTTTTTATCAAAGACTAATGTTTTTGTTACTAAACTCTATTTTTATATTACACAATTTGGTTAATCCATTTTAACAATGGATCCTGTGATTTGACTTCGTGAAAAGACACCAAAACTTCTCAACTCAACAAAACGTTGTAAAGTGACAACCGTTGGAATCCGATTGAAAGGACGGAAAATAGCTTGGTATAAAATGCTGTTTTTGACTAATCACATAATAAATATTATAAAGAAGCTTCATAAGTAATTTAGTTGTCTGTACCATTTTACCAGTCAGACACAAGAGGTTTTCAGACCACAAGTATTCTGGTAAAAAAATAGAATTTAAAAGGACTCGGCTATATTTTTTAAATAATTGATTTTTCTAAATTTTAGTTTGTCCAGTTTTCTGCTTAGACTTGACAAAAATATATCATGTAATCGGAAATAAAGAATACCTGTTACTGAGCAATCATATTGGGTTGTCCGGAAAGTTCGTGGAGAAATTTGGACAAAAATGAAAATTGATGAACAGCTTAAAATTTAATTATTTAATCTAACAAAATAGTTACCACCGTTAGCGATTACTCTTTCCCAACGGCTTGGAATGTCAATTATCCCTTTTTTTCCAAAAATCACTGTCCTTACTCCCGAAGAACAATAAAAGATCCGTTTTGACGTCATCTTCTGAAAAGTAGGGTTTTCCTTGCAGACAATTTTTTAGGGAACGGAAAAGATGGAAGTCCGAAGGATGTCAGTCAATGTCAAGAGAGTAGGGTGGGTGAGGTAAAACCTCCCATCTGAAGCTTAATAACTTTTGCTGAGTTCTTAAAGACACATGGGGCCCAACGTTGTCTTGGTGGAATAGCACTGCCAACTGTGGCCGTTTCTCTTCAATTCCTGCCTTCAATCAATTTAACTGGGCACAGTAAATGTCCGTATTTATAGTTTGGTTTTGTGGAAGGAGTTCAAAATGTATGGACCCCTTCCAATCATGTTTCAAAGGCATATAAATAAGCATTAGCTTTTTGATTCATTTTTAGTAGAAAAAAAAGGTAAATTTTATTTTAAAAATCTCTATGAACTTTTCCGACAACCCAATAGAAAGCTCTTAAATTGTGTCAGTTTATTAATGAATTTGTGCTGTTGCTAAGCCATCATCCATGCCAGGAGGTGTTTATGCTAGTATAATGATCAGCTGTCAGGTTTTTTCTCCAGTTTATAAGGACTGGGTGAGCCTTAATATAGAGAAAGATTTTCCCTATGCCAGGCTCACCCCACAGCTTATAGCACACCAAAATGACAAATATATATTTAAAAGTTGAAAATTTAGTTATGTACAGGGAAATGTACAAATTATCCATTATAGAGTTTATTTCTCAGGATTATACATACGATTCTTAACATTAAAGAATTTATCTATATTTTTATTTCATTTGTGGTTTTTATTCATCCCTCAGAAAATATATTTAGAAAATAATTATTTAAAATAGTAAATTACCAAAAAACAGTCATTTTTATAATTGTATTAATTTTTCCAGAAGAAACATATTTTTTGATAAATAATTGGTTCTTAATTCTTCCTAAAGTTTATTGTAAAACATAATTATTTTGAGTCCTACGTTCCAGGGCTTTCCCATTTTACGGATGCAAATAAAAAATTAGAAGTATAAACCATTCATTTCTGATCTAGTTTTAAAAACATATGTGTGTACAAATGTAAACAGTTATAGGATAGCCCTAATCCATTAGAGGCCAAAGAATATGTCGCCTGTGGTAGTTCAATTCTATATGGAGACTTTTTAATAACATTTTTTTTTATATATATTTTACAAATTTAAATCATTGATACCAACATAACTGATATTAGGAACCATTGGTTGCTGTCAGATATTCGACTTTTATGAAGGATTGTTGACTGTTCAATTAAATGATTAAATGTTTTTTAATAGTTTTTATTTCCTTGTATTAATAATTGCTATTAATTTAATATATAATAGTGAATCCTGAAAATGGGGAAAAGCCACAAAATGTAGACTCAAAATAATTATTTTTGTATAATAAACTTTGGTAAGAATTAAGAACCAATTATTTAGCAGTCATTTTTATATAATAAAAAAGAAAATTATATTTTAAACTGTAATTTCTTGAAGTAATAAAAATGTTTGAGAGGGATAAAATCCTTAGTTTACAACGTGAACATTTGTAAACTATTTTCTAATAACTCACTTGTAAACATTCCTTAAAATAGGTCTAATTAACTAAATTAGATATTTATGTTTAGATTTAACTATGTATTTAAACAACACCTAAACCCTTTCCCTGACAAAAGACATACAAATAGCTTTAGGTTCCGGCAGTTGATCTTGGCAACTCTATCCTCCTTCACGGTTCTTTACTACCACTCCTCTCTTTTAGTCTAGCATGAAGGGGCCTTTAGTTGGCTAGTATATATCTTACAGTTGTTTTTTTTTTATAAGATTTATGTCTATCGTGCCCCGTTTCACTACAATATAGTAATCAAGATTGAGAAGTATTGTATTATAATTGTAACATCTGACCATTTAAACAGCTGTGATCAGATTAAATTGACAAAAACAAAATTTTCATAAATATTTTCCTCTTAAAACGTTAAACGTATATTTTGCATTTTCAACTTTATCAGGGAAATATTTATACATCCTTCCTTTATAAACTCCTCCTACCCTAACAAATTGCTCTTTATAACAACATACTTCTAACTCACTTATGCTCAATAGGCGTAGCGAGTGATGACCCTACTCTATAATATTTCATCGAGAAATGTGTTGTAATATTCTCTCAGGAGATTACACCACGCGGCCAAGAGCCTACACAGCCTATTGCGCCAGAGGAAGAAAAAAATATTATACTCATGTAAAAAGCATCATAGATAGACAGCTCCTTCTGTAATTTATTGTTAACTCATCATTACAGAATCAAATTTGAAGCTGATAAGTCATAGTGTACACACCTTACATAAACAAAGTTGTCTTTCACCAATATTGTACATTAAAAATGATATATATATGTCACATTCAACAAGAATGCAACAAGTTCAGTTTATTGCCTAACAGAAATTTACAGATTTGTTTACAAAAAAAATATTCTTATTTAATTCAGTAAAATTGGTAATTACAAAATAGTTTCTAGCATTTATCTTCTGTTTGTAAATCACTCTTTTTGAGATTGAAAAAAGTTTTTTTTTTTCTTATCTTATTTATTATTCAACAATCAAGTAACAAATAAAACAATATTGCAAAAAAAAAAGTAGCTTATTTGTAGCTAAAAATATAACTTTTTTTTTTTTTTATTATTATTATTTATTTGATTTTTAGCTTCCAATACAATAAATATGTTAGAAGTCATACGATTTTGTGATTAAGAAATGAAAATAAAATATAGAACTATTAAAAAGATCTTTTTACTAATTATTTTTAATTAATTTGTTAGTATAAGGCAAATGTTAAAACTGAAATATTTTGAAAAGATTTGATAGAGACTTATGTATGTACAAAAAACATAGGGTGTCATTATTGGAATGCTCCCAATTTTCCCCCCAATATTTCAAAAAGAATATTTCTTAATTTTTAAAATTAATAATTATATTATTTTTTGTCATTTGATCTTCTTTTTCATCAAGATTTTATATCAACTTTACTTTTTACCAATTAATTAAAAGTTGACCACTAATGTTAAACAGGACAGGTTATTCAAAAAGCAGTCCATATTTTGACCAAGTGAGAATTATTTCATTGGATCCCATAAAATACAAGTTAACCAGAACCTACAATTGAGGTCAATAAGATCACCCGACCATCACGGCATCTATTATCTATTTTTTTTTTTTGTTTTTTGCCACCCCTGCCTCTTGGAGATGGTGGGGGATAAAACTGAGTTAAAAGCCACCCATTAAATAGAAGGAACTCATAATTATATTTATTCCAAGTTTTAGTCATCTGGTACAGGCAACAGTAGGTTCACATAATGCAAGCTAACCCACTCGACCATCCGTCCCTATTATCTATTATATATTGTTTTTCAACATGTGCGTAGAGTAAAATATTTACGTTTATCGTACATTAATATTGGTAAAATATATTTATGTTTAAAATCCCTAATAATAACTAAAGTAGGATGACATTTCATAACTTAGAGCTGTGGTCGGCAAAATGCGGCTTCGGAGGCACATGTGGCTCTTTGGCTCCTTATGTGAAGCTCTGGCACAAATATCAAGAAGGGGCAATAATATTTTCATTTAAAAAAAAACAAAAAAAACATGGTATAAAAAAATTTGATCATATTCAACACATGGAATAGTATTCCTGGACTCTTACAATCAGCTGAAAAAGCTCCCGTTTGCTGTTCTTTCCTTTTTTGGTTCTACATATTGTAATATGCCATTTTTGTAATTAATTAATTATTATTATTATTTGAGTATTTTTGTTAGGCAGCTAACAATAGGATAAAAAGTGAAATTTAAATAACTCCAATTGGAAGATTGTTTCCAAACACAGGCTCCCCTACCTATTAGGCTATAAAACCCTAGCAGGTACAACCCTAGGTAATAGGGCAGGAAGAAAGGTCAATAGTGGGAGTTGGGACATGAAAGGGGAAGGAGCTGCTGTCTGAATATGGAGAATAATCTTAGTTAGCCTGCATATTGTGTATTATTATTCTAAGTTATAATTATAATTAAAAAAGTTAAATATAAAATATGTGCCTGATTGTCAAGAACCATAAATACCCTTAGAGTTAAAATGAATAATAATGAAGTAAATATTGTGCTGAATTGATTTTTTCTTAAAAGAATATTTTTAAAAAATAAGTATATTATAATATATATGCAAACAATCTTTTTCAAGGATTAACATTATCAAGAGTAAACTGAGAAGTCGTCTTATTGAGGGAAAACTTGGAATCATGCTAAAATTAAAAACAATAAATACAAACCTGACTTACTCTCTTTCAAAGGGGATCAAGCACATTGTTCACATTAATAAATATTTATTAAAAATGAAATTTAGTGTACTGTTTTTTTTTCTTTTTCTTCTTGGTTCTTGGCATTGGAGCCCTCTCTACAGCCAGGGCCAGCACATAGTGTACAACTTATTTAGTTTAATAAAACTTTACTAACCAAGCAGATTTGGCCCCCTTTTTTTTTTTTTTTTAATTGTTGTAATGTTTATACTTGGCTCTTTGGCCAATAAGTTTGCTGAATCCTGGACTTAGAGTAAATACATAATTAGACCTTACGTAGCTTTTCCTTTAGCTATTAATAACTTAAATTTCTAAAAGATGTAGATACTTAACATGTTGCTTATGTAGAAATTTTCCTGTTCCAGGCAATGACTTCTCCAACCACTTCACCACAGAAGCCAGCAGGAACTGAAAGCCCAGCGAGGCCCGTGAAATGGCAGTGGCAGGAGTCTACCGTTCCGACCGGAGTGGCAGGGTGGACTAGGGTCTGGCGCCTGGCTAGGCTCCTCCTCCAGGCCAACTGCTGAACTCCTGGCTCTTATCTTTCTATCTTTCGGAACTAGTCAGAGGCTGCTGTAGTCGCAGCCTTAGATTAGACCTCCTGTACCTCCTATCCTCTCTTCTTCTTGTCGTCTAATTCTATCCCCTTTTCATGTTCCAAGTTAAGTATTTGGTAGAGGCCAAATCAAAAAAACTGTACATATATGTTACTTTTAAGTTTAATTGTTTTCCATTTGACGAATAAAACATTTAATGTGAATTATTATAGATGTGTAAAATCATAAAGAGATCCTATACTTGTTATGTTTTAATATTCATTTATTTATTACACTTATGGATATAAGATAATAATGCCAACATTTTAGTACATAAATTTCAAGATATTATTTGTTTAAAAATAAAATTTACATGAAAAATTAATATTAATGATATTAATTTATGACATAATTAATACCATTGAAGAGAATGCTTCAACCTATCTTAATAAGAAAATTGTAGTGTTTTCTTGAAATTCAATTTTAACTGTCATTAGATTTTGTTAGAAAAATCTATTTAACTTATCTGCAAACATAACTGAGAAGTGTATGAATGATTTTCTATTCAATCGAATATTATGAAGTTTTATTAAAGCTTAAATTGTTAGAAAAGTGTTGGTATTTAAAACTATGCAAAGCATAAATTTAGTATTATTTATTTTTATATTTTATTCGGACTTAGCAATTGATTTATGATAACTTTCTTTTCTTTCAAAAAATACATCTACGATTACAACTACTTTAATCAGTAGATATCTTATTGAAGCTAAAAAGGAAAGTTTCCACTCAGTCTAGTGTCTAAGTAGGCTTGTTGTGTCTGGATTATAATAAAATGGATTCTATGTATTAGATAGGAATAGTGTTTAGAAATAAATAAATACTGGGAACGGGTGGATGGAAATGGTTATATTAAAATATGTTCTTCCTCAACTTAATTATAATTTTTTAACCCCTGCTATTTTTTTCATTTGTTAAACAACACAAACAAAAACCAAATAATCCCTCCTTTAGGCGCTCACTTATATGATAAAGAATATAACTGTTCAATTATGTCAGCAATACTTAATCCAGAGTTTTTTGAAATATTAACTCGCCCATCCATATGTGCACTAAATATGCAAATATATATATTCATAATTGTTATGTAAAGGAAGTTATATATTCCATTGTAATGGTTAAGTTTGTGATAGAGAGTAGTCAATTGTATGTTAATATTTAGAATTAAGAATTAATGCAGTCTAGATTGTTGAAAAAAAATGCAATTTTAAACCAAATATATGTTACCATACTCACAGAGTGGTTTTCATTCAGGGTTATTATTGATTTTCATAATATAAAATAAAATATGATAAAAGAGATTGTTAACATTGATTTTGTAATGATTAAATATTATAATAAATTAATAAATGTTCATTAATTCAGTGGAGTTTTCTTGAAATCCTCATCATTTATTTTTTTTTTAATTTTAGTATTGATCTTTTCATTAGTCTGATGAAAAATGGTTCCAAGTCAACTTAAAGGTTTCTTATACAGATTAAAATGAAATATAAAAATATTCCAATTTGTTGTCATTCACATTTTTTTGAAATTCAATAAGTTTTAAAAAATCATTTAATTTAAAAGGCACTTTTTAAATTATTATGATAAAAATCAAAACAATCAGTTTAATAAATATTTAGGATATTTTTTTTTAATTAAAAATAATATATTTTGATTTATGAACTATATAAACAAATTTAGTAATGACAAATATATTGGTAGCGCATGTATAAAAAAAAAACAGTATTAACTGTTTTTTGTAAAAATTTATTTTTTTGCTATTAGGTTTATTAATAAATTTGATCCATAATATCTTCACTCATCGATTATTTTTTTTCCCATATTTTGGTCAAGGCAATTTTCAAGGAATCCATTGATTTGACCAATTCATATATATATATATGAATTGTAGGAGTTCACATTTTATATTTTTATTGTATGTATATTATAATATGCTTATTTTTTAAAAAATATTCTTTTATAAAAAAATCATTTCACACAATATTTTTACTTAATTATTACTCAATTTATCTCTCAGGGTATGATATGGGTTCTTGACAATCAGGCACACAATCTTTTATATAACTTTTTTAATCATAATTATAACTTACAAAAATAACACAACAAACAATATGCAGCCAGGCTAACGATGATTCTTCATATCCCTACAGCAGTTCCTCCTCTTCATATTCAACTCCACACTCTCCAAGTCCCACTCAAAAAACTACTCTCCTATCAGCTCATAACCCCAACTCTGACTGACCATCAGGTATCTTTCCTCCACCTGGGTTTTTACCTGGAATGTCCCGTGCATCCAAAATGGAGGTTATGTTTACAAACAAACAAATAAGAGCTGGTATTAAAATTTTACCTTTTACCTTATTGTTAGCCTGCCTAACTCAACAACAAATATATAAATTAATAACCACTATAATTATAAAAAATGGGTATATTACAATATATATACAAAAAAATAAATATATGAACTACTACAACCCCTTAAGGCTCAATACACTTTTTTTTTTCTTTGTTCATTCCAACCTCGCATTTGTAGGCTATATGGGTTTTTAATCAAGATGAAAGCAAGGGATTAATACCAGAGTTTAAAAAACACTAGGCACTAAGAAGCAAACACATAATTATTTTATTCCAAGTTATTGGTCATCTGGCTGCTTTGCAATGTGCGTTCAAACCCATTCGGCCAGTCTCTTCCCTCTCTCCTTTATATATGAATCAGACAAATAAATTGATTTCTTGAAAATGGCCTATGCCAAAACGGAAAAAAATAAATGTTGAGTGAAGAAAAGGAAGAAGGTGGTTTACCTTGTACATTTCTCCTTTAGATGGTTAAGTCTGCCAAGAGAAATTGATGAAGTTGGTCTTGAACCACACTCATCATGAATGCCAGAGGACATGAGTAAGAGAAGGATATAGTGCCCTAAAGAAAAAGGACAGTATTGCTATTGAGGTCCTGTGAATATCATTCCCCAATACATGATGAATGCTTGAAATATACTTCAATAGAAAAGATCCCGAAGAAATTATTGTCAATCATGGATAATTTAAATGTCTACTGTTTAAATTCATAATAATATTCAATAAGCATTTTGTGCAAAAATAGGACATAAATAAATAACATACGATTTTTTGAACGTTTCACTTTATCAGTCTATTATCTTACCTTCTGAAGAAAAAAAAAATTAATGAGTACATACTCAATACTGAACATATAAGCAAAATAAAAAAACAAAAATAAAGATAAAAATAAATTTTATTGAAAAACAAATAACAGTAGATCACATCTTACATTATTGAATTTAAGGTCTAAAACATGATTCTTTTACATTCATTAAAGTTCATTCATTCTTAATCAAAAATATCTGACAAGCATAAATATGCAAACAAATTGAAATTTAAACAATAAAGTAACTTAAAACAAGGTTGTATGCAGGATTTCCATTAGGGGAGGGGGCTAAGTTGGTAAAATATAAGTTATTTGTTTCCAAACACTGTTTATATACATATAAATTTGAAAATTAAGTACTTGCTTTATCCTAATGCCTTATTTTAGTTTTTAATCCCATATTTTTATTTGTCCCCTCAAACTTTAAGAAACTTTTCCCTCCTGCTTCAACCTGCTAATGCCCGATATTTGAAAAAAAAAATCTAATAATTTCACAGATCTACAATCTTATCACAGTAGGCATTTTAAATTATTGTTTAGATCACATAGAACATCACTCAAAGGCAACTGACGTTTTTAAGAATCAAAAATGATTCTAAAACAGTGTCAAAGAGTGACTGCAGATAAAAATGTAATAAATACCAGACCAAACATGGTCAGCAAAGGTAATGGGTAGGATGTAGACACAGAGTTTGTTTTATCAGACATGTTGTAGAGGGTGTTGTACTCTCCAAGTTTAGCTGCATACTTAATTACTTCTGCTACATAGTTCTGTTCGTGCATGTGATGAAAAAGATGAGCAAAGGGCCCTGTAAAAAAATATACAACAGTATATAACTTAACAAAAAACAACAAAAGAGTAACAATATTATAAAATTCGGATATAGAGATGAAGTTTATTTGTAGTATTTCCCTTGCTTTAAATATAGTACGACATTTGTTGGCACAAATTTTTTTTTCCTTCAAATTCTGACAACCGAAACATTCGAAAAATAGATGACTATAGACTTCTCTAAAACGTTCTACACATAAACATACAAAATACATCTTACTTAATTAACTATGGAATGTAAAAGTTTAGTATAAACAAAAGAAATCAATAGTTTATTTTTATGTTGATTATCTGTCTTATTAACATTATGTTAATTAATAATTTGTTTTGCTTTATTTACTTTAAATCTTTTTATCTTGTAGGTTTTTTTAAATGTTTCCTACTACACATTTTACATTCCGAGAATATTTTAAAGACACATTAACTGAATGAGAACGATTCTGACATTCTAGGCCATATGAGCTCTTACTTAATTCTCTACTCTATTAATTTATAGTATGTACTACAGTTATGAGTTGAGGCATCATAACAGCTTTCGGATGTGCTCTAGGTCGTGGGTTTCCTGGTCCTAGGATATCTTAAAGGGAGTAAAAAATCCTTTTTATAAATACGAGACTTATTTATCTCCAGTAATGATGATGCCATAATAAAATGATACATTATTTACTTACTTTCTTGAATTGAAATAGAATATAGTTGAAATTACGAGCACTGAACGGTGGACAGAGGAACCTAGTAATGGGGAATTCAAAATGATCAAAGAAAAATTAAGACAATATAAGGCAGCAGGAATTGATAACATTACGAATGAGTTAATCAAGGCGCATGGAGAAGTGGGCGTTTCTAAAATACATATGATGGGTTAAAAAGATCTGTGAAAATGAAAAAAGCAATAGAAATAATCAATGATAATTTCGATTCACAAAAAAAGGACCGAGGACGGATTATAACAACTATCGTGGAATCTCTCTTCTCCCAGTTTCTTATAAAATCTTCTCGTCACTAACTAGATGAATCACGGAATATTTGACTGAGGAAATTATTTGAGTCTACTAATGTGGTATTAGTCAATCGTTCGTCAATCAATTATATTTTTTTAAATAGCTAAGGATACAATAGACATTAATCCCTACAGTAAATATCACTAAAGTGTAACATTTAATTGGTGTAATACCACATGTTTAAATTCTGAGACTTGTGGCCACATGTAAAAGTATTGAAAAAAAGAAATATCTTTAGAAAAAAATATATATAATGTGAGAATTATTTGGATATTTCAGTCTGTTTATAAGAATTTTATCTTTGTTTTTCTGTTTATGTCAATTAGTACTTTACTAAGACACTTGCAAAAGTACTAAGAGGCAAGTTGGTCACAGAGTACACAATAAAGTTAGACACCTTAATCACACAAAACTTAATAAAGGACCTTCAGTAATTGGATTTGTCTCCTCTAACAAAATTAAGTTCAAGTAGTGCCTTTGTGACTGAGTGTTTCATTAGTTAATGACCAAACCCAACAGACTGACCAGAATGGATTTCGAGCAGTTCTATTGCACCTCAGTTCATCTGTTAAGTAATCCTACAACTAAACTGAAATCAAGTCAGCTGTTATAGGACATATACATTTATAACAACAGAAGCACCTTAACAATAACCCGTGGCATAATTAAGGATGACTACAATTATGCTCAGATTAAATAAATTTTGTTAATAGGTTGAAATATTTGTTTATGATAAAACTTTACTCCCAACAGACTCTGTGACCCAATGCATTACATTAGTTGCATTGGCATCAGTTATGCTCAATAATCATGAAATTAAATGATCTACTTCCTGTGAAATTAAAACTCCTGAACATTTTAATATTTTTTTATATACACTTATAACAATTAGAAACTAGTTAGTGCTTACAAATACAGGAAAACAGTACAAATTCAAAATTGCCTCAACAACATGACAAGAATAAATCCATAAAACGCATAGAATCATTTTAAAAATCAGTTTTAATGACTCTCCTATAAAACAACATGTTTTGATCGAGATGTCCCATTCTCAGCAAAACAAATGTATACAAGGTATTAAGTCCCTACATACATAACACATTAGTCTTAAAGATATTGTTTTGAAACTCTTTTTATCTTATACATTGTTCTCTGTTTATCAATAAGAGTTTGGAAAAGAAACATGCAGAAGAATTTACTTGACTTTAAAGTATAACTCAAGAAAAAATTGAATCTTGAAGTTTATATCTTTTTTTTCCCATAAATTATATTACATATAAAGGGTCAAAATGATTACCCCTGAATCTGTTATCTAATAATGTTATTGGAAGTAAAGTAAGAAAATTTTAAATCTATAACTAATTCTATTACTGAAATCATGAAGTAGTATTAAAACCTGGAAATGACACATGCTTAATGGGATCACCTATAGCAGGGTAGCTAGTATAACAACCTTCTATGCCAAAGGTTACGAGTTCAAAACCGCCTGTAGTACTAGGATTTTTTAATGCGAGTAAAAAATCCTTAGTTATACCGTCCATCAGAGGGGATGTAAAAGTTGGTCCCGAGCATGTGTGATGTCAGGTACTCATTAAAGATCCCTATCCTAATTAAACCTGGCTAGGCAAACATTTAGGACTCCCACTGTAGCATCTTCCAATTAGCCACAGTAGCATAAAGTGACATTAAATAACCAAACAAACAAACACATGCTTAATAAGTTATATTTAAAGGGATGTTTATTAATGAAAATTCTATTGATAAATTGGTTTTTGATAAAAGGTTCTTCCCAATTCTTAAATATTGAAGGTTTTTGAAAGTAATTAGTAAAACATGTTCAGAACCATTTAGATACATATAAATCATTCCTGAGAGTTATTTTTTCCTTTAACTACTTGGAAAGTAATTCTTAGCTATTTCAGGAATATTACACAAACAAAATTTAATTGAATATTCGAATACATAAATTAGTATGATTTTTAAATAGTTATTTCGAGCATTATACCTGAAGCATAAACAAAGACATCACTTCCACCATGTGTGTTTTCATCTTGAAGAACTCCTGCCTGAGCCCCATAGTCAAAAGATGTAGTGTCAACTTTAGATGGATCTTCACGGACAACAGTATTATTTTCTACTTTGAAATGATAATTATCTTTTGCCGAGTTAGCATATCCAAGGGTAGTATATGGTACACCATCAATTCGTGATACACTGGCAATACCTAAAATTCAATTAAGAAATGACATGACAAGTATTCTATTCATTAACAAAGATAAAAATGATATTTTCAACAAAAATACATCAGTAATATTAAGATAAAGATTTTAAAATCTTACCAAGAATATTATTTCCTCTGTTTGGGTACCCACTTATTGTAAGTGTGTGAGAATGATCACTGGTTACAATCACAAGAGTATTTTCTAAAAGTCCAGAAGATTTCAACAATTTCATTGTTGCATTAATTGCATCGTTAAAGGCCAAAACTTCATGGAGAGCTTTACGAGCCCTGCCTCTGTGATGAGCCAAATCTATCATTCCTCCTTCAACCTAAGATCAATTCAACATCGATTATATACTTTCTAGGATGTACAAAATAATTTATCATAAAATATCTCTAAATTCTTTGTACACAATATTTACAAAACTAAGTAGACATAGTTAAGTCGGAGACCGGATGAATTGTATCAGAAGATTCTTCTAATCTCATTTAACACAAAAGTATGGTAATGAAATTTTACTTCTGTAATGTTATAAAACAGTTTCATTGCGGCATTTTGGAAGCATACAAATATTATACTCCATAAAAGTATTTTAATGTTTGATACCTTTGACTAAAATCTGTAAAAAAACATATTTGTTGACGGATAGTTCTGATAGTCTTTTTTTTTTTTCTTTTTTTTTTTTTTCCGAAATGGTCAAAGTTAAACGTGATGCATGATGGCTACCATTTTGATAAGCCTTTTTGTTTCTTAAGAATTATTTAATATTAGTTTTAATTCAGATATGAAGTTTCTCACTCAACTGAATAGATATATTATAATAAAAATATTGTTAAGCTTTCTCTATAAAGTAAAGAAGCAAATATTCTACACCAACCAAGATAAATGCTAAAGAAAAACAATTGAACTCTAAGAGAATAAGAGCTGTCGGAGAAGTTGTCAAACAGATAACTCACAAAACTTCCTGAACACCTACTATAAAACAGATCATTACACATTATAATTCCAAATATTTTTTCAGGTACCAGGGTAAATTTTTGCAAAGTATTATTAAAGAAAAATATTTATTAGTACCAGGGGAAGACACTAGTCTGGCAAGCTCACACAATTAATTTTCATTTTCATAGTCTTTTTGGGCATTTGAGATATACGATTTTGTTGGCTTATTTGTTTTTTTTAATTTATCTTACCATTAATAAAAATCCATTCTTGTTTTTTTTAAGAATCTTCACTGCAGTAGTAGTCATTTGTTCCAGAGAAGGCATACCGACATCAGAAGTATTCCTTTCATAATCAAAAGGAAAATGATGATTGGAAAAAATACCTAAAAGATCAAACAATTTAAATATATAAAAATTGTTGTTAGTCAGGAAGTTTGCAAATTAAATTTTCATTCACATCCCATTTATCTTCTTAATCTTATTTTAGTATTCGGATTCATAAAATATTCTTATTGGCGTTGACTCAATATATGATTGAAATTTGGAGTTTTTTTTTGTTTTTTTTAGAGAAGAAATATAATTAATCATATAAGGAATCATTAACTAATTATAAGGAATCATTAATTAATCATTAACTAAGGAATTATGCTTTAAAATAAATTTTTTAAAGAAATAAAAATGAAAAAATATAAATGTGATACAAATAAGGACCAAGATAAATATTTAGTAAGATATGAGGCCATGATATATAATATATTATTTAGATGAATATATGAATTGTAAAAAAGGGTTGAAATAAAATACAAAATAGTTTGGTGAATCTTAAAAAAAAAAATTCAACTTTAAAATACTTTTTGATACCTATAATTAACATTTTGATACTTTTTTTAAATTAGAAAAGACTTGAAGCATGTATAGAAATTTTTAATTTTGATCAGCACATGATACCCAGTCTAATAATGTCATTATTTAGCCCTGTCTTCATTTATTTATTTATTTATTCATTATTCTCAATTTATTTATTGTGAAATTAAAACTTGCCTAGAAGGTAATCTGTATTGTCAGTGTCCACATCCATCAAAGATTTAGTATTGCTTGGTATAGCGTATTTGAGATTTCTTGATTCCTTATCCTGAGCCCATTCTTTAATTAAATCTCTTCCATCTGTCCTACGACAGGACCACTTAAGTTCTATAGGATCAATTGTAGTCCCTGTGCTATTGGTTTTTAGAACCTGCCTTCCTCCACCCATTATCACCTAAAAGTCAAACTGGTAATAAATATTTTATATATTAATATTTAAAATAAATTGAAACTAATTTCACAAAACCTCAATTATCTACATTAATATTTAAAATTTAACCATGACAAGTCACAACATGTTACATTTACTTTAAGACACGGAACCTGCCCTCCAGTTTATATAGACAACCACCAGATACCACAAACAAATACAGTAACGTACTTGGGACTAATCTTTGACAAAAGATTGACATGGGGCCCACACGTCAAAACAAAACGCAAAACTTTAAACTTTCGTCTCAGATTATTATATTCGATACTACATAAACACTCTAAATTACGCATAAGACAGAAGCTTAACGTATATACTTATTTATTAAAACCTATATGGACTTACGCATGCCAAATTTACGGACCTGCTAAAAAGACACACATTCAAAAAATACAAACCTTTCAATCCAAATTTTTAAGACTGACAACGAACTCACCACCTTATGTTTCAAACGATACTCTTCATACCGACTTACGCATTCCGACTGCAACAAACCATATTCGAATGTCGTACAAAAGATTTTACGACAAACTACATGGACACACTAACCGATTTGTTCAAAATATGGCTACAACTGACATCCCTGACATAACTCAACGTAGACTGAAAAGGAGTTGGATGAGGGACCTCCTAGCCTAAAATAATAGATCCTGTTTGAATGTCAGGAGGATGCACCACTGGGTGCTGTCTCCCTCATGCCTAACCATGCCATGTCTCCTTGTTTATAAAATCCCATTTGCTTATTGTAAACATTTTACAGGTGCAAATAAAATCATTAATAACAAAAAAAAAAATATTTAAAATTAACGAATACAAGTATGGAATGATATAAAACATGAATAAAATAATGTTACATTAAAATTCTTTCCAGGAGCATCTTCTATAAGCTGTCTTGCAATATCTTTGCAATTCGAATTTTTAGGAATACTTGAGTCACATTCCCAATGCCTTGATGCTGAATGTGCGTACATTGCTGCTGGTGTGGCATGTGTGACACGAGTTGTGGTGACAATTCCTATAACAATATATTGGCAATAAATATATATAATATATATTATAATAATAATATATATTATATTGGCAATAAATAGATGAAACAATATACAGCTGACAGCATATTATCTTCTCATAGACTTTGCTAAGCAAAATATTTCTGATAACGATTTCACATGCAGCTTTTGAACTTAAATGGAAAACAGTAAAACCTAGAACTATTTATAGATTTTTTTTTTTCTATGACTCAAAAATTTATAAGCTGGTTATAAAAGAAAATAATCCTGGAATATAACAGCTTTGGAATTCTGACATTTAAAATGAGGATACAATAGGTCATATCTATTATACCTTCTGCAGATTTACAAGAGAGCTATTATTGATTTTATAATTTATTGTAGAATAAAATTACTTCTGAGATAAAATTCCTATTAAATGAAAAAATAAACTAAATTCATAAAGTTTTGTCGCCAAGTTTTAATATAAAGAATTCACCTGTTGCTTTTCCTGCTTGCTGAGCGAGTTTTGCGATTGATGTGAGCCTTTTCTCTGCCATAAGGCTAGCCTCGCAGTCTTTTTCTTTCACAGATGAGTCTACTCCTAACATACGGTAATTAACTTTAACTCCAGTAAACATTGCTGTGGCCGTGCTTGCTGAATCAGGAACTTGTTTGTTTTCAGCATAAGTCTGTAAAAAAAAGTTCACATATAATTTTATAAGGTTGAAACAATGAATGTGAACATACCAAGTGTCTATTGCCAATCGTACGTTTAATGTAGATATTATTCAATGTTAATAATGCTCAAGAACAAACCAGAAAACAATATTTTGCCCATTGTTATATTTAGACACTACATTGTCCAATTGCCAAATCCACTCTAAAAACCTCATGAATTCACATTACAAAATAATCTCAAATTAAATTATTTCAAATCAGATCATTAGATATTAAAGTGGTCTCATATTCCTGCCAAAACTGAAAACCCACATTCAGACACATATAAAATATTTAAGAAACTTGTAATTAAGATTCTGGATTTCTGGCCATATTTCATCATATCATTACAGGCAACTTTTTGCTGTTATAGTATAATGGATTTGATCTAAATTAGTAGAGAATCAGAAAATTGAAGCTGTGTAAAACTCAATTTTTTTTCTCTTAAGCTCTATTTTTATCAAATATGAAATCTAAAAATCTGACCATTCATATAATGATAAGTACAGTCAAGAATAGAATAAATGTAACTCAGATAGAACATTGATTTGAGAACATTTTATTATTATACTTTATCACTGAAGAATTTGTAATTTCTCCCACTAATTAGTATAAATTATCTTATTAGTATTAAAGAAGTATTCCTTCAAAACTAAATGGTTTTAAGAGAGAAGATTTATTAGAAATTGTTATAAGTTTCCTCATTATTATCTTTTAATATTTTTCCTCTTATTGCTTCATTGTTTAATTTATTTCACTATCTTACTTTATAAATGAAATCATGTATGTCAAGCACTTCTGTAGTTACATATGTACATAATTTATCTACGGAATAATGTGCTGGACTATACTTTATAATATAAATTTTTTAATGTTTTACAAATAACTGTTGAAATTATAAAATCATAATCAGCTTCTATGCTGGTATTCGAAGTGTTAAATATAAATAATGTCAAAACAAGTTAATTCTGCTTTGTTTGCACTTCCATATCTGCAATGAGTTTTCTTTATTATTAGAGAAGGGTACCTTTGATACACCTTGTCAGCCATGTATAGCTTTTAAAAGATGACAGACACTCTAAAAGTAATATCCATGGATTAATTAAAATATTATGATATTTTATCTATTTTCAACCTCGACCTATATATGCAATTGGTACACTAATTAACCATTGCTTTCCCTTTTTTAAGATTTCATTATATACTGTTCAACATTTCTTCCCTTTTTTTTTTCCTGGTCTCTTAGAAATTTCCTCAACAAGCCAATCCGGATGAAGGCCTACAACATAGCCTGAAATCTCGGCCCAAAAATAATATAAATTTGTATTACTTTTTTTTCATTTTGGAAATTAAATTAGTTTTTTTGTCGTCATAAAAGTCAACCAGTACCTCTTTTTTACCTTCAAAATCAATAAAACGAAAAAGAATATTTACTAGGTTAAATTTTTATCACTCTTCATATTTTTTACAATATGATGAATCTAAAAATTAAAGTTTTCAGATAATTAATGAGACATCATCGGTACTATTTTTCACTCATAAAATGTACTGAGAAGGTACGTTGGTATTCTTTAAGACTAGCCATAAGAAAATTTATTCCCTTCAGTTTGCAATTACTAAACTTATTTTTATAGATTTCTTACATTTCATACTAACTTCCTGTTTATTTTGCTTTATGATAATGATTTTTTTATAATAGATATATATTGTAGATCAATATATACATATATATATATATATATATATATATATATATATATATATATATATATATATATTGTTTGATCAGTTCTCGACTGTTGATAATTTAGTTGTGTTGTTCTTAGGTTTCAGTCAAAAAATTGTTTATTCATTGACTGAAACCTAAGAACAACACAAACTTTATATATATATATATATATATATATATATATATATATATATATATATATATATATATACCTATGTAGATAAGGATGGAGGAGTGGGGTTATATTCCGGGGTAGAATTATATACTCAGAAACATTATTAAAATATTACTGACAACTTGTTAGTCCTCCTGAGGAAATCGATCCTATATCTAAATTTATAATGTAAAGCAGAGTAAAAGAATCCTAAAATTCAATTAATATTATTTTTGTTACAAGTGTGGTGATTCAAAATTTCTTTATTACATCAACAGTACAAGATAATAGTTGCTGAAATAGTACAACTATTAGCACTGAAACTATCATCATGTAGTTTGCCCTTTAATGTTCATCACTGATTGATTTATTCTAGTGCATGTTCACTTACTATCCAGTACTAGCTCTAAGACTTCAATTACAAAAAAAATATACTACATATGTCATCAGCATTCCCACTTACTCTGCAAAATTATGCTAAATGGAATATACTAGATGAAAAGAACTATGGGATAAGAAGAGTGGATCGGATGCCAGGTCCATCTTGAAGATCCATAATGGAGAGAAGGGCAACCAACAGAGAATGTCTGGCCGACCAAATTGCAGGAAGCCTCGACTCTATAGGAGTTTTAGCGCTATGGATGATGATGATGATTATGGCGAATATATAATGTATAATACTGAATGTATTGAAAATGAAAGGGAAAAATGAAAATTAAAGATTAAATAGAGATTTTTTAAAGCCATTCTTAGGTTTCAACCATCCCATTACCTTCTTGGTAAACTTCCTGTGATAATTTTGACTCTGTTTCATTATTGGGAAGTTAACTACATGGTACTAGTATTACTTTACCAGTCTACATCTTTGATATTGGAATGAAAGAACCATTTATCTCGCTTTACCTTATTTCTTCAAATGATCCATCAAGTTGTTTTAACTCTATCCTTGAATACCTATCAAATATGACTTACTTACTTTATGCTATAAATACTTACCAAGCCATGTTTTGATTCAAGATATTCAACTTGTTCCATGCTTTAACTCACCTTGAGAGCACCACAGTGCGGGAACCTCTCCCATGAAAGGTAGCTCGCCTCACCCCCTCGGTGGATCCTGGTGGCTGTGATGGTGTTCGGTCCCATCCCGTCCCCAACGAAGATGATCACGTTCTTCGCAACATCGGTGTTGAGTGCCGTCTTCAGGCTATCTTCCAAGTCCGCCTTGGCTGATTTCTCCCAATATGTTCTGCCTGTAAATATAACATTTTTCAACTAACAAATAGTGAAAAACACACTTACTTATCAAAATGAACTTTACTAAGAGTAAACTTTTTATGATTAATACCAATAGACTACCGTTGGGGAATTGGAGATAGAAAATAGTTCAGGCTTAACTATTTATTTCTTTGTCAACGTTTCGACCTGCATTTTAGGTCTTCATCAGGGAACCTCAAGATACATTAGCTAGGAAAGCACTCAAATAAATTAAGACGCGGTAATGGTTAAGACTACTCCAAGCGCGTAAGCAATATTTTCGTTGGGGACAGTGAGGTTCGGGGAAGGGGTAGATAGGTCGAAAATATACTTTATTTTCCAAACATTGGCTATTCTCATATTAATTTGGAATTTAAGTAAGGGCTTGGAGGTAAAAATAGTACACCTATTTCACCTAATACTTTATTTTATTTTTTTTTTTTTATGTGTAATTCTGATATGGTTTTAATTTAATTTAAGTATCGCTTCTAAAAATATCGATTTCTATTCTACTGTGAATTATAGATTCCTCACATTAAATAAAATACAATTAATAATAAATTATATACTATTTACGTTGTTTTTAGAGTTTGAATATTTATATTTTTTCTTAAGTCAATGCTACTTAAAATATCGTTCATAGCGGAGTTGGCAACATTGTCACAAACAACGTAGTGTGCAAATTCAAAAGGAACCAGTTGTCGAATTATCGAGTTCTCCGGTAATTTAAAAAATATTGGCCACTAAATATAATTATATTCGGTGTAAACATTGTTCTTAAAGATGAAAATTTAATTTGTCACACCTTGTCATGCTCGTCAGAAAAGTACACCATTACAGCAAAGGTAAGTTTCATTTTCCTTATTCCCAACAGCTATAATTGTTTTGTCTTTAGACTCAATGCTCTTTTAGATAACAAACTGTAGCGAATTAACGGTTGTTTGTTTAAAAATTCTTGCAATTCCATGAAAAATGATATGATTTGTAGGAATAGTCGTTTTCTTTTTTTAAATTATAACTGAATAACTTACAAAATAAATATAAATAAAAAATGATGTTTCATTAACTTAAGATAGAGCAATAAGCTCTATTCCATCCAATCATCGAGTTTTAAACAAGACAGTATTCATTGTTGGAAGGTCATTTTGATAGTTACATCATTGGGGAAAAGCAGTTAACGATTAGCGAAATCTGATTCACAACTTATTTACCCAAGCTTGACAATCATGTAAACGTCTTTCTGTTTTCAATAATTTAAATTTTTAAAATTTTACTGTCAGATACAAGGCGGTTCCGTCCAGTAACTTCACCGCACAGAGAAGTAAACTCAATCACAAAACTTTCCATACATCATGATATTATTTTGTATAGCTATTTATTTTAAACTTAGCAATTTCCTAATGTACAAATATTAATACTAATATTAGATAAAAAAAATAGATTTATTTATTTTCATTTTATCATGAATATCGAAGGAGGCAGAATGGGATTTCTTAATGATAGGCCAAAAAAGATTCCGTACACTTTCAATATTAATTCCATTTGTTTTTCCAGTTTTATATGTATAAATATTATCTCAATAGTCAACTCTTGTTAAGTATTAACTTTGTTAAGCCTGGGGAACTAGTGCTTTTCAATATGTGCGTTTCTGGTGATTTTAGAGAACTTATGGTTCGCAGGGCTCATCTCTAAGAAAAATTGCATATCTGTTGAATAAGGCACATGCTACTGAACAGTATGAACTAAAAATACATAGAGATTAAAATCTTTTGAGGATAAACCACGTGCTGGAAGACAGGAGACTGGAGAATCGTCAGATGCTAGCCATCCTTGCTAAAGTCAATGCAAATCCTCATAATACTGACACCTCAATGGCCATCAGAATAAATAGGTACTATGGGATTCAAGTTCACCCAGGAACAGTCAGAAATATTCTGAGAAGGGAAGGCTACAGTCGCAAAAAAAGCCCTTAGAAGCGGTTGTAATTTGCTAAGGAGTTTTTAAATAAACCCAAAAATTTCTGAGAAAGGGTCATGTTCACTGAGGAATCCAACTTTAGTATTTTTGGGTCCGATGGAAGGTCAAAAGTGTGGAGGAAATCAAGCCAAGCTTTCAAAACTAAGAATTTGATCCCAACATTTAAACACGAAGGTAGTAGTGTCATGGTGTTTTTTTCATACAAGTTTTTGTAATTGATATTTTTTCCTCTACTAATCGGTTTGATTTGTTTATATTAAAAATATATAATGCAATACAAATAATACTGTTGACAATTTCTTGAATTCCTTTATTTGCATTTAATAATAATAACAGGCCTACGAACCCGAAGGTTCAATGCCGATACCACTAAATACTGTCTACACAGACACGTCCAATGATCACCGCTCAAGCCCAAGCCCCCGAGATCAGCCTTTAACGCAATCCTCCCATCGACGCTTCGGCCTACCTTTCGGACGTCTACCAGTCGGCTCAGCGACTACCAACTTTTTCGGAATTCGTTCCTCACCGAGCCCAACAACTTTACTCGCCCATTTGAGCCTTCGCGATGCTATCAACTCAATTATAGTCACAGGGTACAAGCTCATTAATTCCGCGTTACAGGACCTTCTAAACTCCCAGTGATCTCATATCTCTTCGGACCAAATATTTTACGCAATACCTTATTTTCGAAAATCTTAGGCCGTTGTTCATCCTCCAAAGTAAGCGGCCACGTTTCACATCCGTAAAGGACCGACGGAAGAATAATAGTTTTATAAATTTTAACCTTTAAGTTTTTAGACAAAAGCATTATTATTATTATAGATTATTACTATTAATTATTATACAAGATTATTACTATTACATTACATACAGATTATTACTATTATTACAGAAGCATTATTTGCATTTATCCAATTATATTTGGGTGTATGAAATTTTTTTTGAGTGAGTGTATTTCTTTCTTCTAGAAATGAAAGCTCGAAGTATTTAGGGTTTTGTTGTGAAAAGAAAAATGAAGATTATTACCTACATAAAATACTGTGTCTGTGTCTTATCGTCTAATGTTAAACAAACAAAATAAATGGAGGAAAATGAGTAATAAAGCTGAGATATGTCTTTACCACGAAAACATTCCTGTCCTATAACAGTCTAAGCTACACATCTATTTTAGTTATTTTCCATTATTTTTAAATGGTTATATTTCTTGAAAAACAACACAATTATGTGATATTGCTTTTAAAAAATCTGGTGCTCTCACAAACGACTTTCGCTTTCTTCCATAGTTAAAATCAATTCAAGAACTTTTAAACACAATCAGACATAAAAATAAATTGTTTAAGGATTAATTACATTGAGTTTCATAAAACTATGTGTTTTATTAAATAATCTATTATATATACGTATTATCTACGAAAATCAGTTAGTTTAATCAACTTTTCATCACTCTCCGCTAACTTTTAAAGGTGTGTGTATATTAAAATATTTTTTCCAATATCTTTTGCAATCCAAAGGTATATTATACATCTATATTACTGTTTTTGTGTTAAAAAACACAAATATTGCATGAACAATATATTTGCTCTTTTCTCCTATAGTTGGACATCGATTCGTTATTGAATATTGAATTTTTATCAGTTTCAATCAGTCAAACTATTTCAATCAGAATGAAAACCTACATGATATTAAAGTACATTAAATTTTACATCGATATAGTTTAATCGAAATCATTAGGGCCGTTTTTGAAAAATTTGGAAAAAGGGATGAAAAATGCATGATGGTATGAAGTGGCTCTTCTGGTCAGCTGATTTTTATGAAAAAGTTACTTAACCTCTTGCGCGCAATGTTTTTTAATGGAATTTCTGTATCATACTACTTTCCGTTTTCACGCTAGACTTACCACACACGGATCACACGGACAGACACATACACAAACACGCCCTTGGTCATTTGGGACCAGGGGATTCTAAAACGTGTATTTCCGGTGAAAACTGGAATTCAAAATTTTCCACGATCGCAATACTTTTCCTTACATGGGCTGTAACAGATTGTATTGTGTCGCTAATCGAAGTCCTATCCATCCATCGCCTCTACGTCCTAGATGTGTTTAGGCGTGGTCTAGTGGATTGAACACTAGGCTAGTGTTCTCCGGGTCCTGGGTTCGAGTCCCGGCGGTGGCAGAAAATTATGAATTCTATTTCTCAGCCATTGAGTGACTCTAGGTTACGGAGATCCTCCTTGGGCACACCGAACCTCTATAAAGTGGGTACCCGAAAATTGGTGGGAAAAGCGTTTGAGCCTGATCTAAGCCTAAGAAAATCTATGCAAACCTCTGTTGAATAAGAAACAGTAATGATCCCCCTTGTGTACTTAACCCTTCATGGTTAGAGGTACAGGTTTTTATTTTTATATTTTTCTAGACTTTATGAGACCATGATGAGCCGACTGTGGAATTTATAAAGTTATACAACACGGAATTACGAAGCTTGTATTCTTCCAGATATAGATAAGATATTCCATATATAGATAAGTGGGGAAAAATTATGTTCACTGTGAATTCTTAGCCCAGGCACATAACTTTAATGCAAGTGATGTGTCGATTCTTTGTGGCATTAAAAAACAAAATTATTTATTGAAATTTATTACTGTACTCAAATTTAAGAAAATGCTTACTGGCGGTCATCTTCTTTTTCGTCGTCTAAGTGGGTATCGAAAATATATAAAGATGACATATTCAATGAAATTTAACCTACAATCCGATAAAGTATCATATAAGAAAAATAAAGGTTTTATTGATGATATCAACTTGATATATTCTATATTTTTAATTTGTTAATAGCATCTGCATAATGGTAACTTAATTGTTTTGAGATTGTTTTAAAATTAATTTATCTTTTATGTTTTTGTTTTTTTTACTTTATATTGATTTTAATGTTTTTATGTTTTTCAAATCAAAGTTGGGATTAAGTTGGAAAATATGTTGTGCCAGTGTAGCAGTGTTTATATTTTTATACATATATTTTCTGGTTACGATATATTTATTTTTATTTTTGAGGTTTCTCCTACATAGCTTTAGTCACAGTCTGAACAATTAATTTTATAGATCACAGTTAATTTCTCATTTCGCACAAGAGAATTTTTCGTATTTAATGAATTATCCTCAAGTTTATTTTCGTTGTACAAGTCAAAATTTGATATATTAATTTGGTATTTGTGGTAAATCGTAAGACATCAATGTTCTTTAATTTCATTTGTGAGGTGATGTACCTATAGCATTTTATAACATTAATCTATTTTTTTTTAATTTGAACCTTAATCTCTGTATCTATTAAATTATTGCTGTCCGTTTCAATATCATCAAGAAATAATAACATTTAGGCGTTATAATGTACATGTGCCACACATACATTATATGTAGATTGATTTTAGCATTCCACATTGATCCCTTCTATGTATAACTAATCAGTATCTAATGCAACTTTGAATGAATAATTTTGACAGATTAAATCAATTCTTTACGTGCGCCATTCGAATAGTAACTCAGAAAAATATACTGCCATATATACAATAAAAAACATTACACGATATAAAATATATAATGAACATACAAAAAAAATAAATAAATTTTCTGTGGACATCTGCGCCGTCAAGCTAGCTACTGTACAAGCATCGACGGAAGTTTTACCGTTAGGCCGGATATTAACACGGTAGACTTTGCTGAGCGGAATTTTACTGACGCCGCCGTTCGAACAGAAAGTATATATATATATATATATATATATATATATATATATATATAAATATATATATAATATTAATATATATATATATTATATTATATTATATATTTATTTTTTATTTTAATTTTTTTTTTTTTTTTTAGTTCACACTGACTCCTTGTTTTGTAGTCTTTAAAAAAAAAATCTTCTAAAGGTGTACAGGTTTTTTTTTTTTTCTATTCAGATTTTTATTAAATTAAATTATTTCAAATTGTCATTTTTAATTGATAATTTTATTTTATTTCACCGTGAAACTACACTAGAACCTTATGGTATTGACGGAAATTGTTCGGTTAGTAATTTTAGTATTAAAAATTAAAATTAAAAAAATATAATTTTTCTATTTATTTTTTTTTTTACCCTCTGGTTTTATTATTTTACACAATATACAATGTATATATATATATATATTTGTATACATAAAGCATACATTTTTCATTCATGATGAAAAATTAATTTATATGAATAACTTTGATTCTAGTAATTTTCTAAATGAATTAAGATGTAATAATAAACCATCTGTTCTCTAATTCGTCGTGTAAAAAATCGGTATAAAACCCGCCTTACACGTTCGATGTTATGTTGTCGGTATCGAATTCTCTATATGATTGCAACGGTTATCTAGTAACAATAAATAATAAGTAAAATTATTTTTTATTATATTGTAAGGTAATAATAAACTCATCATATGAGATTTTCATAAAATTTAGTCATAATACAGACCATATCAGTAATTGAAACCATTATAACTGCATAAATGAAAATGACGATTTATCGGTACCCACTAGAGGTTGGACATACAGAAACATTTTGAGGTCAAGGGAAACATTAAGGTTGCGAAACTGATCAAGACCTAAGCTGTCAATGTGATCGGTCCTTTACTGTAACAGTAATGACCTCATTAAGTTAATGGCGTTCGTTTTAATTAACGTTATTACTAGTTAGTGACTAATTGTTATTAAACTTATTGCGAATATAGCATTTGCAGGGAGAAGCTTAATCCCTTAAAATAAAAGTGTTACAGAATGCAATAATTTACCTATTTTTCTTGTCAGCTACTTAGTAGAATAGAATAGATTTTATTTGTCTTTGGGGTATTTCCCACACAAATAGAGCCTGGCTTGGCTATTCACAATACATTTTTTAAGTTATATATATATGATTTTGAAATAATAATACATCTGTTTAAAATAATTTAAAAAAAAAAATAATAATAATAATAAAATAAAATAATAAATAAAAAAATATATTGATAAGGATAAATTAAGTTGTTTTTTTTTTTCCTTCAATACTCCACTGTATATTCAAAAATCAAATACATATGATTTTAAAATAATAATGCATCTGTTTGAAAAGATAAAATAAATAAATACGATAAAAATGAAGATAAAGATAAATTAACAGTTTTTTTTTTTTTTACTTAGTTGCCCAAGAAAACAAAAATGTTTGCAAAGATCCAGAAAAAACAGAAATCTAGTTTAACGCTAAAAGAGTGAAAATCAGTTAGACGTGGAACAAAATGATGGTACAGTTGCTTTACATCTCGGTACCAATAAGATCTACAGACATCTATCAGGTCTGAAATTAAAGCTAATTCAATGCCCATTAATTTATATTATAATGAGTATTTTCGTATAATGCTTGGTTTCCGCAACATTTACCTTCATAACCTTAAAATTAGATCAATGTTCGTAGTTATAACACAATGTATTATATGGACAAAGATATCTCGAAACCTATAAGACCTACATACGTCTATCAGCTCTAGAATATAAGCTTATTTAATGTCAATTAATTTATTTTATAATGAGTATTTTCTTATAATGATTTATTTATGTAATATTTACCTTTATAATGTTAAAATGAGGTAAATTCCTGGATTTGAACCGTTTTGGATAGCCGCCATTTTTTATTCCAACCAGTTTGAGGAGGCAGAAGAAAAAAAAAGTTGCACAAGTTGGCTAAAATGTGAAAATCACATTGAAAATTGTCTTCTTATAATACGCATTTTTCGGGCCCAGCTCTTGGACTATACGGATAACCGAACTAAGGTGGATACTGGAGATGTCAAGTTTGGGAAGGAAAGTGGTTCAGAAAATTTGATGTTTTTTATCAATTTCGAATTGCAGTATGGGAAGAATTTCAATATTTATTAGTGGACCTGGTGTTTTTCATAAGGAGAAGTTGATGTTATTAATTTTTCATTCGTAAAAATATTATCAAGATAGAATAAAAAAAAAAAAAAATAAAAAAAAAAAAAAAAAAAAAAACCTGAAGAACAATAGCTACGATTTATTCTGAAGCATAAAAGATCGAACTGTATTAAAAGTTTTTCTAAAATATGCCAATAAGCAATATTTGACCGGAGTAAAAAAAAATATTTTATTTCAATTTTTTTCTTATTACTAGTTTGTCCTTATTGTTATTTTTTTAAGACATTGTTTGATGAACCTCAGTAGTGAACTAATTGTTTCACTTGAGTCCTTCAAGCTCTCACTCAGCGATCTTGGTAAATTGAATTTATCCATTAGGACTTGGAATTTGGGACAGTTCTCAATTATATGTTTTATTAAGGGAGGCACTCTACACGAGTCACACATTGGTTCGGCTTCCTTGGAGATGATATGGAGATGTGTGCTTAAATTGTATACAATTGAATAATCATGAGAACAATAGACGAATTCATTGAATAATATATAAATAAACCATTAACAGGATTGACAAGGTAATTAAATTAATGAATGAAATATATACAGCAGGCCAAATGTATACACTAAGCTGCTTAATAGCAGTTCAATGCTCACTGGAGCATGCTATAACATTAACAGCTGAATTATTCAGAGTAATTTCTATGTCAACATTTTGATACGTGACACTCCATCAAGGTCGTCATGACATATGCTGACATCCTTCCCTTCCTACAGGAAGTTGGCGGTGTATATCTGATAAACTCTTTAAAAAATTAGGTTCATTTACTTATTCATTGTTCAAAATTTTCTTTAGTAGCTCTCAAAATAACTCTTGGTTGTCGTGTCATTTCTTATTGATGGTTTTCTAGAGTAATCGAAACTCATTGGAATCGTATTCATCTCCAAGGTATAGACAAATAATAATAAAACTATTAATCAATTTAAAACATTTCTGAGCATCCGTTCAGAGCGATAAGCTGATCTCTTGGTTGCCAAAATACCTAGGATGACACTAAGCCAATTGAAATTACAATACTAGAGGAGTTTCCGAAGCTTTTTTTTTTCCGATTAAATCCATCCGGCTTTTTTCTCTTACTGGGTCTGAAAGCGATTTGTTTGTTTTTTCCAAGGAGATGGGGTGCTGACCCGAATCCTACATCCCCAACCTGAAAGAACAGGGTTTTGATTTCGGGTTAACCTTCTCCTAGACAGATTGCCATAACCCAGCAAGGAGCTCTGTCTGCCCCACAGCCTGTGTTAGCATGACCCAAGGAGTACCACGAGGAGGTACACGTCGGAATTTAACTCCTCAAAAATAAACTTTGGGAGTCGTTAGATTTGGCAAAAATAAGTAAAGGCCTGATAAAAGCTATAAAAATTTTGTATATTGGAGCCAAATCGAGAGTGAAGATTGGAACGGAATTCTCAGAACCTTTTCCAATCACGAAGGGCTTAAAAAAAAGGATGTTGCCTATCCCAACACTTTTTAACATCTATATAGAACAGGTCTTAAAATCATGGGAAAAAAGTTGCCGGGATATGGGAGTAGAGGTTGGTGAAGACGTTCTATTCACCTGACAATTCACGGACGACCAGGTTGTCATAGCATCGGATGAAGTTTAATTGGAATATATGATGAGAAAGCTCATAAAAATGTGGGGTCTGGAAATGAATAAAGAAAAAACGAATATATGTCTGTCCTCTCATCCGTCCCCGCTCTTTGCCTAGAGGACTGGACGATTCCGCAAAGCGATGCCTTCAAATATCTATGAGTTACTATAGATAAGCACGTCTCAGTAGGTAGGGACATAGCTAACAAGATTAATAACGGAAAAAGGATTATTGGGATACTAAATGGAGGGTTATGGAATAAGAACGTATCACTCCAAACGAAAAAGGAGATATTCCACTCCCTTCTGATTGGCAATACGCTGTATGGATATGAATCCTGGACAGTGAAGAAATCCCAGCAAAAAAAATATTATGTCTGGAGATGGATTTTTGGAGAAGTTGTGCCGTGTCTTGTTTAGAAAAAATCCCAAATAACGAAATAAGGGAAAGATTGGGGCCGAGCTCACCATTATCGAAGAAATTAGTAGAAGAAGGTTAATGTGGTATGGGCACGTCATGAGAATGAACGAAGCACGTTGGCCTCTTCGATTGGTTGATTACTGCCCACAAAAGAAGAGAAAACGGGGAAGACCTCGGAAAATATGGATAGAGGATGTAAAGGAGGATATGGGCAGCCAGAGATCTGACTGAATTTTTTTTTTTGGTCGATTACAAAGGTTCATTATTGAAAATAATTAAAAAAAATTATTATTATTATAACAGACATTACTAAATCATAACATAGGTTTAGTAATAATTTTTATAATAATAATAATTATATATATATATATATATATATATATATATATATATATAGAGAGAGAGAGAGAGAGAGAGAGAAATATATATATATATATATAGAAAGTTGAGGGTAAGACGAGGAGAGATAGGATGAGAAATACCATAATAAGATCCAACCTTGATGTCAGACCGGCCGAGGATATTGTTGAAGAAATTCAGCTACGATGGTACGGCCATGTCTCAAGAATGTCGACGGATCGCGTGGCAACAGCAACATATGAGCTGAAAGTAGAGGAAAGGAGGCCAAGAGGAAGACCTAGGAAGACTTGGGAGGATGGGATCAGAAAGGCCTGCCGAAAAAGAGATATAGATTGGAGATCAGCAGGGGAAATGGCGCAGAATAGGAATGCCTGGATCAGCCTCTACAAGCTACCCCCTCACACTGCTGTGCGGTAGAGAGGAAAGATGAAGAAGAAGAAGATATATATATATATATATATATGCTACATTATATTGTTCTCTAATGTATATATTTAGAAGTTGATAACTTGGTATAATTACCGTTTTATGAGTGTACCGTCAGTCAATTGGCATTTTGTGAAAAATGACAGTGTTTGTTGATGTATAAATTCGTTTATTGTTGGAATGCCCAGTTCTTTGGGCATGGTAGTAATTTTGGTGTAAGATGCATATTTATTAATCATTCTTAGACATCCATTTTGTAATACTTGTTTTTTGTTGATAATTGTGAATTTTTATTAAAGTATGGGTACATTTCATATAATAATTTACGGGCACTATTTATTTTATTGTTAATTTGGTGTTTAAAGATGTTAAAATTCCAGGGTGATTCCTAAATATTTAAACCATTCTGAATTGGCTATTGTTACGTCATTGGGTTGTATACTGCAGAAACATTCAAGAGTCCATTCGTAAATATAAAAGAATACTGTAACTAAATATAATTATATTCGATGCAAAAATTGTCCTTTAAGATGAACGTTTGATTTGTCACACCTTGTCGGAAAAAACACCATTAGAGCTAAGATAAGTTTCATTTTCCTTATTCCAAACAACCGTAATGGTTTTGTCCTTAGACATTAGATAATTTTTACTATCATGAATTTTTATTTCTTATCAATAACAAATAAATGTAAAATCTGGATTCTTTTACAACGGATAGAAACAAAAGTTTCACTGTCACTAAATTTTAAATATGGGTCAATCCATTTGAAAACGTCCAATTTTCATTAATTTTGCCGATCGACATTTTTGATTTTCGTGATTTTTTGACCACTTATTCTCTATCCTTTCGTGAATATAAAACCACAAATAAAAATAATCTCACTATCATTCTAGTTTTTGTTTGGTTCTTAAATATGCAAAATTACCAGAGTTAATATTTTTTAAGGAAAACTTGATTTTAACAGTTAAGAGAATATCACTTAAACACATTTTATAGATATGTAATCTGTTTTAGTTTCATAATTTTTCATAATTTTTTTTCCCCATAATTTCCATGTAAACATCGCGAAAAATGAATTTTCGCCAATTTTGAAAATTCATATACAAAAAAGGACTATGTTATCAACATCGAAATTTTTACAAGTAGGACTATGACAAAGCTATATAAGAAAAAATAATTAAAAGTGAGTCTCTTTTCCTTTATATACTTGTATCTCGTTTTTTTCTTCATTTTCGAGAATTGTTTTAACAACTTTCTTTTCTATTTACGTAATGAGTTGAAAAAAATACAAAGCATGTCCTTAGCTTACTGTTAATTTTTGTTTTGATTTGATATCTAAAAAATTACAGGAATTAGAAAGATTTTCCCATCACATGATTAAGCCCGCGGAGCTGACTTAAAATGGTTGCTATACTAAAAGTATTGACCCGAAACAATTTTATTTGTGGTTTTATATTTACGAAAGGATAGGCTCGTAAAAAAACAAAACACGAAAATCAAAAATGTCGAGCGGCAAGGTCTGGACGATTTCGAATGGTTTGACCCATATACTATCACTAGCTGTGTCACGCAGCTTTGCTCGCGAATATTGCATTTCGTATTAATTTATGTGCGTTTATGGTGAGATTGGCTATGATAAATATCAACTATCAGCTACTCTTTGTTATCATTTAAAGCCCTATCTTGACTTCTTCCTGTCAAATTTACAATAGCAAACCAGTAGAAGTGGTTATACCCATAATCACTTAATATGTAAAAATAATCGTCACAAACCATTTTTAAAAAATAAATAACAATTGAATATATTTTCATAGGAACCTACACTCTAAATAGATATGAAACGGAATATGATTAAAAGGGTCGGTCACCTGTATGTAGTGACCAGCCAGGTGCCATTAAGATTTTTTAATGAGAGTAAAAATAACCTTAGTTATGCCCTCCTTCGAAAGGGGCGTAAAATGGTGGTTTTTAGTTTTATTTTCTTGTGGCAGAAGAACATACTGATTTTCTCCGTAACCTGATCTCGACGTAAATCTATTCCAACGTGTTTAAATGGAAAAATATAAATTAACGGGAAATTGAATTATTTAAAAATAAAAGGTAAATCATTTGGAATCATTGGGAAGCGAGGTTTTTTTCTCCAAATTTTCGCCGTTTTTTCCCAGATTTTCGACTGATTCTTCGGTCCTATTGGTCGCAGCGTGATGTTATATAGCCTGTAACCTTCCTCGATAAATGGACTATCCAACACAAAAAGAATTTTTCAATTAGAACCAGTAGTTTTTGAGATTAGCGCGTTCAAACAAACAAACAAACTCTTCAGCTTTATAATATTAGTATAGATTACAAACAAATAAATAAATAAGTAGAAAATGTTTTGATACCATTATGGTGGCAAGGCTATTTACTCAGAAGTCAGAAATAGCCAACGCAATTTTAATTATCTATTGTAGAAGAGAGATAATGTATAATTTATCGTTAAATACTTTATAATACATTTTAATAAATCATTCTAATCTACTTTAAAATCACATTTTAAATAATTTATTAGTCGATAATTAATTATTCGCTATAACCAGGAGCTGAGTTGGTTATTTAGTTCGAAGCCTTGGCATTTGGTGTAATGAACTCCTAATCAATATAGATTGGCATCAGTATTTAACTCTTGATAGGCTCTCATCCGTCTTGAGGTCTATTTTATCGTTAAATCCATTAAAAAGTTATCCTTAGCCTTTACTTACATATGTATATATTCGTATTTTCTCTTAACTGCATATGAAATATATAGTAAGGGAAAGTATTGCGATCGTGAAAATTTTCTAATTCCATTTTTCAACGAAAACACACGTTTTAGGGTTCCCTGAGTCCAAATAACTAAGTCCCGAAAAAAGGTCTGTGTGTTTCGTAAGTCCAGCACGAAAACGATAAGTCGTACTAAACTGAAACTTCATATTTAAGACAACTATTTGTCCGAAAAGTTACAGAACCTTTTTCATCAAAATAAGCTGACGAGAAGAGCCATGCATTTCGCACCTTTTTACGATTTTCTCAAAAACGGCTAGAATGATTTTTATTAAACTCGCTATATTAATGTAAAATTTAATTAGCTTTAATATCATATAGGTGCCACTCTGATTGAAGTAGTCCGACAGGGCTTAAATGCCGATATTTAATCTTTCCTTTCCCTAAAATACCTTTTATATTGCAAATACAAATCATATGGTGATATGATTTGTATTTGCAATATAAAAGTAAAAATTGATAAAAAAAAATGGATAAACATACAAACTGAACATATTCGATATCCAACAAAAGGAGAAAAGAGCAGAAATATTTTTTAAGGCTATTGTTTGGTTTTTGAACATAAAAACAATAACAAATTATATTATATAATACAGCTGTATTATATACCGTTGGAAAGTTAAAGATTTTAGGAAAAAATTTATCTTATGAATAAAGTGGTAAAAGGTAACGCAAAGTGACGAATAGGGCATACAATTATTACTGATTACTATATTATTTAATCTAAATCATTGTATCATTGTAAAGAAAATGGATACATTTTTATTCAAATTAACGTTAAAATTTTTAAATTTATATGTATTTAATAATTCTTGAATTGATTTTAACAAACGAGGTAAGTGAAAATCGTGTGAAAGTAATAAGCCATTGGAAGATTCAGGTGGAAATTAATGAAATAAAGAAAAAAGTATTGATAATAATAATAATAAAAAAAACGAAAGAAAAATAATGGAATAATTACTACTATTTTTTGCCAACGTTTCGACCAACATTTTAGGTTATATTTAGGTTTTCGGAAGATATAATAATAATTAGTAAAATAGACAGATTCTATATAGCTTTGACTATTTTATTATTTTTCTTTCTTTAACTACCACCAAAACTATTTTCCTTCTGTATTATATGAAATAACATACATATAAAAAAATATATTTATAATCTAATTTTGCAAAGAAAATACAAATTGGTATCATGATAATGTTTGTAGTTAAAAAAACTAAGCACCTATTTCTTGCTTTTCATATAACTAATTTATTGATCAATGTATTTTAAAATATAGTCTGAAATTTTTCATGTTAAATTATAGTTTAATATGGGGGTAGTTTATTAGAAAGGAAGAATTTTAATGAAAACAAATAATTGGGATAACAATTATACATGTTTTTTTATTTTTTAACTAATTTATAAAAGCTTCTAATTGGTATTAAAACCCATTCTACCATCACATCCACCATTCCAGCTTCTACGAATTCCTAACAACGCTGGATAACTTTCATTGACTTATCCAGAGGTCAATGACAATAATTGACCATTCAGTGGTCTGAGTGGTTACAATGAAATTTAGCGTAACTAATACTCCGTCGGTAGCAATAAGGACAAGAAAAATAAAATAAAATAGAAGATTGTGTCAATGCTCTTTCAGGGTTGGATAGAAGGACGTTTTTACGGTCCCATCGGTACCTTACTGGGTGGAAACAAACATCAGAGGAATGGTAATGTGTTGATATTAAACAGTCTAAAAAAATATTAGATTTCTAATTGTTACAAAAAAATAAAAATTGATACCATGATAATGCAACTAACTAAAACAAAAAAAAAAAAAAAACATTATGTTTTCTTGTTATTTACGTTAATAATTTATGATGATTATACTAAATATATTGGCTGTAATATTAGAATTTACTATGGAGATAAGCTTTTAGGAGTAAAGGGCTTATTAATTATTAAGGGCTTATTTACTAATTATAATAAATGGTTTAAAAAAATAACACCAGTACCTTTACAATCCATAAAAGGTCTTGTACTCAGTACATTTAAGATTTTTACTGTTTCTAGGCAACGGCCGTGCAATGAGATGATTAGGTCGAGATCACACTGAGCAACCATCAGATTTTCCCCTTTATTGTGTAGCCAATTAATGAAGGCTGTGTGTGCCCAAGAGGGTCTCCAACCAGGTCGCCCTACGGTGAAATAAGACAATAAATGAGAACAGTAGACTAATGCACTATCCAGTAGACCACTCCGTTCCCTCGAAATGTTTAAAAAATTAAATAATTTAAATAAAAATTACATTACCTACGAAAAACATCTTACGTATTATTTATTTAATTAAAAACTGTATTAACAAACGGCCTAGCGAAACCAGGTGAAATCTGCCTCCACGTATATTTAAACCAAATTTATACCATTGATTCACAGTTATGAGAAACCACCTTAATTTTAGCAAAATTTTAGCCCCTTAATTTAATGCCTTATTACAGAGAAGATATGGAGGAAAGGGAAAAAAAAATGTTTTCTCCTTAACAGGTCAACCGATTTTCACGAAAAAAATATTGGATCAGTACTCCTTCAATTTGTTGCTACTTCACAACCTTGCGGCTGAGCGTGATCAAGACCTAATCACCTCATTGCACTGCCGTTGGCCTAGAAACAGTATGAATCTCTATATGACTGAGCCCAAGACCCTTCATGGGTTGAAAGTGGTATAGTTTTTTTTTTTTTTTTTCATTATATGGTTCTCCGTAATATATATATTTTTTCGAATTTTATCGAGAGTGTGCCCCCTATAGTGAAAAATAGAAAAAAACTATTTGTTCTCCTCAACGGATCAAACTAATTTGTCAAAAAAATTATATAAAATTTTCTAAAATAAGGATTTCCAAAAAAAATTGTTTACGAAAACACAAGTTTACATTGTTTTTTTTTAATTTTCAAAAACAATCTTCATGATTTTAATAAAGCTATGGTCGAGGTGCAGCATCGGAGAGAAGAGGAATGGAAGCATATTCTCCGACATAATATGCAATACTTTGAAGCGTTAATTTAAAAATTGAATTAAAACATGCAAAATCGTTTTGAGATCAACACGTTTCACTCGTTTTGAGGCTTATTGATTCGAAAAGCAGTCATTTCATTTCAAGTACTCTTACCCCGCTCTGGACTGTTAAGAAACCTTTGAGACTAAAAAATGAAATAACATATTAATTTAGAAAATCTGGTACTCTGCGTACATTGCACAACTTCCTCTCACACCAATAAAAGTCAACAGCTTTATAACAGTATAATAGGTAATGTATGTCGAAGTAAATATCACCGTGTCATAACATTAACACATTTCTTGAAAAACTTGATATTTTCTAGGCAATCTAAAAATGCCACTGCGAATTTCTATAATCAGTACATTCAATAAAATATTTGTTTTGCTTCTTTCTTTTTTTTTTTAAATTCATTATTTGCTTATTTTTTCTTTGAATTGTGTGTATTTTGGCTAAATTTTATTAATATGAAATAATGAATTTATTTATAGGTAGGTAGGGGAAGGGTTTTATGGCGACAAACGGCTAAATCCTTACGCCCATAAAGTTCCTTACTAATTATAATATTTCGTTATAATATAATTGGTTCGTAAATTTAAAATCATGAACTTGTGTAATTTCTTTACAATGCATAATTTTAATCGTTCCAATTTCCTCCTTAGTTCTATCATCACCTTCCTTCTCTTTGCTTGATCATCACCTATTACCTTCACCTCTCGTCAAAACCTAGGCGTAATCCTTGACCAAAACTTATCCTGGAAACCCATATTGCCCGAATTTCCAAAAGATCTATCAGCACACTAAAACTATTTCATCGGTCCCGTCACCTTCTCCCACAATCCTTCCGGAAGCTCCTTGTATCCTCTCTTATTTTCCCCCATTTTGACTATAGTTGTGCGGTATATGGTGGGCTCTCGAGGTTGCTTGAGGGCAGATTGAAACGAGTCATGAACTGTTTCTTAAGATTTGTCTTCGGTACCTCTAGACGGTCACATGTGTTCCACTTCTATGATGAGTCAAATTGGCTATTTCTCTCGATTCGAAGGCAATATTTCCTTGGTTCCTTTCTCTATCAAGTCATCCGCTCCCACCTCCCAAAGTCTTCTCTTACATCTATAGCCTCTTGCAATTTAAATCCACAATCCATACTCAGGAAACCAGATCCCGTCTTTCCGATCTCTCTACGCCTTCCCATAGAACCAAAAAATATGAATTTTCCTTCTTAGCCCGGTCCACTTTCTTATGGAATACTATCCCATCACACATCCGTCATTCTCATTCCCAATCTTCTTTCAAATCTCTCCTTTTTAAACATCCTCTTGCTTCCTAATCAGATGCCAACTAATTTCAGTACAGCGATTAAAGTGATGTGAGAAATGTCTACACTTCATACCATAAACGATAGTAAAGTTTATTTTCATCTCTATTTTTAATTATTCTAATGTTTTTTGTTTTGTTTGTCTTGTTAGTTCTATATTACATTTAGATATTACTGTATTTTTTTAATTTATATTTTTCATTTCTCTCTCTTTACATCAATTAAAATAATTGTAAATAATTATTGCAATTATTAATATTATTAGTTTTTTTATGTGTTTTTTTGGCCAGTTGTAATCTTTATTTTTTTGTACATGTGTATTATTCTCAAAAGACTTAGTCCCAGAATAAAGTTCTTTTTTCATTCATTCATAATTCTTTAAGAATGAAGTGAGAATGCTTGACTGTGTATGTTTATTTGGGAGAAGTTGGTTCAGGGTGCAGTCAATAGAACACACAATTAAGTATAAACATAATTTACTGGTGTAAATTAATTAATACACCAGTTAAATAAATTTTAAAAATTAATACACCAATAAATTAAGTTTATACTCAATTGTGTGTTTTATTGACTGCACCCTGAACCAACTTCTCCCACATAATTCATTAACTTTGATTATTAATGATCTTTTTTCTTCTTTTCTTACGGTTTATTTTTTTAAATTTATTTATTCACTATTATTATTTATTTATAGATATAAAGCTACTAATAATAAGAACTAAAAAAATAAATATTCAATAATTATGTACTCATTATATAGGAGCTTCGTTAGTCTACTGTTCTCCAGGTCCCAGGTTCAAACCTGGCTAAGACAGAATTATTTAATCTGTTATTTTAGCCGTGGAGCGACCCAGGGGTATGGAGACCCTCCTGGGGCACATCCAGCCTCTATAAAGTAGGTTCCCAATATTATGGAGGGGTGACCTGGTAGTTGAGCATGATGGAGGCCCAATCACCTACTTGCACGGCCGTTGGCCGTGAAACTGTACGAATTTAGATATGTACTTAACACATGTTGTTGAGGTACAGATTACTTCTTAATTTTTCCTCAAGAAAATTTGTTAGGTAGAAGAAACTTAAAGGAGAGTTCCAGACCTTCATAACGAATATTGTAGGCAATATTCATATTTTTGTTACATTTTATTGAAATTTATAAGATATTACTGCTAGTGGTTTAGTGGATAGAGCCCTATTCTACTGTTCTTTGGCTCTCGGATACGAATCCAAGCTGATGCAGATTTTTTTTTCCATTATTACACACGTGGGGTAACCCTTGAAGACCCACTTGGGGCACAACCAACTTCTATAGAAAGTTTATAAAATGGATAACTAAAAATTAGGGGAAAACTTGCGTCTAAACGTGATCTCAGCATAGAAACACTACCAATCTCTATATATTAATACTACTAATTAATACTAAACCCTTCGTGGGTAACAGAGGTATAGGTTTCTTTTTTTTTTAGTAAAAAAAGAACTTGAAATGTCGTAATGAGCCTTATTTGTGGTCGGACTCTCTATATTGCTAAACGAAAGGTTGTTGGAAATATGTGCCTCATGACTGAGAGACCCTGAGAAGAGGTACGTAATCTAGATGCTGTTATGGACTACACGATAACAATCCACTGAATACTATATTCTTATTTTACCCAAAATAAAGAGTTTCTAACTCTGAGACATCATTTTTCGTTTTTATACAATTCAAGGTTTCCTCGTATTGAGGTTTTGTCAAGCGAGAAAGGACACTTCATTTCTAAGGAGTCAATAAGCGCGACTGAATCTAAATAGAATTATGTCTAATATTGTTCAATTTTTATTTTCCAATGAGGGCATAATTGAGATGTTGATTTCCAAAAGTTACTAAAGGACATCTCGAAATTGATATTTTGAAATATTTGGTTTAGTTTTATTTAAATCCGTCATCAGATTTTATCTTAAAAACAGAGAAATCCTCTAAAAACATATTTTAAAATTGTACTTCATTCCAAAAAGTACTAAATCCAAATTTCATTTCATTTCGAAAGTTACTAAAAACATTTCCTTCCAAAAGGTACTATATCCTCTGTAAACAAATATAACCTTTCCTTTCATTTCCTCCCCAAAAGTACTGTATTTTTTATCGTACGGCAGAAGCACCTAACCCCGTAATATATCACCAATAATTTATTGTTTTTTTCATTTTCTGCATTTTCATTTAATACGTCTTTAAACACTGCTATTATTTTGAACAATGGTTTTAATCTAATAATCAGTTTTCAGGTTGTTTTAAACAACATAATTGCGTCGCTTCGGTTCTCAATTAAATTGTTTTCATAGTATTTCATCTTTCAGTCACATAAATTTGATACAAAAATCTTAAGAAACTCATATCTTAATAGAATAATCGTATTTTATCCAGCAAATGGTGGGAATTAAAATCCCCTCACCTTAGTAAATATAAGAAGAAAAACCTAATAGAAAAACTAGCCGTACAAAAAAACTAGGTAAAAGACCGAAAAAAAAGTTATTTATTTATATGTCTTTATAGTTAGATATTGTTTACTCGTAGTTAATAATATAAATACATTTGTTAAATTCACAGAAAGAATAAGTAAAAGTTCAAAACAAATTTGATAATTACATACTTTCTTATTATAGTTCCAAAAATAAATAAAAGGTCCTTTGAATATTCTTCATTAAATACACAATAAAATCTAGTTAAACAACAAGGAAAGATATTTCTCAGAATGATAATAAGGGAATATACAAAACTTAGTAATTAACATTATAAAGACGTTAGTTGTGAGTAATGTTGTATCACGAAGGTTATAGTGACTGTTATCTCGCGTTATATTCTTCCATAAAGTACTATATCCCTTTTAATTCGTTCCAAAAAGTACTATATCCATATTATATTGTTAAAAAGTCATGAGAAAGTGGAATCATTTGGAAAAATAAGTTTTTAATAAAGTAAAAAATCAACTTTATATTTTAATAAAAAAAGAATCAAGTAAATTGGTCTAGTAATAAATAAATGAACGATTTTTGCGTTTCCTGTAAAATTATCTAAAGTGGATATAGTACTTTTTGGAACTCAACGTCTCAATTATTTCAACAACTTTTTTTCCTTCTCCTTCTCTCTACATACATATCGCGAAAGTGCGATAAAGAAATTGGCAGCAAGATCTAATGAATCGATTGTCTTCGATTTCTCTCCCCCAGTGCGACCTAAATCTACTGAAAGTGAGACCTCCTTCTTATCGAGATAAAGACAATGTTGATTAGCTTTAGCTGAGCCTATCCTATCTTCCCCATCAATCAGCTGTGATAGTCGTCAGGAACTTATAGTCAGCGTTGCGTGTTTCTCATAATTATGAAGCAATTTATTTTTTAAATACATAAAAATGCACCAGCAGTTAAGAAAAAAAAACACCAAAAAAAGGCATGAATTTTCTGTAAATGTAAATATTTTAATCATTGAATAAAATAAAGCTATGATTATTTTGTTCATGGTCAACCGAAGTGTCGATGGGATGTGAGAGGAGGTATGTAATGAAGTAATTAAAAATCATCCCATAATTTTCTATTTAGTATTTATGAAAATAATGTGAAGTTTTGGGTTGTTATTATTTCCACGTTAGAATCATTTTACTTTCACTTACCTATATATGAAATATATAGTAAGGGAAAGTATTGCAATCGTGAAAATTTTCGAATTCCAGATTTAGAACATAAGAACAGTAATATACATGTGTAATATACCGTTGGAAAGCTAATGATTTTAGGGAAAACATTATCTTATACACAAGCTTGTAAAAGTTAATAAAGAGTGATGAAAAGCCGATAAAAATAACTGTTTTTTTAATAAAACATATGTTTCTATTAGCACACTCACTGAACTTTCTGTGAAACTCAGTTATTTGTACTGATATTAGCATAGCTTACTGTGTGTTTCGTATTTTGATATTTGATATATTAAGTATCAATAATAGTTAATTGTGACATTTTTCACTCTTGGGAAGCTTGTTACTTTCACTTACTATATATAGTTAGGGAAAATATTGCGATCGTGAAAATTTTCTAATTCCAGTTTTCAACGGAAATACACGTTTTAGGGTCCTCAGAGTCCAAATAACCAAGTCCCGCAAAAAGGTTTGTGTGTGTGTGTTTGTTTATTTATTTAACGTAATTTTATGCAAATTTTAAGTTGGAGTCCTAAATTTTGCCTATCCAGGTTTTATTAGGATAGGGATCTTTAACGAGTACCTGACATCTTACAGGCTGGGGACCACCTTTTAACGCCCCCTCCGAAGAACGACATAACTAAGGATTTGTTACTCCCATTAAAAAATCCTAGGACCACACATGCGGGTATGTGTGTGTGTGTGTGTGTGTGTTTGTAACTTTCGGGCGGAAACGAAAAGTCCTATGAAACTGAAATTTCATATTTAAGACAACTATACGCCCGAGATGTTACAAAAACTTCATCAAAATCGGCTAACCAGAAGAGCCACTTTATACCATGCATATTGCACCTTTTTATGATGTTCTCAAAAACGGTTCCGACGATTTTGATTAAACCCACTATATCGATGTGAAATTTAATGGACTTTAATATGATGTAGGTTTCATTCTGATTGAAATAGTCTGACAGGGTTTAAATGCAGGTATTTTCAATTTTATTCCTATACCTTTAATTCTGTAGATTCGAACAAATTAAACATATGGTCTGATCAGCATTGCTAAAAAACAGGTATAAAAAAAATATATATAAGTTGAAGGAATTCGATATCCAACTAAATGAGAAAATTGCAAATATATTTGTTGAATGCAATTTTTTTTGTTTTTGAACTTAAGAACAGTAATATACATGTACGTGTATAATATACCGTTGGAAAGCTAAGGATTTTAGAAAAAATATCATCTCATACACAAGCTTTTAAAAGTTAATAAAGAGTGGTGAAAATCTGATAAAACTAAGTGATTATTTTAGATAATAATATAATAAAACATATTTCTATAGAAATTCCATTTAACTAATTCTTTAATGGTTTCACTCATTTTTATCTCTTACTGTATTTGAAAATTCTTTAATCGATTCTAAAAGCGGAGGTAAGTGAAAGTTGTATGTTGCCTGCACCAGGTTTTTTTTTTTTTTTTTTTTTAATTAATGTCTGAGTTATGATATATATTTATCACTGATTTTTTTTTTTTTTAATTCTATTGAATTGCAAATATACATTTTAGCTGTGATTGATATTCGTATCGGTATTTAACCACTGAATAAATAAGCCTTTATTTTTGTCATTAACAGTTAGACAGTAGTAAACAGTTTATAACAGTAGTAGACAGTCATTAACAATAATAAGAGATCCGCGTCTACAATTTTTCTCTCATAATTTCTTTGAAAATTCAACATTGCCTCATTCAAGGTCGTATTACTTTTGTACTAAAAATGAAATAAAAATGAATTATCTTATTCATGGCCACCTTTGAAATCTGTAATCGTTATTTGTGAAACGTTATTAACGTGTCGCAAAGTAACGACTCTTAACAATCTTATAATTTTACCATCTCTTGATGAAGATACCTCGAGATTTCATTCAGTTTGTCTATCTGAAAATTACTAAACTCATTCAAACTTCATAACTTGTATTTATCAATCAATCTAATTAATAACTTTCAATTTCTTTGTTGAATGGAAGAACAGGTCCTCATTAAGATATGATTAGTGATAAAAACAATTCGTATAGATAAGATAGTGCGTGGTAAATGTTACGAAATTTTCAGTAAATAACGTATATGTCCTGCTTACTACAGAAGGTGTATTAAATGTCCATGTTATATAAACCTGAAATGTGATATAAATGACATTTTGAATTAGACATTTGAGGATATACAGTTAGTGAAAACGTCTGCATACACTTATTATTAATTTGAAGATGTGGGTTGAAAGCAATAGGGAAAAACAGATAAAATAATTTATTTATTTTTTCCTTTTAAATACAGGCCCTTTTGATTAATTTAGTACATTTTAAAGTCGTTTAAAAATTGTATAAACACGACAGAAAATAGTATAGAAGAAGTTACGACACGTTTTCACAAAAAAAGTTGCATACACGGCAGATATGTTTTGTATATGAAAATAATTATCAACATAAATAATAAACAAAAAATTTTCTAATGATCTGTGGGACCTTCTTTATTTTAATCACCTCTCTCAAACGATTGTTCATCCAGGTAACTATTTTTTTTGGAAAACTTGGATCCGTTTTCAACCATTCCTTCTTGAGGGTCTCTGAGAGTTGCAGTTTATTTTTTATTTTGTGACGCCTCAGCCTCATTTTAAGATCCTGCCAGAGGTGCTCTATGGGATTAAGACCAGGCGATTGCGATGGTGTTCTTAAGCAACCATTCTTCGACCCTTCTGGCACGATGTTTAGGATCGTTATCTTGCTGAAAAACACAATTACATTCTAGGGCTAACTTGATAGCACTGGGTCGCAGATTTCGTGTTAGATATCTATTTATACATATCGATCCATTATTTCCTCGATGACTTTTAAGCTGCCTATTCCAGCTGAAGCCATAGATCCCCAAACCATGATCCCTGCTCCTCCGTGCTTAACTGTCGGGTATAAGTTTTTCAATTTCATGGCCTCGTTTTTTCTCCTCCGCACTCTAACGTTGTCATCAGCAACGAAAATATTAAATGTGGACTTATCTGTGAAAATGACTTTGTCCCAAGAACTAGTAGGATTATCAAGGTAACATTTCGCAAATGCCAAACGCTCAGGTCGGTTAACTTTGCTAATAAACGGCTTCTTGCGAGCCCTTCACGATTTAAGATTATTTTCTTTTAGTGAATTGCGTTCCGTTTGAGGTGTCACTTCACTGTTGTAATCCTGAAATAAATTAGTAGCTAATATAGGAGCACTTATTTTAGGCTTTTCATTAATACTTCTTAAGCTCATACGCTCATGGTAACACTGGAGCTTTTCTGGCCGTCCTGATCTCGGCCTACTTGCAATGCAACCTGTTGTATTATAATTTCGAATAACAGCCTGAACCGTCGAAACACTTTTATTAGAAATTTTCCCGATTTCGCGTAATGATAACCCTGCGGTTTGATGATCAACAATTAACTGCCTAATCTCTCGAGTAATTTCCATTTTGAGCAGTTCTTTTCACTTGAATTTGGTTCAAACAAATTAAATTAGGAAATAAAACAACAGAAAACCTCTATGAATGTAAACAAATCAAATGTTTGTAGACATTCAAAGGATTATACTAAGGTGTATGTAGACTTACTTGTTGTAACAAACAGTGGCAAACATTTATTATGAAGCATTTGTTATGTATTCAATTCCGAAATGATATTATAAGCACTATTTAATCTTCTACAGACCTAATTAAATTAAAAAATATGATAAAACATAACTTTAATCAATACATGAACATCATTCTGAAAATATTAAAGAGTTATTAAATCAGTTTACCAACAGTTTTTTTAAACAGTTTTTTTGCGTTTTAAACGCCTTGGTAAACTGATTTAATAATTCTTTAATATTTTCTTTTATCTTTATAAATTGTTTATTATAGACTTATAAAATCAGGCGCGATTTTGAAATGAAGTGGTGGATTGAGGTTTCTAAGGTTCATATTGGGATGACCTGGTTGGTCTTCAATGTCAAATATCAAAGCAATAGACCTAATAATCATAAGAAAAAACGTTTTTTTAAATCCAACTTTTGGATTCTGCATATTTGGAAACTTGAAACCTCATATTTGTAATAGGGGAAGGAAGATTGAATTTTTTTTTTTTTTCTTACTTTTGTTTTTATTATAAAATATTTTATTATAAAACAATAATACTAATAAATAAAAAAAAGAACTAAATAACAAAAGATGCATTATTATACAGTTAGTAAAAAAAGTCTACATACACCACAATATTTCAATTATGAAATAATGTGCATCATTCTTGTATTGATTAAAGTGCTGTTGCTTATTGTTTGATTAATGATCCATTTCTATTTTTGTCAAGATCAGTCAATTAAATTAGTTAAAGAGAAAAAATAATTATTAACTAAATTTAAAAAATCTGGTGCGCGCAACACCCGACTTTCACTTAACTCCTTTGTTAAAACCAATTAAATAACTTTTAAATAATGTCAGAGATGATAAAAGTTTAAAGAATTTTAGTATAGTTTCAATAGAAACACGTGTTTCATTAAATTATCTATTATATTTTTCATAAGCATTTTATTTTCAATGTTAAATAAAATACAAAGATGCACAGATATGATGGTGTTTCTAACCGGATGGGCTTTTTTACACTCTACATGTAAGCAATTATTAGAATACTAAGTCATAATTTAACAAATAAGAAAAAAATAGTGGGAAAATGAACAAAAAATTACCTCTAAAGAGACAGACATAGACGAAAAGATATAAACAAATAATTAAATATAAAAATCATTAATTAAAAAAAAAGTTAAAAAATAAATCATCACTACTATAGAACAATATGTTTTAGGCTCTTATGCTTATAACTTTTATACGTTAAATCAGCTTTGGAATAATTTACTATGTCCCTAATATGGTCATGCTGACTATCATCACAAGCTTTGAATAAATCTGTAGTTTACTTGTTAATGAAAGTTGATATGCTAGGCACATTCAAACAGTAATGTATGAGATCAATTGGTGTCCGTATCGGATCGCCACCAACTAGTCTCAAGCATTTATTCTGAAACATTGGCAATTTTTTATAGTTTAAATTATCTATTATATTATTATCTGCCCTCGCGCGGATCTCATTACCGCGTATGGGGAGCGTCCCACGGGTGGCGGATGTGGGGATGGTCGGTGGAATTTCCTCGGAAGCTCCTCCCGGCTAAGTCCGATGGACTCGCTGACCAACAATGAGAGCGGCCCCCCAGGCTTGCTGGAGGGTGTGACGTAGGTTCGAACGCCCTACTCACATATTTTAGTTCACAAAATATCACCAAAAGTCATGGATTCCTCTGAGGTAAAACGCTCATTATCCGGAGGTAAACTAGTCCCCCGTTCGGGTCTCCGGGTGGGGACTGCTTCAGGGGAATCATGGCGCAAGATGAAAATTAGAGATCTAACAATAGGGACGTGGAACGTTAGAAGTTTAAATACGGCAGGTGGGTTAAAGTCGGTCGCGAATGAAGTTAAGGGGTACCATTTAGATATCGTTGCATTACAAGAGGTTCGCTGGCCAGGGGAGGGTTCGTTAACAGAAGGAAAGTATACTATTTGGTACGGAGGGAGCGTTAATTATTGTCTAGGTACCGGGTTTCTGATTAGGAATAGATTTCTTTCCGCATTACGGGACGTACAGTTCTTTAGTGAAAGAATATCGGTTGCTATATTTCAAGGGCGTTGGTTTAAAATCGCGTTTATAAACATTCATTCTCCCACCGAAGACAGTGATGATGAAGTAAAATGCGAATTTTATGATAAACTAGAGTCGGTTTACGATAAGTTACCGCGAAATTACATTAAGATAATACTAGGCGACGCGAACGCAAAGGTTGGAAGGGAAGAAGTATATCGTGCTACAATCGGTAAAGAAAGTTTGCACGAATATAGTAATGATAATGGGACCCGACTAATAAACTTTGCCATTTCGAAAAACCTAGTAATCAAAAGTACTACATTTAAACATAAGGATATTCATAAGTATACGTGGACATCGCCGGATGGACAAACACGGAATCAAATCGATCATGTTTTAATACAAAACAGATGGCAAAGTAGCATAATTAACGTGAGATCGTATCGGGGTGCAGAATGCGGTTCTGATCATGAATTAGTAATCGCGAAACTTCGACAAAAACTAAATACAAAAAAGAGAATACCGAACTATATTCGTCCCGAGAATTTTGATGTTGTTAAATTGAACAACCCCGAAATTAGAAAACAATTCGCGATAGAAGTAAAAAATAGGTTCGATGCTTTAGAATCTTCAGACGAGGAACACGAAGATGTAAACAAATTATGGGAAGGGATCAGGGATAATATTAAAGAGGTCGGTAACTTATGTCTTGGGAAAATCGAAAATAAAAAGAACAAACCTTGGTTCGACAGGGATTGTCAAAATATGTGTGAAAAAAGAAAAACCGCTAAACTGAATTCCTTAAATAATCCAAGCGATAATAATGTGGCTTATTTTCGGTTAGTAAAGAATGAAACTTCAAAACTCATAAAAAATAAGAAAAGAGAGTATCTTAAAGGCAAAATAATAGAAATAGAAAACCACAGAAACGAAAATAACGTAAGAGAGATGTACAAAGGTATAAACAAATCGCGTAAAAGATTTGAACCTCTATTGAATGCGGTTAAAGATGCAAATAACAATATAATTGCGGATCCTTCTGAGATTTTAAATAAATTTAAACAACACTTTGACGGCATCTTAAATACGGAAAATAATAATCAATCTCCTCTCTCTGAATGTCAGAGCGCTGAACCATGGATAGACGCACCGAGTAAAGAGGAAGTCGAAATGGCGATAGGAAAATTAAAACGTTATAAGGCCGCAGGAAATGATAATATCACGAGTGAATTAATCAAGGCGTGTGGAGAAGCGGGCGTTTCCAAAATATATTTTTTAGTTAAAAAGATCTGGGAAACTGAAAAAATGCCCGAAGAATGGAAAGAATCAATACTTATTCCGATTCACAAAAAAGGACCGAGGACGGATTGTAACAACTATCGTGGGATCTCTCTTCTCCCAGTATGCTATAAAATATTCTCGTCAATTCTAACTAGTCGAATCACGGAATACGCTGAGGAAATTATCGGAGATTACCAATGTGGTTTTAGGCGGAATCGCTCGACTATTGACCAAATATTTTCCTTACGTCAAATATTAGAGAAAAAATTGGAATACAACGGTGTAGTCCATCAACTTATATCGATTTTAAAAAGGCTTATGATTCAATAGACCGTCAGAAGCTATATAACATCATGATTGAACAGGGAATACCTAGAAAGTTAGTAAACCTAGTAGAGATGTGTTTGTCGGAAACATTCCATAAAGTTAGAATCGGTCATAATTACTCCGAGAGATTTGAGGTGCGATCTGGGTTTGAAACAGGGTGACTCGCTTTCACCTGTGTTATTTAATATAGCTTTAGAATATGTCATAGCAAAGGTGATGTGTACCGAGAAAGGCTTAAATATGGGTGACAAGATTCCGGTTTTGGGGTATGCCGATGATCTGGTACTGCTAGGTGAAGACACGGAAACCATACAACTAAATACAAGTGTGTTAATAAAAACAGGTAAAGAAATAGGACTCGAATTAAATACCGATAAGACGAAGTATATGATTAGTAGCAGAAACGGTGTCGATCTTGGTGATATTGATGTATCAGGTCATACTTTTGAACACGTAGAGAAATTCAAGTATTTAGGTTCAATTATAACTAGAAAAAATGAAATCCAGGAAGAAATAAAGTCCCGGTTAAAGTTGGGAAATGCGTGTTATTATTCAGTTGCTAAGTTACTTAGTTCACGGCTTCTATCTAAAAACTTAAAGATTAGAATTTATAAAACTATTATTCTTCCAACGGTTCTTTACGGATGTGAAACGTGGCCGCTTACTTTAAAGGATGAACAGCGGCTTAAGGTTTTCGAAAATAAGGTATTGCGTAAAATATTTGGTCCAAAGAGAGATGAGGCCACTGGGGAGTTTAGAAGGTTGCATAACGCGGAATTGCGGAACTTGCATCCTGTGAATATAATTGAGCTGATTGCATCGCGGAGACTCAAATGGGCGAGTAAAGTTGTTGGGCTCGATGACGAGCGGATTTCGAGAAAGTTGGTATTTGCTGATCCAACTGGTAGGCGTCCGAAAGGTAGGCCGAAGCGGAGATGGGAGGATTGCGTTAAGGCTGATCTCGGGAGCTTGGGCTTGAATGGTGAGCATTGGACGAGTCTGTGTAGGCGCAATTTGGTGGTATCGGCATCGAACCTTCGGGTTCGCTAAGCCTATTATTATTATTATTATTATTATCTGCAATAATCAGTTTAGTATCAAATAGTTTTATCCGTATTTCATCACTTTCCATAACTTTTTACAACTTTGTGTATAAGCTAATTTTTTTTCTAAAATCTTTAGTCTTCCAACGGTATATTATACATATACATTTACTGTTCTTACGTTCGAAATTCCAAAAACTACATTAAAATATTTATCTTTTCTCCTGTGGTTGAATATCTAATTTCAAATGTTCTAATTATTTATTTACCCGTTTTATATCAATATTAACAAGATGATATGGTCATTTTTTTCGTATCTACAACATTTACTTTAGAGGAAGAAAATATAAAATATCAGTATTTAAGGCTAATCAGTATAAAACTTACATCATATTGAAGCCCATTAAATTTTATACCGATATAGCGACTTTAATCAAAATCGTTGGAGCCGTTTTTGAGAAAATTGTAAAAATGTGATATAAAGTGAATTCGAAATTTTTCACGATCACACTACTTTTTCTCTATACATTCCATGCATCGGTAAGTGAAAGTCAAAATTACTAATGGGACATATTCCGGAATAAATGATAATAGACAATTATGGTCGTAATTATTCTAGGAGCTTGAGCCGATTTTTACAACTTGGACAACACTTATTCTCATTAGTTTTGGCATAATTTTCAGAATTTGTTGAAGATTTTAGTTTTTCTATAAATTATACTTCAAATTTCCTTAAAATATAAAACATTCGTATCAATTATGAGATATGAAATGAATCTAACAGCGATATGATATGATTTTTTTTTTTTTTATTAAATCAGAAATAAAATTTATATTGAATATTTTTTACTTCTAAATATACTTTAAAAAATATTATTTACGAGTTTATTGAATCTCAAGACGACTCCCCAACAGAGTTTTGTTTGAAACCACCTACTTAATCAAATAGAAGACGAGTCACATTATAAAATCATCGCTGATAATGATAAATGATGATGCGCTGTAAGACAGTTTTGATATTTGTTAATATCAAATATTGTAAAGTTGCGTCCTTGAATATTACACAAACTCTAGATAGTGATGGGACTATTATATCACACACAAAAAGAAAGAAATTTCCGTACACGTAACGATTCATTTACCCGTTTTTTAAATTATATTTTATGACCGAAAAAAAAATATCCTTTTGAAAATAACGCTTCATTGTTCGTTTTCTAACACAGTCTTCTAATGCACAGTTCTTTGATTACACAAGTAAATAAATCTAAAATTACGAATTTTGAGGTAGCAAACTGTTTTTATTATTAGCATAAACCCTATTATTCATTAAAAAATCACATTACCTAAGTAGCCAAGAAAATCACGAACAATTAAATCAACTGAAACCTTTGGTCGTTGGCGCGTTACGACAACGGATGTTAGAAATGATTTTCAAGCTTAATTATTTTTCCTTATATAGGCTTATCATTGCACTATTTGTTTTATGAATTTTAATCGTGTAAGCCTATATTCTTTTTTCTATGGAACTTAATTATTTTGTAATAAATTATGAAATATAAAGTAAGAGAAAGGGGATCCCGTGGCTGAGTGGCTAGCGCGCTAGTCTCTTATGCTACAGGTTCTGAGTTCGAATCCCAGTCCCGGCGGGGCTTTTATAAGGATTTAAAAAATTAGGGATTCACTCACAACCTCTCCCCCGGGTATGTGAGACCCGTCAGCCAAAGGGTGGCCACTCACAATATTAGTCGTAGGGCGTGATGACCCTACACTACAAATTAAACTCACAGGAGTTTACACCGCGAGGCCCAGGGCCTACACGGCCTGTCCCGCCACTTGAAGAAGATAGTAAGGGAAAGTATTATATGTCCCATATGTTACTGATTTGGTCCGTACGATGTATCATTCCTTCCATGACTAACTCCACTCCCACATTAACCCACTAGTCTCAATCCTTGCTTCCTCTTCCGTTCCTGACAATCCTCCGCGGCGTCTGAAAAGAATATGGCCTCGAGACCTTCTAGTGTAGATTACCTAGTGGAGTGTTGCCATATGCGTGGGCATATTCTCTTCATCTCTTTTCATGTTTATTAGTAATATTATGAGCCAATTTACTTGGTGTATTTACTAATACAGTTGTAAATTTCAATAAATTAATAAATAAAAAAAAAAAATATAATTCATTTTACGAGAGAACTTAAACTTTCATATTTTTACTTTCACTTACCTATATATGAAATATATAGTAAGGGAAAGTATTGCTATCGTGAAAATTTTCTAATTCGAGTTCTCACCGGAAATAGCCGTTTTAGAGTCCCCTGAGTCCAAATGACCAAGTCCCGCCAAAAGGTCTGTGTGTGTGGTAAGCCTAGTTTGAAAACTTTAAATTCTATAGCAATGAAATTTCATATTTTAAGGTCGTATTGTCTGATATGTTACAGCAACTTTTTCATCAAAATCGTGCAACCAGAAGAGTCACTAGTATAACATAAACATAAATAGTATAACATTTTGCACCTTCAAACGATTTTCTAAATAACGGCTCTGAAGATTTTGATCAAACTCGCGATATTGATGTAAATTTAATGGGCTATAATATCATGTAGGCTTCATTCAAACTGAAATAGTCTGACAGGACGTAAATGCCGATATTTTCTTCCTCTTTAGTCCATTAAATTTTGTAGTTTCGAAATAATCACACATATCTTTTGTTATTGATTAAAAACGGGTAAATATATAAGTTGAACGAACCAACTAAAGGAGAAAAGAGAAAAAATATTTTTTGATGTTAATTTTAGTTTTTTTTAACATAGGAATAGCAACGTAGACGTTTAATATACCGTTGAAAAACTAAAGATTTTAGAAAGAAATATTTTCTTATACACAAAATTGTAGAAGTTAATGGAGATTGATGAAAGGGCGACCAAGCTAACTAATTGTTTTAGTTAATAAAATGATAGATTATTTAATAAAACACATGTTTCTATCGAAACGTCATGTAATCAATTTTTCGATCTTTTTTCATCTCCAAGTTTATTTAAAAATTCCTAAATTAATTTTTAACTACGGTGGTAAGTGAAAGTAATAGAATGGATACCTAAAGAATTGACAGGATCACGTGAAAAATTAATATTGCTCGACAACGTGACCGTGTGAAGAGGAGTAAACAATCACCTTTAATGCAGTTTTTGATTGACTTTATGGGGATCTGAAATTATTACCCTATTTATTTTCTGTCTGATTTACCTTGGTCAGAAGTAGCCTTATTATTCTCCCCTTCAAGTTATCAACGGATTAAAAAAAAAATATAGCTCAGTTATATTATCAGTTATATAATAAAGATTATTAAATTAAAAACAAGATTCTTATATAATTATTTATTATTTAAAATGATTCTTATATTATTATTATATTATATTCTTATATCATATTATGGGGAAAAATATGAAAAGAAATCACGCACAGCTAAATAAAATTCTTAAAGATGTGTAATCAAGTGAAATTAACCGAGAAGATTTCTTTGAGGGGGGAGTGTTGAAAGTTATAAAATATTTAATAAATAAACCTCTATGCTTGTTAATTCCTACAGCATAAAATGTTGAGAAAAAATCTGGTGCGGGCAACACACGACTTTCACTTACCTCCATTTTTAAAATCAATGAAAGAATTTTCAAATACAGTTAGAGATAAAAATACGTGAAATTATTAGGGAATTAATCAAATTGAATTTATATAGAAACATGTGTTTTATTAAAAAATCAATTATATTATTATCTAAAATAATCAGTAAATTTATCTTCTTTTCATCACTCCCCAATAACTTTTAAAAGCTTGTGTATGAGATGATATTTTTTCTAAAATCTTTAGCTTTCCAACGGTATATCATATTGTACATGTATATTACTGCTCTTATGTTCAAAAACGAAAAATTGCATTAAAAAAAGATTTTTTCTGTTTCCTCCTTTAGTTGGGTATCGAATTTATTCAATTTATATATTTACCAGTTTTTCATCAGCGTTAACAAGATAATCTAGCTACTATTATTGAATCTATAAAATTAAAGGTACTTTAGGGGAAGAAAATTTAAAATATCGGCATTTAAGCCCTGTCACACCATTTTTATCTAAATAAAACCTACATGATATTAAAGCTCATTAAATTCTACATAAATATAGCGAGTTTAATCAAAATCGTCGGAACCGTTTTTGAGAAAATCGAAAAAAGGTGCAAAATGCATGGTATAAAGTGCCTCTTCTGGTAGTCTCATTTTGATGAAAAAAGTTTTGTCACGTCTCTGGTGTATAGTTGTCTTAAATATGAAATTTCAGTTTCATAGGACTTACCGTTTCCGCCCGGGAGTTACCACACACACACACAGACACAGACCTTTTCGCGGGACTTGGTTATTTGGACTCAGGGGACCCTAAAACGTGTATTTCCGTTGAAAACTGGAATTCGAAAATTTTCATGATCGCAATACTTCCCCTTACTATACATAGTAAGTGAAAGTAAAAATAAAACGAACTTATTTTCTAAAATCAAGTGTGATGCACGTCGCCCCACGGGATATTTAAGCGTCACCCCGCCCCACGAAACAGACCAGTGGTTCACCCCGGGGTGAACGTGTTAAATGAAGAATACCTGCATTCTTGAGAATAAATCTAATTTTAACTCAGTTTTCGACCAGTATCTGAAAATTTATACTCATCACCTTCATCCACTTGGCACTTAAATTTTCTTCAAGTCAATGAATTATTGATATTCTAATGTTATATAAATTTAAAAAATGGAACAAGTAAAAATAATGAAAGAGTAATGGAATCATCAGGCACCTCGTATTTGTAATTCAAATAAGTAATATTATTCTCAGATATCTATTGTAGTTAGCCTTGAGGCGTTAAGTGATGTTTTGTTAATGCTGAATACATAAGTTGAGTATCACTTGACTTTCCTAAGTAAAACTATGGGATTCCCAAAAGTACTTTATCAAGAGTACTTACAGAAAAGGAGAACTCCAGGAAAAATCATTGTGGTAGCCATTGAATAATAAATTATTCGTGTTTTTTTTTTCATTTATATCATGGTGGTTTCTGGAATTTCTAGAAAAGTAAATAATAGCTTTAAGGTGTTGACATTATCTGACATCTCTTAAATATACTTACTGTTTCTGAGGGGATTCTAGGTATTGTTAGTAAATATCTAATAGATAGATCTCAAATTATATGATTATTCAGTATATTTATGTAGATTCATGTATAAGATAGGTAAGAACGATGATTCAATCGTGATTTTAAATAGAACCGATTGCTTCATCAGTTTATTTTCACAAGTTTTTTTTTCCGGTTTTAGACTATCCCAAAACCGAATACCTACTAGGACCACCTGTGATATAGTGGCTATCATAACGGCCTTCTATACCCAAAGTCGCAAGTTCACACCTGGCAGATGGCCATAGGTTTTTTAAAGGGAGTAAAAAATCCTTAGTTATACCGTCTGTCAGATGGATGGTGCTCCTGAGCCTGTGCAATGTCAGGTACTCGTTAAAGATTCCCATATTAATTCAACCTGAATAGGCAAAATTTAGGACTCCATTGTAGCATTGTCCGATTAACATAAACTAACTTTCATTGAATAAACAATAACGAAAACGAATATTGTACAACGTCTCACAGAACAATATATGATGAATTGTGGTAGAGACGTCTAATAAAGAAAAAACGCTTAGAAACACTTAATTTTTTATTTTATTTTTTTTATCTTACCTCGCACGGAAGTAGTTAAAAAAAATCTGCTAGTTTTGGATTTGAATATTCGGTAACAAGAAAAAACCTGTAGCCTTTTAAAGAAAAATGAATATTGATTAACTTTATTTTAGACTTGTATACAGGCGCATGAGGTATACAATACCGCAACACAATCCAACCAACTTATAATAAACAGCTTTTAATTATAATAGCTTTTAATAAAATGGACTCACATAAAAAAATTGCAATAATTTCAATCCAAAATTTAAACTCATAACGATAGCTCCTTGGTACGTAAACAGCAGAACCCTACATACGGACAACCAACAATTAACCAACATATACGAACACTCTATTCTCGTTTTCACAGTAAACATAACGGACACGACAATAGACGGATTAACGACATGTCAATAGCTGAAATGTCAGTCAGAAGAAAGCTAAAGAGAAGCTGGATGAGGGACCTTCACCGTTGCTGGGCATTCTCCTTCCCCATGCCTACCATGCCTGATCTCAATTTGTACAGCACATTTGCTGATTGTCAGATACATTCCGACAGGCGTGAATATATTGTAGGTATAAAGAGAAAAATAAATATAGAAATTGAAATTTACATTTCAAAGTATAGATAACGTGGCTTACATGACTTTGGTAATTATCAATGGTTTAAAAAAAAAAAAAAAATCCTCTAACCTCCTACTCGGTTGAAGCCCTAGTAACAATAAACTGTAATGATAAGATTCTGTAAATCGATATGGAAAAAAAACCTGTTTCTCTACAATCCACGAAGGGTCTTGCTTGGGCTCAGTACATATAGAGATTCCTACTGTTTATAGGTCAGGTTTTTTCCCATTAATTCGGGTACACACTTTCTAGAGGCTGGGTCTGGCCCAGGAGGGTTTCCATATCATAGTGCCACCTCTCAGCCGAAATGACAGAAAAAATAATATTCTGTCACAACCTGGACCCGGAGAACAGTAGACCATCTATCCACAACAGCAGGCCGATAGAGATGAATTTTATTAGAATCATTTTTCAAGGAATATATTACAAGTAAAAGTTTGGAGCATCGTATATATCGAATGTTCACTTCAATCTAATAGCTGTCTGCCCGAGAAGTATGAACCACAATCGAATCAAACTTGCTACTGTCAAAGAGATACGAAAGGAATAATTACACTCTGTTAGTTAAGAGCAATGAATGCCGACAACGGCTGTCAACTCCCACGCGTCTAATTATTCATTTACAATCATATCATTCTTTGTCTTCGTTCTTCTGCATCTACAACTCAAGATGATATGCTTCAAATGCAGACATAAATCTAAGTATTTTTTTTATGAACGAATCGTACAGCTTTCGCTGATTACTAATGTATAATTTTTAAGTTCCACTAACAATACTTATTTATAACTTTTGTAGTTCTACCACTGGGTAGTTTCTTCACAAGCCTTTTCACGCCCTTTATTGTATTTCAACACTTTTACTTGTTGTATTTATTTTTTATACAGTTGTAAAATTCAATAAAATATAAATTAATAACTTTTAAATGTAGGGAGCTAGCCTGAAACATGTTTCTTATTAAACATTAAAAGTGGGTAGCTTGCCCTTGATGGGTTCTGTATCAAAAATTTGGCGGAGCCCTTCTTTCTAACTTCAACGCAGTTACTTTACATAATAAAGATTAACATTTTTACAACACACTGGTGACCAATAAGTAAGCCCTCGGCCACGTGAATTTAGGATTGATTGATCATTGACCGTTAAAGAGTTCAAGTTGCTTTTCTAATTTATTACTTTCACTTACCAAGGGAAGATATTGCGATCGTAAAAATTTTGAATTCCAGTGGAGGGTGATTGAAAAGCCAACAAAACTAACTAATTGTTTTAGATAAAAACATAATTGATTTTTTAATAAAACACTTGTTTCTATCGAAACTTTACGTAATTTATTCTTTCATATTTAAGTGTTCTTAAAATCTTTTAAATTAATTTTAACAACAGAGGTAAGTGATGGTGCACCAGATTTTTTTTTCAAATGTGTGTAATATTTTGATCGTTTTCCGGAAAATTTAGCGTACGGCCTTAAAGTTCGAGTGAGATTTTGGATACAATTTTAGGAATATTTGCTTACACGGGTTTGGGGCTACTGTAGCTAGGCGGACAAGAAATAGGGGATCCCCCTTATTAAAACATAATTTGTAAATTAATTTTATTTCGCTAATGTTCTATTCCATTTTCCCCATGTCGATAAAAACCACAATTACAACATTTTGTAAGTGTCCTTAAAGACTCCAAATAAGGTATACAGGATGGCGGCACGATAAACAATTTATTATTTTTAACTACAAGAAAAATGAGGAAAACTACAGGAAAAATCATTGTGGCTGCTACTGATTAATAAATTATTCGTTGTTTTTTTTTTTTTCATTTATACCATGATGGTTTATTAAATTAAAAAAGTAAATAATAGCAGTAAGAAGGTGTCGACATTATCTGACAAGTCTTAAATATACTTACTTTTTCCGATGGGATCCTTGGTATTGTCAGAAGGTATCCAATAGACAGATCTCAAAGTATATGATTATTCAGTGTGTTTAAATAGATTTATGGGTTGAGATTACGCATAGATATGAAAGTCATTTTATTTTTAAAAGAATTTATTATTCCGATTTAGGACAGTCCTAAAACCGAAAACCTACTAGGCTCACTTGTGATGTAGTGGTGAACATAACAACCTTCTATGCCCAAAGTAGCGGTTTCAAACTTGTCAGATGGCTCTAGAATTTTTCAAAAGGAGTAAAAAATCGTTGGTTGTGCCCTCATTTGGAGGCTACGTAAAATGAGCATCTGATGTCAGGTACACGTTAAAGATCCATATCTTAATTAAACCTGTACAGGATAAATTTAGGACACACTGTATCATTTTCCGATTAGCCACAGTTCCCTAAAGTGACGTTAAATGAATAAACAAAAACAAAACAGAACATTGTAACAACGTCTCACAGAACGACATATGATGAATTATGGTAGAGACTTCTGATGAAGAAAAATCGCTGAATAACACTGTATTTTTTTTATTTATTCTTATTTCGCACAGAAGTGTCCTTAGAAAATTTAGCTAACGGCCTTAAAGTTCTAGGGAGATTTCGGATAACAGTTTTAAAATATTTACTTACACGGGTTCGGGACCACTGTGGCTATACGCTTCAAATTGAATAAAGGGCGTTTCCCTGATTAAATCAGAATTTGTAAATTAATTTTATTTATGTGTATTATAATTAAGTTCGAAGCATGTTATACACTATTCAGAAGTTGCAGATCTCACAGCATATAATTTTCACGAGTGTAAGAATTATGTAAGTTAGGACCTTCTTCATTGTTTGATTTTAGAACACTTATTCATCTTCCTTTTTTGCCAAATCAAGAGAAGCCTTGATGAAGACCCACAACGAGGGTCCAAACAATGCTCAATAAATAGTTTTTTAATATTTTCTATTTTTTTTTTTTTTTTTTTTTTTTACCACCACCCGAATCATCTCATTCTTCATAACTTTTCTTCCCTTAACTGAGGGATGCAGGGGACTTGTCTAAGTTTTGGGGCTCTTTCCCCATTTTTAGAACTCACTACAATATCATAAAAATAAATAATAATTATTATTATTACCTAAAAATATAATACTATTAAAAAAAACATTCAATATAAAAAAACAAAAAACAATGTAGCTTTTGTGTCAGTGGATGGCACAACTGAACATTGATTTCGTGCAGATCTGCTCAGTATAGTGTTATCACGTGGTTTTCTAGAAGCCAATGTAAATGTTTTTTACATGTTAAATAATGATTATAATTCATACTTAATGTTTGCTTTTCTAAATTAATTAGTTTTATTAAATTTTTGTTTTAAATTGACGATGTCCCTGTTGAACAGATTCGCTGTCTAGAACTCCTACTTGACAAACGTCTATATACAAGACTGAAACGACAATAAACAGCCCGCCGCTTTTGGTTACTTCAACACTTACTAGTCAGATGCTTTAACCTTCCACTTAACTATAAAAGAATCATCTATATCACCATAATAAGGTCTATCTGGACTTACGGAGTTGAGCTTTGGGGCTCTACTAAACCATCAAATTCTCCCCGTATTGAATCCTTTCAACAAAAAAACCTTCGAAATATTCTTGATGCTCCTTACTTTGTCACGAATAAACTCATCCATAAAGATCTTGAAATCCCATGTGTTGCTAATTTGGCCTGAATGGTTTTTAAAACATTATTAGATTTGTATGTTATTATAATTTTTATATTGCTCTGAGTTCTGAAGATGGGGGAAGAGCCCCGAAAAATTGACTTGATGCAGAGAGATAAAATTTCTGGAAAAAATTAAAGTAACAATTGACTACTCCTGTATTAGTATTGTTAAACATACTATTAGAATGTAATAATTATTTACTATCAGACTATGGATACCACCTTTAGACTGAAGTTGCCTCATTTCAACTCTTCAGCAAAAAGTTTCTGCTATATTTTAAAATATTCCAGTTCAGAGGAATTATGAAGGAATAGGAACTTCTCTTGGACAAAAGACTGACATGGATGACTCGCATTAGGCATGAACAAACTGAACCATATTTGGACTACACTGGAAAACATTAAAAAAACACTTTTTCACTGAAAACACTTAATTCTTATGTCATTCAGAGTGCTTAATCCAAATATGGTACTTAAATAGCTGTATCCCCCACTAATTTTTGACATTTCATAAATGCACTTATTCAATTAACCGATTTTATCACAGACTTTGACAGCTTTTATATAGTTTAAATAAATTTAAAAAGTGGATGTAATGGTTGTAGAGGACGTTGGTAGCACTGCTGAAACACATTTTCTGGCAAAAAAAAGTTGAATATATTTTACTGTAAACACATGACGTTTTGTTTACTGGCAATTTAACAGTAACATGTATGCTTCTTGGTCTGCAATTTTCTGATTTTAGTGTATTTTCTTGTTTCTTGTGTGATTGGGACAGTAGAAACATTGTTGCAACTGCAATTGTTGCAGAAAGAACTGGCCTGTGTGAGTCTTTAATAGCTGGGAGGAAAAACATTCTAGGCAAAAAACATGTAGAGCCAAAAAACGTACTCCTATCACTTCTACTTATGAAGGGCTGATGAAACAGTTGATGAAGGCTTTGCCAAGAGATGGACCATGTTTCAAGCATCTTTGCCAACAGTTTCCACACATTTCAGGTGTATTTGTCGGTCCTGACATTAGAAAAATGATGTTTAACGATAACTTAGAATCTACCATGACCTTAAATGAGAACGAAGTATGGATATCATTCAAGCAAGTTTTTAAAAGAGTTCTGAGAAAAAAGAAAAATACTCAGAATATGTTTCTATTTTAGCTAAGATGGTTTATAATTTTTCATTTCCGGACCAGTACAAAGGTCCATTGATGAAGATAATTACCGAAATGGCTGAAATATAACATATGTTGTAAAGATTTATTAATATTTATCTAGTGCATTGCTGTTATTTAATAGGTAATAATTTGTCACATTACATCAGCTAAATATTGACATTAAATGCCCTCTTATGTAAACAGTTATATAAAACATTTTATTTGCCTACATTACTAGTTTATCAAGATAGGAGTATTGGTTAGATTGATCTGTATTAGAAGCTGATCCACCATTTTATTAATGCGATCATTGATGACGGTTTCCAACAGTTATGATGTAATAGTAAAACAATCACATATTCTTACAAAATTATAAGTTAATTTGAATTCAGTTTTATAGATAATACTATCGTAAATATCGGCGGGTCATTTTTTTTTGACTGGACGTTATAATTGTAACCATGCGTGGAAAGGCTCATTTTTGTTTTGCTTACATGTCAATAGCGTATTTCCTATTACTCATTACAATAAAAGCAAGCTATATTAATTCAAGCTATAAATTACAAAAAAATGGTATAATTAACTCATAATTATGTTATGAATATAATTTTCTTATTCCTTACTACATTATTAATTAATTTACACCCTCCAATTCTAAACTTGTTATACTAAACTGATTCGTACATTATGATATAAATTTTGACCCGAAGAAAAACATTAATTCAGGAGTACTCAATTTGTCTTTAGAAACACGCCGATAGGTAAATGTTATTCAATTTAAGTTTCATTCTTAATGTGAGGCCTTCATCAGCCAAATTTGGACAAATTTTTGGAAGGCAAATATCAGAACAAACCAGCCTTGATGAAGACCTAAAATTTAGCCCTTATCTATCGTTGTGTTTCTTTTCATTGACCACAGAGCCATCAGTTTTTCAGGGAATCCATTTTTGATTGTCTGTTAAATTCTCGAAACACCAAATATACTATATTAATTAGCTCTCTTCCATGGGCTCGACATTGCTCAGTTTCTTTTCAGTTCCGTTCATGAATTTACCCATAATCTTAGCACCAATCTTGTACATTGTTTTGAGTAGATACTTTATATCATAATTATTTTTTATCATATAATATTAAGACCTTGTAATGCACTATTTATTGTTTGCTTTGCTGATGGTTCTGTTTCATAACAACGTGAAACATGCGAATGAGTAGCTTTAACGTAGTTTTGGTTTATTATTTTCAATAAATAATCTCTGTTATCGACCAAAAAAAAGAAAACAAAAAAAAAATACGCTCCCCCTCACAAAATTTGAGGGCTTACGTTTCAAGATACGTAGAACTCGAATAACGAATATTTAAAAAAATAAAGAAATACAACAATTTAAATTTATTCGATAGAGATTTAAATTTTCAACAAAATGAAAAAAGAATAGTCGAAAACGATTTAGAAATATCAGAGATAGAGCTTTTTGAAACTGCAATGGTGATAGTCCGTTTTAGACCATTTTCCTTTTAATTATTTATTGCTTTTCATATTGGTTAACTGTCTATAAATAGCTTTATAAACAGCTATAACCTAATATAGTTATTTAGAAATAATAAGCCATTGTGTAATAATTTTCAGCGTTTTTTTTTAGGAGGGGGGAGATATAGCATATATGTTGCTCGTAGTATAACATAGTTGCCTCATTGTATAGGCGCATGCATGTACAAACATATATAAATTTATGTGTTACATAAGATTATATTTTAACATGTATGGATTTGGCTGAAAACATTGCTACAGGTGGTCCCACATTATATAATTTAGTTTAACGATTCCTAAACTAATACCACTGTCATGAGGGGAAAAAATCTTATCTAATAGTAATTAAAAGCTTGATGTTTAAAGAGCTATTTTTTTATATAACATTGCTCAGGGACAAAATTTTAGAAGAAGTTACTTCAGCAAAAATGTTAGCCTGGGGACTCTCTCGAATTCCCGTGCTTTGAAAGTGTATGTAACTTCGCTTTTAAGTGTACTTAATTTTTTTGTCTGAGGTTGTTACAGACCCACCGGACCTCTCAGGTAGGTTCGCTCATCAAGTCAAAGGTGGAGATGGTTCGCTGACGATTCTAAATTTCTGACTAAAAAATACTTCATATCCCTGAAGTTACATAATAAGTAAGAATATAAAGTACTGATTGTTGTAGATAAAAATGTAATAGATTATTTAATAAAACACAATTTAATACTGAAATTCAATTTAATTAGTTCTTTAACAATTTATTTTCATATCTAAATGTATTTAAACATTCTTAAATTGATTTTAACAGCGGTGATAAGTGACAGTCGTGTGTTGGGCGCACCAGATTTTTTCTATTTCCTAATAACTTTACTCCGAAATGAATATTGATATGCAATTAAATTTTTGAACTTATAGTTAGTGATCATGATTTGTAAAGTCTTATCATAAACTTACAATAGCAACTGAATTTGTTAATGGATTATTCGAAAAATGTAATGGAAGTATTGCGATCGTGAAATATTTCGAATTCCAGTTTTCAACGGAAATACACGTTTTAGGGTCCCCTGAGTCCAAATAACCCAGTCCCGCAAAAAGGTCTGTGTGTGTGTGTGTGTGTGTGTGTGTGTGGTAACTCCCGGGCGGAAACGGTAAGTCCTAAGAAACTGAAATTTCATATTTAAGACAAATATGCGCCCGAGACGTTACAAAACCTTTTTCGTTAATATGAGCTTGCCAGAAGATCCACTTTATACCATGCATTTTGCACCTTTTCTCGAAAACGGTTCTGACGATTTTGATAAAACTCGCTATATCGATGTAGAATTTAATGGGCTTTAATATCATGTAGTTTTCATTCTGATTAAAATGGTCTGACAGGGCTTAAATGCCGATATTTTACATTTTTTTTTCCTGTAAAGTACCTTTAGCTTTTTAGATTTTGTAAAAATAAATATATTATCTTGTTACCACCGATGAAAAACACATAAATATATAAGTTGAACGAATTCAATATCTAACTAAAGGAGAAAACTGAAAAAATATTTTTCAATGCAATTTTTCGTTTTTGAACATAAGAGCAGTAATATACATGCATGATATACCGTTGGAAAGCTAAAGATTTTAGAAAAATTATCATCTCATACACAAGCTTTTAAAAGTTACTAGAGAGTGATGAAATGAACATAAAACTAACTGATTATTTTAGATAATAATATAATAGATTTTTTAATAAAACACATGTTTCTATATAAATTCAATTTAATTAATTCCTTAATAGTTACACGTAGTTTTATCTCTAACTGTTTTTGAAAATTCTTTCATTGATTTTAAAAATGGAGGTAAGTGAAAGTCGTGTGTTACCCGCACCAGATTTTTACATATGGGTCAATCCATTTGAAATCGTCCAATTTTCATTAATTTTTTTTTTTGAACATAGCAACAGTAATATACACGTATAATATACCGTTGGAAAGCTAAAGCTTTTAGTATAAATATTATCTAATGCACAAACTTGTAAAGGTTAATAAAGAGTGATGAAAAGCCGATAAATCTACTTATTTTAGATAATAATATAATAGATTTTTTAATAAAACACATGTTTCTATAGAAATTCAATTTAATTATTTCTTTAATGGCTTCACGTATTTTAATCCCTAACTGTATTAGAAAATCCTTTCATTGATTTTAAAAATGGAGGTATGTGAAAGTCGTGAGTTGCCGCACCAGATTTTTGTTTTTATTATCAAATTATTCTAAATAACTGTCTACTTCGAAAACAAAATACAAATTAAAAATGTTCCAATAACATTCAAATGTGAAATATTTGGCCATCTTATTCATACTATATACCTTATCGCTTTGTGTGAAAAGCCCTTCACAAAGCATCTTTGTTAATTTTGGTCCAATTAAAACATTTTTTTCTTAACTTAAATCTTCCAAACATTCAAATTATTACACAATGGTTTTTTGTTCCATTTTTTTTATATTTATATTGTATATTCGTACGGCGGAAAGGCGGATTTTTTATACGTTATTCGGGTTCTTTTTATCTTAGAAATTAAGCCCTCAAATTTTGAGGCGGAGGTGAGTAACTTTATTTTGGTCGATTACAAATGTTCATTATTGAAAATAATAAACTAAAAGCTAATCAATAATAATAACTATAAATAATAAATTTATACTAGAATTCTTCACTATTTCCTATTATTTTATTTTAATTTTCATTTGAATTATTTTAATGAAAATTCCTGATTCCAGAACACTTTACATTCTTTTCCTATCATCAATAATAACCGATTTATCGGGGAACCACATCTCTTATAACTTGTGGCTTCAATTCTTGTTTTTTTTTTTGTTATTTGTTCATCTCAGTGACTTGATCTTGAAAATCTTTTCCTTGTTTTTCTCTATCTTCAATAATAACCGAGTTGAAACTAATCGGCTGATCATACCCTGTAATTATGTGCCAAAATTCGAAAAAAAAAAAAAAAAAAATGGTCCAGTAGTTAAGAAGAAAAGCCGCGGACTTAACAGAATATACAAAATGAAAGGTCAGCAATATGGACTCATTAAAAACACTTTTTACGTCATTATGGGTCAATCCATTCGAAAACGTCCAGACTTTGCCGCTCCACATTTTTGATTTTCGTGATTTTTTTGACCAGTTATTCTTTATACTTTCTTAAATATTGGGTTGTTTCACATGAAATGTCCGTTTTTATAGTTTCTGAAATATATAAAGAGTTTTGCAGGTATCTGATGTTTTCTTCCAAATGTTTACATATTTAAAGTAAACAGTTACTAATCCTCTACCTTTGTATTATTAACTATAAATTAGCTTCCCAATCAATTACCCACTTTTTAGTATACCTCCAAATATGAACATGGAAACACTCGATTTTCGAGTAATATTTTTGTACGAGTTTAAACTCGGCCATTCAGCAGCTGAGGCCGCTAGAAATAATTGCAAGGCGTTTGGGGAAGGGAGTGTTAATGAACGGACCATTCGCCGTTGGTTTGCTAAGTTTTCAGTTGGGGATACCGACTTGGAAAACTGGCCCCGAGGAAGACCTCCGTCCGTAATAGACAACGATGTTCTCAAACATACAGTAGAAGGAAACCCCTACCAAACAGTTAAAGGACTCTCAGTACAACGACATGCAAGTGCATCTACCGTTTCCAGACATTTAAAGTGTATTGGGAAAGTAAAAAAGCTCAAGGCATGGGTACCTCATGATCTCACTGAGCGGTATTTTTCAAAACATACCGTGCAAAAATTGAAAGAACTGGGCTACGAAGTTCTTCCGCAACCACCATATTCTCCCGACTTGTCTCCGACATATTACCACCTGTTCAGGAATTGAGACAACTTCGTCAAAGGAAAACATTTTGAAAATCATGATCAAGTGAAAAGTGCGTTTTCAGATTTTGTTTCACTTCAAAGCTCAGAGTTTTTCAGTTCGGGGATAAAAAAAGTTGGTGTCACGTTGGGAAAAATGTGTAGAAAAAGAAGGTAAATACTTCGAATAAAATTATCTAGTTTTCATATCGTATTTTTAATAAAAATCCTTTACCTTGAAAACGGACATTTCATGTGACACAACCCAATATAAAACCATAAACAAAAAAAATTTATAAAGCATGTCCTTTAGTTTTTGAGACTAAGCTGGTTCCGGAGTTAATATAAAATTCTCTTAACTGTGAAAATAAGGTTTTCTTTATAAAATATTAATTACGGTAATTTTGCATATTCAAGAACAAAAAAAAAAAACTAGAATAATGGTGAGAGTATTTTACACAATTTTGATCCTTACAACACATTACGTAAGTAGCCTAGAAAATAGTTAAAAAATTTCACGAAAAATTACATCAACTAAAACCGTTGGCGCGCTAAGACAAGGGAGGTTAGAAATGATATCCAGGCTTTATTATTTTTCCTTATATAGCCTTATCATTTTAGAAATTTTGATCGAGTAAGCTATATTTTTTTTTTCAATATAAATTTTCTGTGAAGGATTATTTTCCAGCTCAGTGTTATTTATAGTAAAATATCTCAAAAAGGACTGATTGAAAAATGATGAAACTAATACAGATTATACCTCTATATAACAAGTACGATAGAATACAATTTAGTGGTTGTTTTTCATTTTCGAGAATTTTTTAAACAACTTTTTTCAAAATTTAGGTAATGAGTTGTTAGGATAAAAAATATAAAGCATGTTCTTATCTTATTGTGAGATTTTGTTTTGATGTGATATCTAAAAAATTACAGGAATTAGAACGATTTTCCCATCACATATTTTCTTCCATGAAGCTGACTTGAAACAGCTGCAGCACTAAAAGTTTTGGTCAGAAAATGTGTTTATTTGTGGTTTTATATTTAAGAAAGGATAGAAAATAACTGGTCTAAAAATAAAGAAAAACAAAATTTCTAGTGGCAAAATTAATGAAAATTGGACGATTTCAAATGTAAAAAGTCGTACAGTTTTCGTAATTATTAAAAAATATCCGACATAAACGTTTCTTTAGAATTTTCACTCCTACAGCACAGCACCTGTGGGGCTCTTTTTTTAACCTAGAACTGAAAAAAAAAAAATAGGAAGAGAATTAGAATATCCAATCATGACTTAATTGTGGCAAAACAATGATCAAAAGGAGATCCAGAAAATTTGATCTAATTGTGGATATACTTGTGGTTACAATAAGAAAAGTGAAAATCTGGTGCGCGCAACACACAACTTTCACTTATTTCCGTTGTTGCAATGAATTTAAGAATTTTTAAATACATTTAGAGATGAAAATAAGTTGCTGTATAATTAAATACCTAGAGTTCCAATAGAAACAACTGTTTCATTAAATAATCGACTATATTATTATCTGCGACAATCAGTTAGTTTAATCGGCTTTTCATCGCTCTCCGTTAACTTTTACAAATTTGTGTATAAGATAATATTTTTTCTAAAATCTTTAGCTTTCCAACGGTATATTATACATGTATATTACTTTTCTTATGTTCAAAAACGAAAAATTACATTAAAAAAATATGTTTGCAGTTTTCTCCTTTATTTGGATATCGAATTCATTCAACTTTTACATTTACCTGCTTATTAGCAATGCTAATAAGATTATATGGTCAATTTTACAAAAGCTACAAAATTAAAGGTAATTTAGAGGAAGAAATTTTAAAATATCTGCATTTAGGCCCTGTCAAACTATTTCTATTAGAATGAAACTTACATGATACTAAAGCCCGTCATATTTTACATCGATATAACGAGTTTAATCAAAATCGTTAAATACATTTTTGAAAAAATCATAAATAGGAGCAAAATAAATAGTATAAAGTAGCTTTCAGGTCAGTTGATTTTGATGAAAAAGTTGTATTAAATAATTAAACTATAATTAAATACCTAGAGTTCCAATAGAAACAATGTTTCATTAAATAATCGACTATATTATTATCTGCGACAATCAGTTAGTTTAATCGGCTTTGCATCACTCTCCGTTAACTTTTACAAATTTGTGTATAAGATAATATTTTTTCTAAAATCTTTAGCTTTCCAACGGTATATTATACATGTATATTACTTTTCTTATGTTCAAAAACAAAATATTACATTAAAAAAATATGTTTGCAGTGTTCTCCTTTATTTGGATATCGAATTCATTCAACTTTTACATTTACCTGCTTATTAGCAATGCTAATAAGATTATAATGTCAATTTTACAAAAGCTACAAAATTAAAGGTAATTTAGAGGAAGAAATTTTAAAATATCTGCATTTAGGCCCTGTCATACTATTTCCATTAGAATGAAACTTACATGATACTAAAGCCCGTCATATTTTACATCGATATAACGAGTTTAATCAAAATCGTTAAATACATTTTTGAATAAATCATAAATAGGAGCAAAATACATAGTATAAAGTAGCTTTCTGGTCAGTTGATTTTGATGAAAAAGTTGTATTAAATAATTAAACTATAATTAAATACCTAGAGTTCCAATAGAAACAATGTTTCATTAAATAATCGACTATATTATTATCTGCGACAATCAGTTAGTTTAATCGGCTTTTCATCACTCTCTGTTAACTTTTACAAATTTGTGTATAAGATAATTTTTCTTTTTAATCCTCAGCTCTCCAACGATATATTATACATGTATATTACTCTTCTTAAGTTCAAATCAAAAAATTGCATTAAATAAACATTTTTTCTAAAATCTTAAGACCACTAAAATTGCATAAACAAAAACATAAAGCCCTATAAAACTGAAACTACATATTTAAGATGATTATACGCCCGAGATGTTACAGCAACTTTTTCGTGAAAATCAGAAAACTAGAAGAGCCACTTTATACCACTCATTTTGCACCTTTTTACGATTTTCTCAAAAACGGCTCAAACGATTTTGATTAAACTCGCAATATCGATGTCAAATTTAATACAATGTAGGTTTCATTCTGATATTTTAAATTTTCTTCCGCCAAAGTATGTTTAATTTTCTAGATTTAAAAAAATCAGGCACATCATCTTATCAGAATTGATAAATAACGGCTAAATGTGCAAGTTGAGCGAATTTGATAAAAAGCTAAAGGAGAAAGGTCTGTGTATGGTAACTCCCCGGCGAAAACGAAAAGTCCTATGATACTGAAATTTCATATTTAAGACAACTTACGCCCGAGAGGTTACAGAAACTTTTTCATCAAAATCAGGTGGTCGGAAGATCTACTTTATACCATGCATTTTGCACCTTTATACGATTTTCGCTATATGGATGTAAAATTTTATCGGCTTTGATATTATGTAGGTTTCATTCTAATTGAAATAGTCTGGCAGGATTTAAATGCAGATATTTTAAATTTTCTTCCTCTAAAGTACCTTTAATTTTGTAAATTTCAAAAAATTTAGAACATTGTCTAATTAGCATTGATAAATAACGGATAAATATGCAAGTTGAGCGAATTTGATAAACAGCTAAAGGAGAAAAGTACAAAAATATTTGTTTATACAATATTTGTTTTTTTGAACATAAAACAGAAATTTGTTGTATACCGTTGGAAAGCTAAAGATTTTAGAAAAATACCATCGTATACACAAAATTCTAAAAGTTAAATGATGAAAAGGCGATAAAACAAACTGATTGTCGTAGATAATAATATAATTGATTATTTAATAGAACACATGTTTCTTTTCAAACTTTATTGAATTATTTCTTTAACAATTTATTTTAAATTCTAAATGTATTTAAAACTTCTAATAATTGATTTTAAAAACGGAGGTATTTTTTGGTTTATAGTTTTAAATGAATTGTTTTTGAAACATTTCCTAGTTTTTGGAGGAGCGTCGGGATCTTTACTGCTTACGGCCCCAACCTGACTTGGTCCGCCCCCGATTTTGATATATAGATGCTTTCCGATTCTACTCGGATTCTGTATACGTAAGGAAGTAGGAAATCGTTTACAACGCTAAAAAATCGGAAATTCAACTCATAAATTCATTGCAATGTTGACTGATCAAATGGAATATTTAATGAATTAATTAATGATCAGTCGAAGCCTCAAATGTCTGATGATAGGATTGGATCAATGGTAAAAAACGAAAATGAGTATGATCAAAACCAATTATTCTATTTTTTTAAAAAGTAGAAAAAAAAAACTGACCAAAGTTTTCTTGACTGACGACTACGACTCCAAGACACGCCAGGACTGCGACGAAGAGGACGGACATGCTAGAAGAATGGTACCCGGTGGAGGACTGGTCAGTAGAGGCGGTCCCCACTACTCATATAGTTCCTCTACAGCCCCCACTCTTAGGGGTAATACCTTCTCAGGTAAGATAATAACCGACAACCACCCCATTAAATGTATTATTTTAATTTATTATAATCTTTAAAAATGTTATAACTTCAAAATTCTACACTATACTAAAAAATTCTAGCCTTTGTCACTCAGAGCCTTATATCTTTCATCACTCCGCGTGCGACAATACACAATCCTAATAAACTAGCCCAATACAATCGCGAAAAACCACATTCAATGTCGACAGAAGGTGAAAGTCCTACTAATATAACAAATAATATAAAAAATCTGGTGCGAGCAACACACGACTTTCACTTACCTCCTTAGTTAAAATCATTTTAAGGATTTTTAAATAAATTTAAAGATACAAAAAAATTGTTTAAGAATCAATTATTTTGGATTTCAATAGAAACATGTGTTTTATTAAATAATCTATTATATTTATTATCAACAAAAATCAGTTAGTTTTATCGGCATTTCATCACTCTCCATTAATCTTTAAAATTCCGTGTATAATATTTTTTCTAAAACCTTTAGCTATCCAACGGTATATAATACATCTATATTACTATCCATGTGTTCAAAAATACAATAATTGCATTAAAAAATATGTTTGCACTTTTCTCCTTTATTTGTTTATGAAATTCGCTCAACTTGCATATTTATCCGTTATTTATCAATGCTAATAAGACGAAGTTCTAAATTTTTTGAAATCTACAAAATTAAAGATACTTTAGAGGAAGAAAATTTAAAATATCGGCATTTAAGCCCTTTCAAACTATTTCAATCAGAATGAAACCTACATAATATTTAAGCCCATAAAATTTTACATCATTATAGCGAAAATCGTATAAATGTGCAAAATGAATGGTATAACATGGTATAAAGTAGATCTTTCGGCCACCTGATTTTTATAAAGAAGTTTTTGCAACTTCTCGGGCGTAAGTTGTCTTAAATATGAAATTTCAGTTTCATAGGACTTACCGTTTCCGCCCGGGAGTTACAACACACAGACCTTGTTGCGGGACTCAGGGGACCCTAAAACGTGTATTTCCGTTGAAAACTAGAATTCGAAAATTTTCACGATCACTTTACTTTCCCTTACTGCCTATTTCATATATAGGTAAGTGAAAGTAAAAATCAAATATAACTGGATTAGAGCTAAATGAGCATGTATCGTTAATAAATTACATTTTTAACAAATTAATAAACAATAATTATTAGAATGAAATAGGCAAACTAAAAATAATTTTGCGGAATAACTAAAGAATATAAACGGTTTTTGAGGAGTAATATATTTTAAGTTGGTATATTCCACACTATCCATCAAAGGTATAAAATTAAATTAATTCTCAAATGCTAAATTTTTAATACGCTTCAATATCATATTATTATTTGTATAATTCCATTATATAATGATAAAATTAACTCGAGAATCACTTATCCGAAATATTTATTTTGTATTACCTCTCATCGAGAAACCAACACTCTGTTATATGTCATATTGTATAAGAAAAATAAAGTCTGATTCATGTAGCTCTGTAAAAAGTAGGAAGTGGAGTAGGAGCCACAAAATATGTTGAATATTAGTTGTTGTTGATCCACTTTTCTAAACTTATTATTTTTTTGTTAATTGTAAATAGACGAAATTATACAAACAGATAACAGGACAAAGTATGAATTTTAACCGTTATTTAACGCTGAATCCTGAAAATGGGGAAAGAGGCCCGAAATGTTGACTTAGGGTTATGAAATATTTGTGGAAAAATTTAAAGAGCAATGGACTACTCCTGAAGGTATTTTTTTCTTTATATCATTAAATTAATAAATATTAGAAGCGACGTAGTCTAGTGGATCTATATCTAACAGAAAGTTCGAACCCCGGCTGAGCCAGAATTATTTATCCTGCTAGTTTAGCCGTGGGGCGACCCTGGGGTATGGAGACCTTCTAAGGAACATCCAGCCTGTATAAAGTTGGTACCCAAAAACTGGAGGAAAAACCTGGCGGCTAAGCGTGATTTAGGCCTAATAAGCTCTTTTTACGGATGTTGGCCGTGAAACACTCATCCATTGTCGTACGATCAGAGTAGTCAATCAAATTATTTTTATATGGAAAACCTTTGGATTGAAGGTGAATTAAACAACAGATGAAATCTTCCATGATAATTAAGAATAAGTAAAAGCATCTTTTGATTATTCAAGAAGATCTTAATACATATTACAGCACGATCTAATGATTGGTACATTATATGCCGATAACACGAGGCAGGATAAATAAATAAGTCTTACAAACTCATATTTCTCAATCTAATCTAACAATGAACACAAATATTTATGTTCCCGCATATATTTACACCGTCATTGAAATACCTTATATTTTCGTATTATAAGAAATAAAAATACAAAGATTATAATCCTCAAGAATTTTATGTTTATTATCATTTCTCTGACCTATATTTCAATTTTAGAGGCAATGTTAAAATTCTCTTCGCGTTGTTAGAAGTTTTGTTTGTTTTTTTAAGGCTAATTTTAGTCACACCAAGCTTCAGAAACCTATCCATCGAAAGATACTCTTTATAATTATTTAATATTCGTATAATAAATCAATCATTTTACTAACGTATTAATTAATTGTATAATATATCAATTACTTTGTTTAGCTTACTAATGTATCATAAATAAAATGTACTTTCTTATTCTTGAGCTGGTTTCTGTACACTTTTTTTTTCATATTATAGAGAAACATTCATATAGCTTCTCGAAAATATTTACGCTTAGTGTTGATAATATTACCTCAAATGCTAATTAATTAATATAAGTTTCTTTTTCATAAATATATCAACCAGTTATAAAATGAGTTATTTTCTCAAACACCTTAAATTAACGTATGCATGTATATTGAGATACCGTAAACAAATTATTAAATAGAAACACTTGATTTTGTTGTATGATCAACTAAATTTTCAGTTAAAAAAATAATTAAAAAATGGTCTTATATTCCATCATAGGTAATTCTTACTACCGGAGTTGCGTCACCCTTTGTTTGTCCCGAACATAATACATACGTGTGTTTTTGCGTTCAATAATAATCAAATATGAATTACCTTTATATAATTATAAATTCCATTGTGCTAAAGGATGTTCCATTAAGTGGATGGGAGCATTGTTCTTTTTAAATCGTTTTTATAGAAATGATCATTTGTCTCCGCTAGTACACTAGAACTGACGACCGTTCGGGTAGCAAGTTGTACTCGTACGTATGTCTTCGTAGCTTCGACGTGGAAAATTTATGATGATAGTAATTTACATTCCATCTCCTAAAAAAATTAGCTAAAGAAAGAATCATTGCCTAAAGAAACTATTATAATATTACAATTTTTCACATGATTATTCTTCAACAACAAGGGAGAAACAAAGACAATACCTATAGAATTGAAAAAAATCTGGTGCGCGCAACACACGACTTTCACTTACCTCCGTCGGGATCACTTGTAGCTGGGTGGCTAGCGTAACAGCCTCCCATGCTAAAGGTCACGGGTTCAAACCCGCAGGTGGTCCTAGGATTTTTTAATGGGAGTAAAAAATCCTTAGTTACGCCGTCCTTCGGAGGGGACGTTAAAAGGTGGTCCCGAGCCTGTGCGGTGTCAGGTACTCGTTAAAGAACCCTATCCTAATAAAACCTGGATAGGCAAACTTTAGGACTCCCACTGTAGCATCGTCCGATTAGCCATAGCAGCATAAAGTGACGTTAAATAAATAAACAAACAAACAAACTTACCTCCGTCATTTATATCAATATAAGAATTTTTAAACAAATTTAAAAACGAAAATTAATTGTTGAAATATTATTTATATTGGATTTTAATATGAACATTTGTTTTATTAAATAATCTATCACATTATTATCTACGACAATCAATGTGTTTTATCGAATTTTCATCATCCTCCGTTAACTTTTAGAATAGTATGTATAAAATAATATTTTTTCTAAAATCTTTAGCTTTCCAACGGTATATTATACATGCATATACATGTATCAGGTGGTTTCAATCATTTCTTTCTGATAGAACCCAAGCTGTCACTATTCCTAACCATCCTCTATCTTCCTTTCGAGCCCTCTCGGCAGGCAAGCATCTCTCCTCTTCTTTTCAATTGTTATATCAATGACCTTCCCAATTCTATCCATCACTGTTCCCACCATCTATATGCTGACGATTTCCAGATATATTTATCCTTCTCTCCCTCCGAATCACTAGTAGCATTTGCAAATATTCAAGAAGACCTTGATAGAATCTGTGCCTGGGCAAACCTTAATAAACTGATGCTAAACCCTGTGAAAACCCAGGCCATTCTAATTGGTTCCAATTCCCTCCTCAGATCCTATACCACATTCCCAAGTCTCACCCTTAATGATCACCCTATTACCTTCACCTCCTCAGTCAAAAACCTGGGTATTACTATTGACCAAACCCTTTCCTGGAAACCCCATATTGCCCAAATTTCCCGAAGAACAATAAGTACCCTCAAATATTTCCATCGTTCCCGCCATCTTCTTCCACTATCCATCCGTAATCTCCTTATATCCGCACTTATTTTCCCCCACTTTGACTATTGCTGCTTAGTATATGGTGGCCTCCCGACGGGGCTTGAGGACAGACTAAAACGAATTATGAACATATTATTAAGATTTGTCCTCAGTACTCCGAAGAGGTCTCGCGTAACCCATTTTTACGGCGAGTTGAAGTGGCTCCTTTCCCCAATCCGCAGACAATATTTCCTAGGAGCATACCTTTACCAAATCATTAACTCCCAACACCCTCCATACATTTACAGTCTCCTCCAATTTAAATATTCAGTCCATTCACTTGAAACAAGATCCCGCCATTCCGACCTTTACTTTCCTACCCATAGAACTAAAACATTTGATCGTTCCTTCCTTGTCCGCTCCTCTACTTTCTGGAATTCTCTAACTACTCATATCCGCCATGCTGCTTCTCTCTCCTCATTCAAATCCCAACTTTTCCAATACCTTTTATTATCCCAAAAAGACGCTTAAAAACTGTGATATTTATATTACTTACATCACACTTTGAAAGTGATATTTGTTCATAGTATATATTTAAACGATGTTATCTATTCATTTATATTTAAGTTTGTTCAACACAATATTTTCTAGGAATTGTTTTTACTTTATGTTATCATTGTATATTTTTTTTCTTGTATATATGTGTGTATATGCGTGAGTAATATACACACATAAATTAACCCATAAATGTAATTAGTAGAAATTATGTTCCTTCGGTCTGTTGGCCAGACATGCTGTATACTCAAACTGTACAAAGCTGTTATTCTTAGGGGACCCAGCCCTGAATAAAAATTATTTTCTATTTCTATATTACTTTTCTTATGTTTAAAAACAAAAAATTGGACCAAAAAACATGTTTCCAGTTTTCTCCTTTATTTGGATATCGAATTCATTCAACTTATACATTTACCTGCTTATTAGCAATGCTAATAAGATTATAATGTCAATTTTACAAAAACAACAAAATTAAAGGTACTTTAGAGGAAGAAATTTTAAAATATCTGCATTTAAGCCCTGTCATACTATTTCCAACAGAATGAAACTTACATGTTATTAAATCCCGTCCAATTTTACATCGATATAACGAGTTTAATTAAAGTCGTTAAAGCCATTTTTGAAAAAATCGTATATAGGTGCAAAATACATAGTATAAAGTGGCTTTCTGGTCAGTTGATTTTGATGAAAAAGTTGCTGTAACATCTCGGGCGTATAGTTGTCTTAAATATGAAATTTCAGTTTCATAGGACTTTTCGTTTTCGTGCTATACGTACCACACACACACACACACACAGACCTTTTTTCGGGACTTGGTCATTTGGACTCAGGGGACCCTAAAACGTGTAATTCCGTTGAAAACTGGAATTCGAAAATTTTCACTATCGCAATACTTTCTCTTATTATATATTCCATAAATAGGTAAGTGAAAGTAAAAACAACAACAATATTTTACATATTTTGTTTAAACATTATTAAGTAAGCTTGTAATCAAGAGTATGTATACTAAGGATGTTTAAATCTATAAATTGATCTATAGTTTCAATTTCCTTACCAAAATAACATTTTAAAAGTCTAAGGTGACATTTATATTTAAGAACTTCTTAGTGACAGATTAATTTTTCAGACTCATGATATTTCTTTTTACTTTTTTTTTTAATAATTTAAAATTTTACTCCACTTCTTTCATTATTAGCGTCCTTAAACTATTCGGTAAATATCTATAATCACTATAATTAGTATGCAATATATTTTCACTATCGCATTTTACAATTCTGGGTCACGTTTAGCGGAGTGGACCGGCGAGAAAAGGTATTGCTTACCCCAACCTACCTCCCTGACGGGCAACCTCATCCAACTCGAGGAGTCAAAGTTCATTGATTGTTGCAATTGTTCATGGTGAACGACGAAGCGTGTATTCACCTTTTTATTTTAATAAATTACAATGAGTAGCAGCAGTTCAGAAGAAGATTTTGTCATACATCTCCAGAATCCTGAATCCTACAGCTCCTTATATTTGTCAACAGTTAAAATAAGGTATTCTTCTATCTCGGGGCAGGTTAAAAACAACAGTAACAATGGAAAACGACAACAAGTAGTATGAGGCACGAACTGCGATGTAGGGGGAACCCATCACCGATAGCGCACGAGTACAACCGAAGTCTACCGAACACCTTCGGAGTCGACAATACCCTCAGTTTGCCCCGACCACACCTACCGGAGTGGACTGGTGAGAAAAGGCTGTTCCTTTTTCGAATTCTCTCCCCTACAATATCCATCGGAGTCGACCGGCAATTGCCTTTCCTTTCCGCTGAGTGTGCCCACCCTTCGGCAATTTTAATGGGATTCCTATGTAAATGGCGTAATTTGGATTCGATCGGAAAATTCGTATTACCTTTCCTCGCCGATCTCTGCTAATCATGGCCGGGCCTTAACCTGAATATGATTCTGACCAAACGACATTTCCTTTTCAAATAGTAATAGATAGAAACTAATTTATAATTAAAAAAAACTGTACCACTACAACCCATGAAGGGACTTGGACTCAGTACATTAGAGATTCGTACTATTTCTCGACTAACGGCAGTGCAATGAGGTGATTAGGCCTTGATCAGCCGCAAGGTTTTTCCATAATTTGATACCCACTTTATAGTGGCTGGGTCTACACCAGGAGGGTCTCCATACCCTAGGGTCGTCACCCGACTGAATTAACAGAATAAATAATATTCTGTAACAGCCGGGATTCGAACCCAGGATCCGGAGAACTGTAAACTAGTGCTCTATCCACTAGAACACTAGACCTCCCTAATTTATAATCAGCAACTAAAAAATAGGTATATACGTAAGGTATATACTCTACACGACATAATACCCTTATCAAGAATCGCTTAAGATACACCAAAGTAAACTTTAGATTATTAGTTAAAATGTATTAATAGTCTTTGTTTATTTTATTTGTTTAAATTACAGAGTACTTAAACTGTCTAGTTAATTATAGCGTATAGTTATCAGACTTTATTCACTTCATTCAATATAATGTGTTGGTTCTGATTGACAAATAATGGATCACTCCTGAACGATAGTTTTGCTTTTCTCAAAGGCGGGAAATTGTTATTTTTATGATTTGTTGTTCTGTAAATTAATGTCATTAGACTTTTTTTAAGTTTTGTTATTCTGTAAATAAATGTCGATCAGCTTAAATATGTTGGTGCAGTTCTTGAATTGATTTACGCCTTTTTATTTTAAGGCGGCGATACACGGTGAGAAATAGGGTATGTGTAGGTGAGGTGAAAGTACTCTCGCGAGAGTAGAGGGTGGTGAATATAACAAATGATATTGTTATTAATTATCGTTATGGAAAGTAGATGAAAGTGTGATAAAGTACATCAACTATCACGATATTTACTTCCACCAACTTACCAGCGCGCTCAACGATGTGAATACCGCCATTTCATCTCACCTAAACATTTCTCACCGTCTTTATCTATCCTTCATTATGTCTTATGTTTTGAATATTAAAAAACTTTTGGCTGATGATCTAAAAGGATTAATTACCCATGTTACTGGTCATCAGGTATATAATTATGTTTTGTTAATATGCAGAAATCTTATATTGAAAAAAAGGATTTAAAATTAGAATACTTTTTCAGGAAGGATCTGTTGATTTTAAAAAATGTGAGGATACATCCTGGTCCTTTATAGTTGACCATTATTATCCTTCTGTTTATGATGCTAAAGTAAAATCAACTTTGAATGACTTTGTCGACAAATTTGTGGTCCATGGATTCCCACAAAAGGCAAAGAACCTGAAAATGCTAATTGAAGCATACTGCGAATTAGATTATTTCAAGAAGTACTGTGGAGTAGGTAGCTGCCAGTGATGATATTTTCTAGTTTCCTTGTTAATTTTGTTTAAATTGTGAAAACTATGATTTTTTATAGTTCCACTTATTAGTATGTGAAAGTAAATCTTATTATTATATTTCTAGCCTGGTATCCAATGGGGACTTATAGATTTTCTAATCAAGCTTTCATATAAACCCACTAATTCGTCAGAAGATGATGCACCATTAAACTTGGAAAAAAATAAAAAGAGCCAGGATGAATCTTTTGATTGGGGAACATACTTAAAGGAAGGGTTCGAGAAGTTTAAACTTCCATCAGAGGTACATTATCTTTGTGTAACATTCAAACTATTACTGTTTTGTTTCAAATAGAAATATATTTATTCAATGCTTGTATTAGTTTGATGTGAAAAATCTTGCTGATAGTTTAATTCCATTCCGTACACAATTGAGATGCTTAATTTGATGCTTTGCCGGATTTGTGATAGGCTTAGTCAAATTTAAAAGTACTAGTAATTTCGGAACTACACATACGTTTATACAACAAGAAAAGAAGAAAGTATTAATTTTGCTAGTTATTGAGAATATAAAATACATAATAATAATAAACAGTTGATTTGGTTTTTGTTAAACACCTCATTTCCCTCACATCAGTAGATTACTTCATTCTGAAAGATCTTTTAGCCATTCTATACTAGTCATTACATTGAGATTTATTCCTTACGTCTCTTTCTAATTCCATAGTAGTTAAAAAAAATTATATATGCATATGCCATTCCAATTCATTATAGGTACCCTAGGTAGCCAGTGTGGTTCTTTAACATCCTAACAATTTTTTTCAGTTTAATATATTGTTATTTAAATTATCATACATTTACTTTTCTTTTGCGATATTCACTGTTTAAAAGTTCATTCTGCCAAGAATAACTGCCTATTTCAAGTATAAATTAAGAGTGATATTTTCTATATTAATTATTTATTTATTGGTCTTGTGGTTCAAGTTCTTGGTCCTCTTTCAGCAGAATATTACTTTTCACCCTATCAGCTTCAATAAGCTGCAATTGGTTACTGTTTACACTATTGGGTATATTGGGACTCAATAAAACTACATTATTATTTGAAATCTCCATGTTAACAAAAGTACTTTAATTAGGATGAAGAAAGCTGGACAGAAGATGAAGAAGAAATACAAAATAATACTGCCAATCCTACTGTGGAAACTTTGAGACCTTTTCATATTCCTTCATCTCCTCGACCAACTTCATCCGAGCTTCGATTAGAGGCTTTACAGAAGGCTGAAAATGCTGCTAAGTGGTTGGAAGTCCATACACAAAGCTTCTGGTGGAAAAATCCTGTCTTTAGGGAAGTTCCTGAAAGTAAAAGGAGTGAAGCAAATTACTGCTTAGTTTGGTAAATATCATATTTTTAAAATTGAATATTCTTTCAAAATATATTATTTTTCTGCCATTGATTGGTAAGAAAATTATTGAATTCGGATAAAAAAATTTGATATTGTATTTTCAATTGAGGCTTTTTAAGGCCAAGTTTTTTTATTTTCTCTTACCTATGTATGAAATATATAGTAAGGGAAAGTATTGTGATCATGAAAATTTTCGAATTCCAGTTATCGACGAAAATACACGTTTTGAGTCCAAATAACCAAGTCCCGAAAAAAGGTCTGTGTCCATGTGTTTTGTGTAAGTAAAAACTGAAATTTCATATTTAAGGAAACCATACGCCCAAGATGTTACAGCAACTTTTTCATCAAAAGTGGCTAACTAGAAGAGCCACTTTATACCATGCTTTTTGCACCTTTTTTACGATTTTATCAAAAACGGCTCTAGCGATTTTGATTAAACTAGCTGTATCGATGTAATATTTAATGGGCTTTAACATCATGTAAGTATTATTCTGATTGAAATAGTCTGACAGGGCGTAAATGCCGATGTTTTAAATTTTCTGTCTCTAAACAACCTTTAATTTTGTACATTCCAAAATTTAACCATATCATCTTAACCACATTGATAAAGGATGGCTAAATATGCAAGTTGGACAAATTTTATGACCAACTAAAGGATAAAAGAGCAAAACTATTTTTTAATGTAATTTTTGTTTTTTTTATAATAAGAACTGTAATATATCGTTGAAAAGAGAAAGATTTTAGAAAAAATATTATCTGATACACAAAGTTGTAAAAGGTAATATAAAGTGACAAATAGGGAATAAACCTATTAATGATTTTTTTTATTTTTTATTTTTTTTATTCTTATATATTACAATTTGTCATAATAGACAATAATAATAGTGCTACAGGATCTCATTCATACAATATTTACAATATAAAAAAAGGAAAGTCATATTACATAAAATAAAATCAAAATAAATAAACGTATACAATAACAAAATTAAGTAGACAAAATAAATACAAATAAATGAACTTAACAAATAAATAAACAAAACATGTCTCATTCATACCTATGTACAATATTTACAATCAGCTCGGAAACCTCGGACGGGGCTTGTCCCCCCATTTGTGGAAGGACAAGCAGAGTCCAAAGGATCCCAGCGCCTCCCTCTCAGCCGCATCACTGGTGAGAGCCAGCGGAAGCTAAGCAAGGGCGCCATAGCCACAATTAATGATTAACAATTCAATATAGTTATGTTATTTAATCAAAACCATATATGTTTCCATAAGAAAACGAATACACGTTCTATTAAAATCAACTTAAATTTTTTTTTCAAATTGAAGTATATTTAATAGTTTTTAAATTTATTTTTAGAGTCGAGGTAAGTGAAAGTCATGTGTTGCCCGACTTCAGATTGTTTTTTCATCCATATGTCTTTATGTATTTATGCTACAATGATCTCTTAAATGAGTTGACCAATTTCTTTGCTCTCTTTTACCATATCGAATATCCACTACATATTATTTGTTGTTCAAAAGCTAAAAAAATTGTTTTTCTATAGACTGTACTCCCAAGATCTGACATTATTGATGAAACTTTTTAACTATTCATACATAAATAAATTAAAGAAAAAAAAGTTTTGTTTTATTTGCCCATAATGTCAATAGTGTACATCGTATGATACATTGTACAGTATTTATTTAAAAGGCAATTTTACTTTCATACCTCTGAGTTATAACCAAATTAATGTAATCAGCTCATGTAATTAATGTAATGAGCAGTTTTCAACAGATCTATGTCCATTCTTTCTTTTTACTTATCTGAGATAATGACATATATCTCTATACTTATATACAAACTGGAAATGGTGTTAGAGAAATTGTTTGTTATTTTTTATTTGTTATCCGCCTCTACCCTCCATGGTCATTGGCATCATCATATTAAATTATACTCTGTTGTAGTACAATCTTTCAATATTTTAACAATATGGATATATGTTTTTTTTTTTTTTTCATTGCCCGGAATGCCTCGATGAGCTGGTACCCATAGCAACACAACATGAATTTGTCTGAGTGAATTATTTGAGGATGTATAGTCGACTGTAGAAACTATTATAGGTGAAATAATAAGGAGTCAGTCTTTTTTTTGACATTTTTTTAATTTTTCCAACGTTTCGGCTCACACTTGTGAGCCATCATCAGGGCTACAAACATCAGAACAAAAGAGATACATATTAGTGTGGTAATGAAATTTTTTTGAATGTAGGGACAATGATAACATTTGAAATAAAACAGAAAATATACCAACATACTTAAATATTATAGATACAAATAATGATAATATGATGATGATAAGCATAAAAACAAAACTTTAGACTTTAATATAGAAGTAAAAAATTATATATAAACGTACCATTACTGAGCCATCTCCAAGCATAAACTGAGGAAAACCATAAACATAGGTAGTATGTTCGTGTAAAAACCCTAAAGGTTTTCCTCTCTAAATATAAATAATACAGCTTATCTTTGTTTTTTTTTAAAGTTTTACAAAATTATACAATGGAAAAACAAAATAATATATGTACAATAAGGCTCAACATTTTTAACAGAAAATTATAAACACTAGAATCTGAGGTATGTAAAAGATCCATGAGGTATATTATAAAAAATGAAATAAAATAAATAAATAACAAAAACCAGAAGTGTTATAAACGAAAACGCACTTTTCACTTGATCATCATTTTCAAAAAGTTTTCCTTTGACAAAGTTTTCTAAATTCCTGAACAGGTGGTAATCTATTGGAGACAAGTCAGGAGAATATGGTGGGTGCGGAAGAACTTTGTAGCCCAGTTCTTTCAATTTTTGCATGGTATGTTTTGAAACATGGGGTCTTGCTGTCGCTCAGTGAGATCATGAGGTTTTCTTTTGATTTCTGGATTATCGCGTTGTATGGTGTTTGGCTGTCGATGGCCAAGAGTCCATCGCAATAATCCAAGATTTTTTTTTTGAGTTGGCTATACATTTCAGAGCCTTTAGTATAGCAGTGGCTTCCTCTGTGAAGACGGAGCTCTCTTTGGGCAGCTTATACATGAGTTGTTTATCTTTATTGTAGACAGCACAGCCAATGCTATCTTCAATTTTGGAAGCATCGGTGAACAGAACTTCAGAGTTATGGTACTTTTCCAATATTTCAAAAAACGAGTTCTGTATTTCTATTGGAAGCATGTTTTTCACTCTGGACATTGATCTGTCTATGCGTGGTCTTTCTTTGTATCTGCGAGGGATTTTAAGTTCAGGAACGGATTTTATATTATGTGGGCTAATATCTATTTGAGTCATTGCTTGGTAGGTTTGTCTTTGGATGGGTTTCTCGATACTCTTTTGATACCATGACTTTCAGACTCTTCAGTATATAGAAAATTATAATTGGTTCTTATTTATTCATTTCTTTAACAATAATTCACTTCTATTCTAGCTAGTTATCACTGTGATTTTATACCTTTTTTTTCTAATTTTTTTAACACCTTTTATTTTTTTTTTTTTTACCCATACCTCGCCTTGTAGGCTTAAGCCAGGGGGTGAGTGTAGGGAATTAATGCTGAGATGAAAGCCTCCTATCACCGAGACCCGAACTCATAATTATTTTAACTCTCTCAAATTCTATTATCTGGTTGCTGTGCAACGCATTGTCCACGTGCGTTAACCAACTCAGCCACCCCGTCCCCCTACCTTTTTTTTTTTTTTAAACAACTTATCACCTTTGCTTTTAAATATCATGAGCAGTAAAAAATAAACTTATTTTATTTGTTATTTACATCTGGAATTTCAGAGAAATCCCCTTTTTCAATTTTTTGTCTACAATACATTTCTTATTTCCTGAATCACTTGTCCTTGGATTCTTCAGTGCCAATTTGAAATTCTTCTTTCAAGTTACATTACTTTGAAATTATGATTGGCTTACATTTGTATAATGCGTATTTCTATTCTTGAGGATTAAAAAGCAAAAGCTTAAAACCAACACTTGCCCAAGAAAACTGAACTTGTTCTGACCAGGTTTATGTTAATGAGTCACTCTTTCTTTTGTGTTTAAGTCCTTAAAAACTCATATTTAAAATTTTACTGAATAAACTATTATTTTGTTTTAGGGAAAAAGTTATGAAGCAGAATGGAGTACCAATCAATGAAACTAGAATACTCAGAGAACGTAAGGTTGTTATGGAACTCATTTATGTTCTTTCAGTGCCATCAAGTTGCTATTTCATCAAAGAAATTTCTAAAGACTGTTTTAAAACCCATCCCTGATATATCTTTTAGTAGCATTTCTCCGGTAATATATAATTTTTGGTGTTTTTATTAATTTTCATGTTTAAAAAATGAATTCTAGTGTTAGTACTGTTAATTTATGAATTTATCACAATTTGAATATCCTTCCCTTGCTCCTCCATAGAAATGACTAAATTTTAAAACCTCATCAACATCACACTTCCAATAATATCTGGTCAAATTTTCAGTTTCCAGTATTGACTTTTGATAGAGAGAGTGAAAATAAGAGGGGGAAGAGAAGTCAGAAAATATTTATATTTCAATGTTTTTGTTTGTTTTTACTTATCCAATAGGAACTTTAATTAATTGTTTATTACACTTTATAGCATGGATAATATATATATATATATAAATATATATATATATATATATATATATATATATTTTTTTTTTTTTTTTTTCTTTTCAACCCCTACCTCACCTTTGTTGGCTATGGGTTTTTTTTTGGAGGAGAGATGGGGGGTGCAGGGGATTAATGCCGAGTTAAAAGCCCTCCGTTACTGAGACCAGAACTTGTAATTATTTTCTTCTAAAATTCTAGTCATCTGGTTTCCTGGGCAACCAACAAGGACAACCAAATTTAAGAAGAAAAATTAATTATGAGCTCTCGTCTCTGTGCCGGGGCACTTTTAACTTTGGCATAATCCTCCACCCCCATCCCCTGACCCGAGAAAACCCCTGTATAGTCTACAAAGGTGAGATACGGTTGAACGAAAAAATAAAAAAAAAGATATATTTATAATATTATATGTAGTTTTGTCGTCATACCACTTATATAGTGAACTATATGTATGCCTTCTGATTCCTTATGATCATATGTGAATGCCCTTATATGAATATCCAACAGCTAAGTGGCTTTGAGAGTAAGATTAAGTATCAAACAATATTAGGAGAGTTGGTGTGAATTATTGGATTGCTTCAGATACCAACAGGAATTATAGTAATTGATACTTGACAAAGCCCTAGACGCAATTTATAGTTATTTAGTTATACTTTCCTACCTCTGATTATGAAACCTTTTAAGTTTATGAAAACTTATGTTTATATTGTTTCTAGTTGGAATTTATATATTTCTCCAATAAAATCTCTCCTCTACTCCTAATTTTATTTTAGCCCCTCTTAATGGAACAGGATTAATATTGTTTATTTATAAGATTCTTATTATGGTTAAATATTAGAATATTAGTAGAAAATTGGTGAGCTGGTGAACAATATACTTTAAATTAGTAAAAACAATTCTTTGATTTATCAGGTTTCAGTTTATACTGCACATTCAGGGCATAAATGAATCACACAAGTCCAATATTTTGGAAAAATTAATTTTTTTTAAATTAAACCAGTTCCTTAAGTTAGACATATAATCTTCTTCCTCTCAACAAATTATGATAAGCTTTTTTAAGATACTGTGTTTCTACTCTTCTTCTCTTTCTAATCTAATGATATAATGGATATCAGGAGGTGTCCCAATTTTTCTTTTGTTTGAATTCATTTATTCTTTTTTTGCAGAATTTGTTTTCGATAATCATTGAAGAAAATGTTTGTGTATATCTTCCTTATATTAAAAAAATTCAATCATTTATTAATCAAATGGAACAAGATTTTTCATCATCAATTCCTTGTACATATAGAGCTTATGGCTACAGTCTCAAGAAAATTTTATCTAAGTATAAAAAAAAGCTAGAAGATATTGAAAGAAAAGTTGAAGCCCAAGGTAACTTAAATATATAAATAAATATAAGATTTTTTTTTTAATGTTACTATTATCTTATAAACTAGATTTTTTTAATATTTATACATTCCGCAGAGGATATTACAACCTTACATTACCTGATAACAGAAATAAAACCATGGCTTTATAATATTGAATACCTTTATAGAGTTCATGAAAGTGCCATCAGCCAAGACTACAAAGAAACGATTGTCGCACCAATGCATTGAGGTAAATATCCCTGTTGATCAAATTGTATTATTTATAAATGGTTGAATTATCAAGTTATTTTGACATAAACAGCACATTCATTTTGGGCTTATCTACAATGTATAAGTAATATTTATTACTAACATCATGTTATTAAAAAGTAAGAGACTATCCATTTTTTTCAAAAATGTATTTATCTAATTAAGATGTCTCATTTTCCTGCAGACTTCTCAGTGTTCTTTATGGTGAATTGAAAAAAGGAACTAATTGGAGAATAGGTGACACCGCCTGGCAGAAAAATACGATTCTTTGTCTATTTATTGATGCATTGGAACCATTCTTGAATATGCTCTGTTGTCACATGGCTTGCAAATACCATAAAAACTTCGGTTCAGAATTTTTCTTATGTGGGTGAGTATTTACGCTATCACTCTCTCAATAAGCTTTTTCATATTTCAGTTCAATGTTTATAGTTTGTTTATATTATATCCTTTTTTGAGGAATTACGATTCATTAGTTGGTGTATTTCAGTTTATAAAAATGTTAGGTATCGAGGTTTCAACTATTGTTTGTCCTCAGACTGATATTTATGGTGAAAACTAAAGATCACAAATCTCAAACTTAAACAATAAACATTTTGAAGACTGTTCAGCCAGTAAAAATGCTCTCAAGAGAAATTGATCTTCACATCATTGCTCTAAATATTACTTGTTCCTCCTAACTAATTTTTTTCTTAATTAAATATAGCACTCATAGAAGTGAATAAAAATACTTAACATTTTGTGTTGTATTTAAATTAGAACTATTCTCTTCTAAAACAGGGAGCGGTGTGGTCTAACACTAGTCCTACTGTTCTCCGGGTCCTGGGTTCGAATCCCGGCTGTGGCAGAATATTATTTATTCAGTCGAGGGGTAACCCTAGGGTATGGAATTGCCTCCTGGAGCAAACCCAGCCTCTATAAAGTGGGTACCCCAAAACAAAATTGGGGAAAAAATCTGACGGCTGAGCATGATCAAGGTCTAATCACCTCATTGCACGGCCGTTAGCCTAGAAACGGTATGAATCTCTATATGTACTGAGCCCAAGACCCTTCATGGGTTGTAGTGGTACGAGTTCTTCTCTTCTAAAACACTTATTTTTATTATCACATTAGTTATGTATTATCATTGACGTTTCGAAGATGAAGATGAAGCAAAATACCTAGTGTAGCAATTTTAATTTAAACTTAACATCTTTAATGCCAAATTACAATTTTTCCCAAGATTAACTGCATGGCAGTTTTTTCAGAGCACAATTAATTTTACTTTATGGGGATTTTTTTTTCTTTTTTTCTTTACCCCTACCTCGTCTTTGAAGGCTATACGGGGGTTTCTCGGGCCAGGAGGGATGAGGGCGGGGGATAAATGCTGAGATAAAAGCCTCCTAGCCTGAGACACGAACTTGTAATTTATTTGGTTTCATGTTTTTGGTTCTCTATTGCTAGGCAACATGTGTTGAAAGCAACGCACGCTAACCTACTCAGCAACCCCACCCCCACTTTATGGGGAATTTACTCCCATATCTTTCTGCTTTGCCTAATACAGTAGCCCATTATTTTTTCGAATTGTGACACTTTTAATGGATATTTTAAACAAAGGTTTTTAATGGATTAAGATTATCATCATCCAAAAATTGATAATTACATACAACCAGTTCATTCAATGGATTACCATGATGTTTTTTTCTTTTAATGTCTAATATATTAAGTTATAATATATAATTAATATAATCTTATACTTAAGTACCAGACTATATTTTTTTCTATTTAAACTTTTCTAAATAATTATAATATAATATAATTTCTGAAAATTTGTAAAACGTATTCCAAACTGTATTACCCTTGAATTTCTCAAGAGTATAAATTTAACTTCAATTGAATTCTATTGAAACAAATTGAATACAGCTTGAGTGGCTAAAAATAATATGGAACTATTGACTTTCCAGATTTTGGAAGGGTTTGGGATATCAACGAGGCAATTTATTTCAGAACGATTTTTTTTTTTTTTTTTTTTTTTTTTTTTTTTTATTGATTAAATTTTAATTTATCATTATTATTACAATTTTGTATGTTGTTGTATTTTAGATCAGGGACACTGTTAGTTGAGAGTTATTCAAATGATTCAGAAGAATTTTGGCAGCCTGTTCTTCAACTAGCCTCAGCTGCAATCATTTCTTGTAACTTCCTGACTGTGCTTGGGAAGGAGTCTTCATTTTACACCAATAAATGTCCTACAGGTATGTATTTTGTTTGATTAATAGTATATTTATGCATATATGTGTGTTTAATTACAATGTGGATAAAAGAAGTTCCATAGTTGCATAATATTTCTGCGGGAGGAGGGGAGAGGAGGGAAATTATTATTTTAGAAATACTTATTACTATGTAAAATAAGAAGTACCATTTTTTTTTAATTGATTCATTGTGTTGTATTGTTAGTCTTTATGTAATAGAATAGTATACCCAATTGTTTTTGCTTAATCCAACCCTATTGGTTGCATTTACTGTCGTGGTCATGGAAATTGCATCACTCAATAAAAAAAATATTTCCAAAATTAAACATAACCAGGTGTTTTTAAAAATGCTGATTACACAGAAAATAATATTATATATTGAAAATGAAAGAAAAGCACATAAAAAACAATGAAAAAATATCTGGTGCGTGCAACACACGACTTTCACTTCCTTATTGATGATCCTTATTGATATCAATTTGAAAATTATAAAACAAATTTAGAATCAAAAATAAATGATCAAAGAATTATTAACATTGGATTTTAAAAGAAACTTGTGTTTTATTAAATAACCTATTATATTATTATCTATGACAACCAGTTTGTTTTATCGGCTTTTCATTACTCTCCATTAAATTTTACAACAGTATGTATAAGATAATATTTTTTCTAAAATCTTTAGCATTCCAACGGTATATGTATACATGTACATTACTGTTCTTAAGTTAAAAAACAAAAAATTACATTAAAAAATTTCCTAAAAAAAAATATCTCCTATTTGGATGTCTAATTCGATCAACTTATATATTTACCTGTTTTTTAGATTTAATAATCAGATTATATGGTGAATTTCATAAAAACTACTATACTGAAGGTACTTTAGAGCAAGAAATTTTGAAATATCGCCATTTAAGCGGTGTCAGACTATTTCAATCAGAATGAAACCACTGTAGCGTCCGGCGATGACAGCGCCATCCAGTGGCCAAACAATGAAACAATTGCATTAAAAAAATTTAATTAGTTTTCTCCTTTATATGGATATCGAATTCATTCAACTTATATATTTACCTGTTTTTTATCAATGGTAATAAGATGATATGATTATTTTTATAGAATATTCAAAATTAATGGTACTTTAGAGGAAGAAAATTTAAAATATCTGCATTTAAGCCCCATCATTTTATTTCAATCAGAATGAAACCTACATGATATTAAAGCTCATTTAATTTTACATCGATATAGCGAGTTTAATCAAAATTGTTAAAGCCGTTTTTGAGAAAATCGTAAAAAGGTACTAAATGCATGGTATAAAGTAGGACTTCCGGTCAGCCGATTTTAGTGAAAAAGTTGCTGTAACACCTCGGGCATATAGTAGTCTTAAATATGAAATTTCAGTTTCGTACGACTTACCATTTTTGCGCTAGATTTACCACACATGGACACACAGACCATTTTGCGGGACTTGGTTATTTGGACTCAGGGAACCCTAAAACGTGTATTTCCGTTGAAAACTGGAATTCGAAAATTTTCACGATCGCAATACTTTCCCTTACTATATATTTCATTATAGGTAAGTGAAAATAAAAATATAAAAGTTTAAGTTCTCTCGTAAAATGATTATAATATATTTTTTTTTTATTTATTAATTTATTGAAATTTACAACTGTATTAGTAAATACACCAAGTAAATTGGCTCATAATATAGCTAATAAACATGAAAAGAGATGAAGAGAATATGCCCATTGGCAACACTCCACTAGGTAATCTACACTAGAAGGTCTCGAGGCCATCTTTTCAGACGCCTCGGAGGATTTTCAGGAATGGAAGAGGAAGCAAGGATTGAGACTAGTGGGAGTGGAGTTTGTCATGGAAGGAATGATACATCGTACGGACCAAATCAGTAACATATGGGACATTAAGGTCTTTATGGATGAGTTTGTTGGTGACAAAGTAAGGAGCATAGAGGATTTTTCGAAGGATTTTGGATTGTAGGGATTGAATACGGGAAGAATTTGATGGTTTAGTTGAGCCCCAAAGCTCAACTCCGTACGTCCAGATAGGCCTTATGATGGTAATATAGATGAGCCTTTTGTAGTTAAGTGGAAGGTTAGATCGTCTGTCCAGTAAGTGTTGAAGTAAGCGAAAGCGTTAGGCAGTTTCTTGTCGTTTCAGTCTTGTGTGCGGATTCCAAGTTAGTCGTTTGTCAAGTAGGAGTCCTAGATAGCGAATCTGTTCAACCGGGACTAGCGGAATATTATTAAAGGACACTGTAGGGCAGGATGTCGTAGGTTTACGGCGAAGGGTAAAGGTAATTTGGTGGGATTTGTTGGAATTGATTCAACTATCATATTAATTTTCAAAACTATGACCACTGTTGATTTGTGTCACCTTTGTTTTCCATGAAAATTGTTCCACTTCCTGTAATCTCACAGTATTAATTGTTTCTGATAGCAAAATTCTGAAAATTCGACATAATTGAAATTTTATTCTGGTTATAGTTAAAAATACTGACCAAGAACTAAGAAGTAACTAAATGTTTTTTTTTTAATTCCTTCATTTCATTAAAAATAAGTAGACAAAAGCAAAAATATTCAATTGTATCTAATTCATTACCCTAAAAAATTAAAGTATAGATGATGCAATTTCTATGACCACGACTGTAGTTTCAAATTAGCGAGGAGCTAAATTGAATTCAATTAGTGCTATTTATTTCTGTCATTTCTCATCCATTTTCACTACAGATTTTCAAAAAATTATTTTATGTTTTCTTTGCCAATATTTATAAATTACTCATTTTTTTTTTTTTTTAGATATCATGTACATAGAAGTCGTAAAGAAGTTATCAAATATCTTGGAGTTACCTGAAGTTAACATTCCAGATGACGAAGACATAGTTTCAGCATTTAAAAAAAAAGAAGAGTTGTTTCCCCAAGATGTGAGACAGATTTTGTTTCATAGCGGAAATCTCATAGATAAGGTTTTCAGGGATGTGATCGCTCCTCGTCCAAAATTAACCAAGCCTAGTATCACAAACAGGTATAGTGGCAACTGCTTCTCATTCAGAATGCATTTTAGTTTAGTTTGTTTTGCTTTCCAGTTTTGTTTTAAAATCAAAAGCCGATGAATCCCTGAGTATATTGATTAATTTAAATGTATAAACATTGCTTTTTAGATTGATGGAGAATTTAAAAAACATCGACTTGTCAACCAGTGCAGTTCATATTTACTTAAAAGAAGCAATATTGAATGTGATGGAAGATTACATGGAACCGAAGGGATTTGCAGCAGACATTCTTCTTGGTCAGTTCAAGCTCCTAGAACATCTCAATGCACTCTATACTGTTATCCAACTCTCCAGTGTACTTAGTACAGTCTTAATCACAGAGGTATTTATTTTTGTTCATTTATGCAGAATAACACACAATACAACTAGACAGACCCTATAACCTTCCACTAACTAATTTCTTATTTACATGATCATTATGACCTATCTGAATAGAGTTGAGCTTTAGGGCTCCACTCAACTATCAAGTTCTCCCCTTATCCAATCCTAAATGCTCCTTACTTTGTCATGAATAAACTATTCCATAACGACCTTAATGTTTATGTTGATGATTTGCCCCAAAGCAGGTACTAATTTTTGCTTGATAAACCCCATTCCCACCCTAATCCATTATTTTCAATCCTTGCTTCCTCTTCAATTCCTCATAATCCTTTGAGGTCTCTTTACAGTGACTGCATGCTCTTCTGATTTGAAATTCTAATTGAATGTTACCAGAGGATAGATTCTTTTGAAGTTTTTTTTTTACATTTCATTTCTCTTTAGGCATATTTTCTCGATGTATATTGTTGTAAATTTCAACAAATAATAAATTTCAAAAAGTTTTTCTCTTTGAATATAAGAGTAAATTTCATTTCTCTTTGAGCAAAATATTTCAAAATTTAATAACCTTTTGATTGAGACGTACATAATTCATAAGCCTTTAAATAAAATAAATTTGTAATGTATTAACGTAATTGAGTTTATGCTTGGACATGGCTCAGTAATGCCCTGGTGATGGCTCACAAGCTTGAGCCGAAACGTTGGCAAAATTTTAAAAAAATTAAAAAATGACTGATTCCTGATTATTCCACCTATAGTAACGTATTAACATGTTAATTTTATGATTTTAATTTTTTTTTTAATATTTTTTATTAAATGAAATTATAAATGTTTTCGGATGGCATCTGCAAGATTGATTACTCATTTAGGAAATCACTATCCAACTTAAGGGCCTCCCAGCCATGAGAATAATGAATATTTATCATTCATTATTTTCATGGCGATTCATTTATATATATATAGATTTAAATTAATTTAATTAAATCTCTTAGATTCATGTCTCAATATTACCATTTATTAAGTTAGGTATTATAATTAATATATTAGGATCAATATCTCTTTACAGTTACTAGATCTACAATATTTGCTGCCATGATTTCCGATATATAAAAAACATTACAACTTTAATAAATTATTAATATTGGATAAAAAAATATTGCAATTTTTATTTAATTGCTTTCTTCTGTTTTTTTCAGTCCTGCAAGGTTTCGAAACGTTTTGGCAGCGTCAGGATTAATAAATGTTTTGAAAGATTTACAAACTGCTTACTTGGTGTTCTTAATCAAGATTATGTAAATAACTTTAAATTTCATATAGATTCGTGTATGTTTGAGAAAAAAAACACCTCCCTCCTTGAAAAATCAGACTTCATTCAGCTGTACTATCAGGTAATTAAAAACTAAGAGTTTTACTGTTCATTACTTTTATTGAATATATTAATTAATCACCCAATATTTTTTTTACTAAGCTCAGGTTTTTTTGGGTTTTTTTTTTAACCCAAATGAAAACATGTCATTATTTTTATTTATAACTTTAATGTTTTGTTGATTCATTGATTTTTAGGCTAGCCAGGAAATCAAAGTTATTATCAGTGATGAAATAATTCATAGTTACACAAAAATTTTTAGGCATTTATTGAAGATACGGATAGCACTGGATACAATTAAAAGATTATCAATGGATTGTAAGATATTTCATTAAGTTTTTATTTTATTGACATTTAATAAATTCAATTCTATTTTAAATGTATACATTTAATCAAATACATTTTTAATAATTATTCTCTGTTTTTTTTTAAGTTATAGAAGAAACTGAAGAAAATATATTGAGATTCAGGCAACTATGCTCTCTTAGGTTATGGCTTATTCATACAATGAGTACATTAAACCATTATTTTTCTACCTATACCGATGCAAACTTCCAGAATGAAATCAAAAAGCTATGCCTAAAAGAAAGAAATTTATCTGCTATCTATATTGGTAAATATCACACTATTGAAAATTTTAAAGATTTTAATTGCTCACATTTAATTATCAATACAATAAACAAAATATCAATATAATAAACTAAAAGTTAATATTAACTTATTAAAGCAAATAAGAATAAAAAATGTAATAGATTGTGGTTAGCTGGTTTGCTGCATCTCAAGTTGATTGTAAACGCAATATAATTTATTGTGTTATAAATTCATTAGGCAGAAATTTTTAATAAAATTGATTGTTTTTATTTTTAGCTCATAAAAAATTCCTTAAAAATTGGAAGTACCATTGTTTCCTATCAGAAAATCATCCATGTCTTGAAAATATTGAAGAGGTAAGTTTTTATCAATTATTTATATATATAATTGAAATATATGTATGTATGTATGTATATACATATAATATATATATTATATATATATATATATATATATATATATATATATATATATATATATATATATATATTGAACTGAAATTAAATAAATAAACAAGCTTTTTACTTATTTATTTCAGTATCAATAGTGGTTTTGCAAGTATAATTTCGATTTTTAGTTTCATAGGTATACCTATTTATTTAAAAGTTTTTCATATTGGAAGATTGAAGCATATCTTTTATTTTAAGTAGAAGTGATTAATTTAATTTGTAGTTTAAAAATAATAATAATAAATTTGTTATTTATTCTGGGACTAGTCTTGAAGAAAGTTTTGAACGTTTAAACTTTAAAAATAAAATGATTTTGGTTGTAATTTTTTTTTTAGCTATTGTATACCTTCCTTCTAGCATTTTAAAGTGGTTAACAATACCTCAAAAACATTAAAAATAAGTTAAAAGCAAGTTAATTACGGAATGGTAGTGAATTCCGAATACTTTTGACACTCACTGTAGCTATAATTTTCTATGTATTTTATTTTAATTCTTCTATTTATAATAGAAACTATAGTACACTATACAGTTACCTGTTGAGGATAGTAAATATGAAAAAATTCAGTGGAAAAGTCTGAAGATGTTCTATTGTAATATAACACACCACACAAATAAATGACTAAGCTCCTTACTGCACAAGAGATACTCTAAGATATATCTCCATTATTTTTTTTAAACTAGGAATAACTCTCACCTAATGTAAATAAATATTGTTTTTGTTTTATATATTCTGTTTAAATTAATTGTAGTGAAATACTTTATTTTATTTACAAAACAAAACAGTATTGTCCAATTGTATTGGGTTGCTCTGTCACACAGCGGTCTAGTCAATCAAAATGACATATTGTATATTTTAGTTACATTTTATGAATTTTCTTTACTTTTTTCAAATGAAGATGAATCAGTATCATTGATAACCATAAAAAATAGTAAGCAATATATTTAAATTTGTGTTTTCAGTGTATCTGTTTTTTGTTTTTAGTTCATATCTATATGCAATGAATTAAACTTCTACTGGAAATTGGAAAAACAACACTTCTTAGCTGACTATCAGTTAGAACAGACAGAGCAAAAGTATTTGGACTGCATGAGAAAATTTGTGGAAAATATTCAGTTGTTCGAAGATCGTCTTGTAGACAGAAATGATACCTGTAAGCATTGATTATTAAATAGCATTCATAATGGTTTTATTCTATTAAGCTCAGTGATGTTCATGAAGTTCTTGTTGTGTTTTTTTCAGTTGCATTTTTCTACGATGAAATAATGAATAATGTACCTGTTCCTCTCCATGTAAGCACTCTAGATACTTCTATGAGCTCAGGGTAAAACATTTTTTCAATGATTGTGTAAATACATTTTTATTTCATTGTAATTATGTAAATAAAGATATGAATTCTATCTTAATGTACATGCTGTGATATATTAGACATAATTATTTTAAAAGCTATAATTATAATTACTTAAAACGTTTTCTATTAAATTATTTTTCACAATTTGATCTGTTTGTTTTTATTTTTGTTGTTCCTCTCCCTGTTTGTTGTCCCTCTCCTGCAGCAAAACTGAAAATTCTAATACATAGAAATAGAATTAAGAAAATATGTGAAGGAGAGGAAATGAAAGACCCTCAGTTGACCAGTTCTTACTAAAATTTACTACCCCTAGCTTCTTTAGAAAAAAAAAAAAAAAAAAAAAAAACTTGCTTAAAATATGACAAGCCTATTAAAACATATCTATGAATCTAGTGAATCAAACCACAAAATAGTAAGGAAAGAGGTAAATGCTTTGGTGCAGTTAAAGTAATATCTGGAATGTTAAAAAGCTCTAAATATTAATTTCAAAGAATAAATTTTGGCACATCCTCAATGGATTGGAAGTACCAGAAAGGAAACGTTTAAAAATGGTAAATGGAAAGGAGTGATCTATGGATGAACAGGCTTAGAAATTATGGTTAGTCATAAAACCTATTTCCTGAATTGAATCCAATTAATCAGATTTAAATATATTACTGATCAATTAATTTTTATCCAAACAGTTTATATTAAGTCAATCCTTTCATAAATTAACTGGTCGAGATTCAGTGAAAATAAGTTTTTACTTTTATTGTATCTTAACTCCACAATTTTGATAACCGATTTTCGATTTTGATTGCAAGTTCAACATCTTAACATCCTTTCAGTTTGAATCCAGTCTGGGTAGATTGGAATAACAAAACTAGCAAAAATAATTACAGTATGAATGTCCATCTTTCCATTGTGCCTTGAACATGGAGGATAACCCTCCAATTGGAATGGTCTCTTTTTTTGTTAAGGGACATCCTTTAACCCAAACTAAAAACTTCTTATAGACTTGTGTCCACTTGATGCATAAAACATGGGACATAATCAAAGTTGAGTTGAGATAATTATTAATATTACTGTGGAGAACTACTTCTACAGGTTTAACACCACACCTATCAATCAACGTATTCTGTTTCCTTGTTAATAAGCCATGAAAAAAAAATAATGAATACAATAATCGACATGAAACGTCTCTAAAATTTTATTTTAAACTTAAGAATTAAGATCATTTTAAAAGAAAAAACTCGTTTATTTATCGTTGTATAAAAAGCCCTAGTGAAGAACCGTTGGTGCATGATGAAGCGTTGGTTTCACAATAATGGATTTATACTGTTTTTGAACATAATATATTGATGGCTAACCGAACCCAATATCGTCCTTCCAGGAAGATTGTCCGGATGTTGAATCAAGATATATAAAATATAAAATTTATAAAATAAAATAAAATTTAAAAGTCTTAGATGTTACATCTTATATTCTTAACTATTGTTTTACATTCCATTGTTTTTTTCTTGATAACCACCCAGCCTGGCCTATCTTCTTTCCGGATTTCTAACTGTCAAATAATGATTTTCATTACCTCTCCCTAATTCACAAGTACGATCAGCACTTAAATATCTCGTTTTTTTTTTGATATTTTATGAAATGTAAGAATCTTTAGTCGGGTTAATTACTTTATAATTAATCTCGAAACAAATTAATTAATGATTGATTAACTAAGTATATTTCTATTACTTTTTTATACGAAAAAGACACAAGGTTATTTATCCAACTCCAAATAACTTATTTAAGAAGTAGTACATTGTTTTAATATTTAAAAATTAATGCAGAAATATGTTACGTATAAGTAAGTTATGGTTCACTAACAACAATAAAAAGCAATAATTAGTTTTTAATAAAGGATTGGCCTATATGCTATAACATTGTTGCCAACAATCTTCAATGGTAGTTGACAAACATAAGTGGCTTTACTGGTACATTTGAATATATTGTCATACGATTTTTTCCCTATTACATTAAGTATATTAAATAATTCACACAATATTAATTATCTATTGATATAAAACTAATGCTCTTAAATATATAACAACATTTAATATATATATATAACAATATATTAGAGGTAACACTGTAAGTTTCCTTAATTTGATTCTTGAAATAACTCCAAGCTGAGGTTCCAGCTAAGGGATTAGTCAATTTTAAGTTCCTTATTATTTTTTTTTTGTACTTAAAAGCTTTTTCTTTTAATTAATAGTTTGCAGTGTAAAATATATTGGTGCAGAATTAGCTTCATAATTCATAATCAATTCTTGACTAACTTTATTATTGTTATATTATAACTACAGAATGGCATTACATCTAGCAGCAAATGGTTGTTATGGTGTAATGATTTACAACAATAAGGACTATCCAGATTCCTATGTAAGTACAATTTAATTATTTTTTTAGAATCTAATTTTTATTAAAATAAGAAAACAGACCAGATTTTTGAATCTGCTGTCTTAATGTTTTGTGAGGCAAAGTAATATTTGTCGCCTAAACATTTATTATTCAGAATCAGTGGAGCAGTCACACTTGTTTTCACTTCATAATAGGTGGGCCTTGGTCAAGATTTTTCATAACATATATATGGTGTGATTTTGGAAATCCATAGATACTCAAAGTGGACAGGTCATGAATCTCCAAAGCTTTCTTGAAGTGGTTCACTTTACTTCTGTATGATTTGTAGAGTATTAATATAATATTTAAATTCAATATGTTAAATTTAAAATGATCGTTCAAATTTTTACAGACAGGTAGTGATTCGCGCTATTTAATAAAGTTTTGCAATATTATACTCAATAGTCTGTGATATAGGTCTACAAATGGTTGTCAAGTCAAATGTTTGCTCTTGACCAATTCCTCTACTTGTTAGCCATTGGCTTAGAAAATGTATTCTGCTGCTTAGTCGTGAAATAAAGATGACAATTTTTTTTTTTAGCTTATAAATATTTGTTTGTTTAGTAATTTAACATCACTTTTATGTTACTGTGACTAATTGGATGACGATACAGTGGGAGTCCTAAATTTTGCCTATCTAGGGTTAATTAGGATAGAGATCTTTAATGAGTACTAGTCATGGTACAGACTCCGGATCACCACTTTACATCCCCTCCAAAGGACAGCATAACCAGGGATTTTTTTACTCCCTTTCACAACCTTGGTGCATATATGACTATTATTCTAGCCACTACACTATAGTTGACCCCTGTCTACAAATGTAGTGTTGTGTGTCAGTGTATTTTAAAAATATTATATGTGTTTGTTTAATAGACCCACCTATCCATGGTAGGATATTTTAAATATATCTTGAAATTCTATTTCAGAAATTGTATACTCATTCATTATGTATTTCTGTTTTAGATTAATGAGGAACTAAAGAAATATGGCAAAGTGCATGAAGCTCAAAAAGGTGGGAAAAATTTAATCTTTATTTATTATAAGCAATATGAGGAAGCAAGAGCTTGCTTAGATGCACTATCTTCTGATCCTGATTTCAATGCGAAGCCTGCCAAACCTAGAGAAACTTCTCGGGCTGTTGTCTCTTATGGTGCAAGAGAGAGAGCTAAATCAGTAGGGGAGAGAGTTAGGCATAAATTTGAACCGTTTCATGAAACTAAAAGAATGGATGATAAAACAGAAGGAAATACATCCCCCAAAGAGGAAGAACAACATCCATTAAGGAAGAGATCCATGTCAATTACGTCTATAAGTGTTGAAAAGGTTGATAATTCCACAATAGCTGACAAATCTGATACTAAAGAAAATCTAGAAACGGAGAAAGATAATACAGAAGAACCAAATGTAACAGAACAAACCGTTACTGTTGAATTTAAACAAAAAACTCCTTTTCGACCAAGATCTAAATCAGTCGGTAGGTTGAATGTAGAAGATGAAGCTAAAAGAGCTGAGCTGATAAAGAAGGTAATAAAATGTGAAAACAATGCAAATGGGTCACTTGACTCACTATTTAAAAAGGAAATTGTAGACAAACCAGAAGAGGACAAAGTTTTATATAGTAGTCCTAGTCCATGGCCTCAATTACAAAGGTCAAAATCATTTCATGAAAATTTGGGCAATTGTGGTAATAATAATAATAGCTGGCAAAATGACAGGAGAAAATCAAATCTATGGTTAACTCCTAAACCAAGTTTTTATAAAACCAAAAATGGTAAATGTTTTAAACTTTAGTTTCACTATCTTGCTAATGAATATCACAATATTTATTAAAAGAACTTATTAACTACTATTCCTTTTGCATTTGTGCTTATTTTAGGTAATCGATCCATAAAAAGAGATATTAATGAACCATATCTTCTTCCTGCGATGACTATTTATGAACATTATGTTATTGGTATGTCGCTGTTTTTCTTCATACAGACAACTGTACTGTCACTTTATGTTTTACCAAGAATCTTAAAACACCATTGACTCCCAAAAACTTGAAGTTCAGTTACACTTACAAAATAATCAAAAACATACATTGTTTTGATAAGTGAGAAAACTTTATTTAGTGAAAAATAAACAAAAGCAGTATAAGATATGCTAAAATAATTTCAAGGAAAGTTTACTAGTCAAAGGGACATTGCTATTTACCTCTGCAACTCAAAAGTTTTTTTTTTTTTTCAAAAAACCTACAAATAAAATTTAAAAATATTTCCTTATGAAGGGTGAGATAGTTTGGGTGTTGGTCAATAAAAGATAAGAAGAAATACAAGTAACTATTATTGTACAATCAACTTTTCAATCCATATTATGAGTCTTCATCAGACCTTCATTCTTTTCTAACTCTAAGCTACTCGTTGATTATTTTACTTTCCAAATTTTCTCATATTTCATTATTCATTTTATCACTCGCAATGTTAAAACAATATGTCAAAATATGTTGTTTTTAAGAATATTTCTATTAAAAACTAGTATTGTTATATTATTTTACATTATATTTATAAATATGAATAACTTTAAAGCAAACATCTATTACTCAAACTAAAATTAAATCTTATTTTATATAACTTGAAAAGACTTGCCCATATTAAAATTCTGAATTAGTGTACTGTGGGATTGATGGTGTTCAATTAAAATCTATATGAGAATATTTACAAATATAAAGGTTATTATTCTTTATACAAGTTACAAATTATTGGGTTGCCCAAAAAGTTCGTAGAGACTTTTAAAATAAAATTTACTTTTTATTTTGTGTTCTAAAAATGAATCACCAAGCTAATATTTATTTATATGCCTTTAATCCTCATGGAATGAACTATGTTTACATGCTGAATTCGTCTTTATTAAGCCTCAGTAATGTAGTTTATTGCAAACCACCATGAGTGACAATTCAGTTCATTTTCGGCAAAAAAAAAAAAAAAAAAAAAAAAAAAAAAAAAAAAAAAAAAAGGAGGGGGGAATGCAGCCCAAATTTCAATTGCTGATAGCACAGTTCAGAAGTGGTTTTTGCGGTTAAGATCAGGAGATTTCAATTTGGAAGGCAAACCCCAGGCTGGCCGGAGTTCAACTCTTGACTTCGAGGATATTATGACGGTCTTCGCAAACAATCCACGAATTAATGTCCATGAGAGCCTGCAAATCGAGCGTTTTTAATCATCTAAAGAAGGCTGGGTACGTCTGTCGTTACGACATTTTGGTTCCCCATGAGCTCAGTGAAAGGAACCTTATTGAAAGGATTTCATGTTGTGATTTGCTGCTGGAAAAAAAAATGTGGAGGATCCATTTTTAAAACGAGTTGTTACTTGTGACAAGAAATGGATTCTCTACATCAACATCAGCCGAAAAAAATCTTAGAGGTTGCCTGGAACAACGCTGCTCGCAACACCAAAGGTCAGCTTGCACTCAAGAAAGGCGATGCTCAGTATTTGGTGGACCCATACATTTTGAGTTCCTTCCACAAAACCAAACTATAAATACGGACTTTTATTAGATAGATATATAGCCCAGTTAGATTGATTGAAGGCATCAATTGAAGAGAAACGGTCAGAGTTGGCAATCGGAAAGGAGTGCTATTCCACCAAGGCAACAAGGCCCCATGTGTCTTTAAGGACTCGGCAAAAGTTATTAAGCTGCAGATGGAGGTTTTACCTCATCCGCCATACTCTCCTGACATTGCTCCTTCAGATTTCCATTTTTTCTGTTCCCTCATAAATTGTCTACAAGGGAAATCCAACTCTTCAGAAGATGACGTCAAAAATGAGCCTTCCAAGCCGTTGGGAAAGGGTAATCGTTAACGGTGGTAACTATTTTGTAGATTAAATAAATAAATTTTAAGCTGTTCATCAATTTTAATTTTTGTCCGAATTTCTCTACGGACTTTCCGGACAATCCAATACATTTGACTTAGATATAGTTTACACTGAAAACTATCACTGCACTTGAGAAAAGTAATTATAATGATAATAGCTTAAATGTGATATGCATAACCATTTCATATTTCTTTCATTGCAATACATTATTTTTATTTTATTTTTTTCATGCAGCAAGACAACCGAAGAAATTTTCCCAAATTGTTGTTGTCACTGGCCTCCCGCTCTATATAACTGAAGAATATTTATGTGACCTGTGTGCCAAATTTGCTAGAGTTCTACAAATAAGGCTAGTGGATAGCAGAAATATACAAGAGTAAGTAACAGATTTATAGCATCCAGCGTCATTTACTTCAAGTCTTCTTCTTCTTTGAGTACGTCCTAACTGAGGACATAAGTTTTTTTTTAATTCTTTTAGCTTACTGAATTTTAGTTATTCCATGAATTAACAAATTTGATTGAGTGACATTGTCCTTAGCGTATCCTTACTGATGTAGTAAGTAGATAATAGTAAATAGATTTTCTTTTTTTTTTAATATTTAAAGCTGGTTGTTTTATACATTAGTTATTTTGGTAATTATTCCGAAGTGTCACTTTTCTTATCAGTGGCCATGTTTATAGTTATCCAGAATGCTAATTTTGAGCTTAGGTGCCTTCTACCCGACTTTTGGCGCTAAATTCTCTAGCCCCCACGTCTTTAGAAATATAGGTTAGGATATATATCCGAGGTGTCTTCCACCCGACTTTCGGTAACAAAAATTCAAATTAAAAATACTTATTACAACCCCGTTCTTCCAAATACTTATATTTATTTAATAAATAACTGTCGAAATATTGGCAGGAAATTGAACTTAGAAATGCATACATTTATTTATAAACTAACTAATTATTGAAGACTTCAATTTTATTTACTTAATAGAAACTTTCAATTTTGATTTTATTGAATTTAATAAAATGTGTTTTAATAATGATTATAATAAATTATTAATTATTCAATTTCATAATTTATCGTATTTTTATCGCATATTTATTATTTTATTTTATCGCATGTTTATTGTAAATTGATTTATATTATTTAATCTAACGATTCTTAAAAAAAGTTTAGATATACATACATCATTAATTATACATATATATATATATATATATATATATATATATATATATATATAGTTATACTAAATAGTTATATTTGTATATTATTTTATAATAATTATGAAATTGAATAATTAATAATTTATTATAATCATTATTAAAACACATTTTATTAAATTCAATAAAATCAAAATTGAAAGTTTCTATTAAGTAAATAAAATTGAAGTCTTCGATAATTAGTTAGTTTATAAATAAATGTATGCATTTCTAAGTTCAATTTCCTGCCAATATTTCGACAGTTATTTATTAAATAAATATAAGTATTTGGAAGAACGGGGTTGTAATAAGTATTTTTAATTTGAATTTTTGTTACCGAAAGTCGGGTGGAAGACACCTCGGATATATATCCTAACCTATATTTCTAAAGACGTGGGGGCTAGAGAATTTACCGCCAAAAGTCGGGTGGAAGGCACCTAAGCTCAAGATTAGCATTCTGGATAACTATAAACATGGCCATTGATAAGAAACGTGACACTCCAGAATAATTACCATTATTTTTACTATAATTTTAATGCTTAGATAATCTATTTTAATAATATAAATTATGTTTTCAGGTGTCGGGCTTATGTTTATGTGAAGTCAAAAAGAGACGCCATTAATTTAAAAAGAAACATTGATAGAAAAATTTTATTTTGTCATATAGTTGAAGTTACCTTATTATCTGATATAAGCAATGTACTCCCTTTTATAAAATATTAGGCACATGTATTTTTTAGCAAATAATCATTTTTTTAGTTATTCCATATTTGGTTTATTTATTAAACAATCGATGGTTTTTTTATATTTTGTACATTTTAAGAAATTATCGTTTAAAATACATCATTTTTTTTTTCCAAAAGTTTTTTTTTTTAAATCGCTTATTAACACTTGATTTTGTCAACAAACTAAGTTCATAACTTAAAATTTTGTGCTGATGATTTGATAAGAATGACTTTTTCCATGCATTTATTTATTTTTTTTTTTTCAACAACTGCCTGCTTATATAAAATTTATTTGTTATTGGAAAATATATCTTAAAATCATAAGATATATTGATAAGATATAATTTAATAGATTACTTAATAAAAAACATATTTTTATCAAAATTCAATGTTATTAATTCTTTAACCTTTTTACTATACCATACCTATATATGAAATAAAGGGTAAGTATTGTAATCGTGAAAACTTTTGAATTCATACAATAAACACATTCATGAATACTCATTTTTTTTACTTCCTCTTACCTATTGATGAAATATATAGTAAGGGAAAGTATTGCGATCATAAAAATTTTCGAATTTGAGTTTTCACCAGAAATTTCATATTAAAGACAACTATACACCCGAGCAAAAATATTTGTTCATGCAATTATTAGTTTTTGAACAAAAGAACAGTGATATAGTTGTATAATATACCATTGGAAAGCTAATGATTTTAGAAAAAATATTATATTATACTAAACATTGTAAAAGTTAATGGAGAGTGATGAAAAGCCAATAAAACTAACTGTTTGTGGTAGATAATAATATAATTGATTATTTATAAAAAACATGTTTCTATTGATTGAAACTCTAAATAGTTAATTTTTTAACAATTTATTTTTATCTCTTAATGTATTTAAACATTCTTAAATTGATTATAACAAAGGAGGAAAGTGAAAGTCGTGTGTTGTGCGCACCAGATTTTCGAAGGAATTGAATATTTAATAAAAATAATGTTTGATGATTAAAACAATGACATTACAGTTTTATAATTATATATTTTTCCTAATAAATATAGACATTGTCAGTCTTGACTATGAATATCACTTTCCACAATAAGAATAAATAAAAAAAAATCTGGTGCGGGCAACACTTGGCTTTCACTTACCTCCGTTTTTAAAATCGATTAAAGAATTTCCAAATACAGTTAGAGATAAAAATGAGTGAAACCATTAAAGAATTAATTAAATTGAATTAATATATAAACATGTGTTTTATTAAAAACTCTATTTTATATAATAGAGGCTCTTTGTATTTCCAGAAATAAGTTTTTGGAAAACTATAGTTCTTTGATTAAATTTCTTACTACTACTATTAACTCAGAAAGTTGTTCAATTAGTTCAAATAAATTAAATTCTGCCTGTAAACACTGTCAGACTGTGTTAAAGAGGATAAAACCTACACGATATGCTCATGGTATTGTTCATTGATAAAACAAGTATAATTAAATTCCTTTCAGCCATTTAAAAAAAAAGGAAGTGTAAAATCCGTGATCATTATGTTGCTTTTCCAGCATTTGATTTTGGTACATACCTACCTATCTTAAATATGCCATTTCAGTTTCGTACCATTTATCTTTTTTGCGCTGGATCCATAAGCTATATACTCATAGAGCATTTTTTGTGGAATAGTTTGTTTTTTTTCTTTTGATTCTGGAGACCTTAAAAAAGGTATAATTCTGTTGAAAAGTCAGATAAAAAAATTATCAACATTGCATTGCTCAGCCTCAATACATTTGAAATATAATTATGGTAAGCCACTACCGAGGTATATCCCCCTGCTAAGCACAACCTATAAGGTGTTTTCTATTGCATTCTATAATAAGATCTGATCATCCCAGCCAGCATCAGAGTCCAGAGATTGAAATGGTTTGGCCACCTGATGAGAACGGAAGACAGCAGGATGCCAAAACGACTTTTAGAGGGCACACCGGATGGAAAGAGAAGCAGAGGTAGACCCAAGGGCCGCTGGAGAGACAGTGTTCTACAGGACATACGGCAGACCAAAGTCAACACAAGACTAGAGCAAGGAGCAGAGAGGAATGGAAGGCATAGATTGAGAAAGCCAGGGGCTGCTATATGCGCCTGCTGAGCTGAGGAAGAAGAAGAATGATGGTAAGTGAGAGTAAAAATTATTTGCTAATGCTATCGTAATGGTATTTTCTTAAAATTGAGATCCATTTTTAATAAGATTAAAATTATTTGAGAATGTTTTTATTTTGTATTCCATCACCTGTATTTTATAATATTTTTTTGCAGGAGTTTCACTTATTCCCTTCTTTTTATTAGTTTTTAACATCTCCTTGGTCTGATGCGTTGTTGGAAATGTACTTCTTTGGTGGGCATTATTTTTTCCTTCACTGCGCAAAAAACACTGCATTTTAACCTGAAATTTGAATCAACAAAAAATCAGAGCAGGAAGTAATAAAGCCTTGTTTAAGCGTTTTAAAAACGATTATCTTTTTTTTTACTATACAATTCTGAAATGTCTTACCAGTTGATTAAATCGCATACGATACACCACAAATCAAAGCTGTGCAACACCCATACGGTGAACAGGAAAGCCACTAGATCAGGTAAACATATAATGTTTTCAGGGTCTAACCAATCGTACAAATAACTTGATAAAAAGCTTTCTTCTAACTTGCAACAAAGAAAATAAATCAAAAGACATAATAATTAAGAATTTGAGAGTAAATAATTTGAATAATTATTTGAATTGTTTTAATATAAATAATATTTAGTTGTATCGCTTAAAATATGCTCTGAGATTTATATATAATTGGAACTTAGTCCCTTGAAAATAAAAATATATTTAAACATAATGTGAGAGCAATATCAGGCTAATAATAGGATGTGTTTAATAATACATAAAAACAAGTTAACTTATTATAAATAAACATACAAATAAACGTTAAATAAATAAACAAACAAACAAACAAGTTAACTTAAGACAAATGAAACAATAATAAGAAATAAAGTCTAATGACAATATAATTAACAAATTGATTTCTAATAATAAAGAACAAAAGTTAAAAGTAGTATCTCTGAATACATCTAAAAAACCTAAATATCGAATATTAAAACTTAAGTTGAGAAGCAAATATTCATGTTAGATAGGACTATTATGGGATGCTAGTGTGATGAATGTTTGATGGGAGTGTTCCAAAAGCTGATGGAAGGGTCAACAAAGAAGCACTCATATAGTTTGGTTCTGTGGGAATGGGTATAAAGAAGAGATTTCATTTCCTGAGTGCTTACCTATTTTTAATTAAAAAAAAGAGGAAACCAATCATAAATTTTTGTGCTTTGCTTTCTATCATTGGTTTGGTATCAAAACCCAAAATACTAAAAAATACCATCATTGACAGCAGTATGTAATCAATTCAAACATTGAATCATCTCTAGATATATAGACATGAAACTAAGAGGAAGAATATTCAAAGTGAAAGCAAATACTTATAAACATATTTATGTATTATTGAACAAATCATTACTTTTATACAGACTTAACTTGATACTAACACCCAAGAAAAACTGAAATTCCTGAAGAGAACCGATACTTGAAAAACTTATAAGGATTCCTCAAAGGAGATATTCTCCCTTAATTGTTACTTTGCAATTATATAATAATTATTTTAATAGTGAATAAGAATTTACAGCTTACATATTTCACAGCAATGGCGACCATAGTATTTAAGAATAACACTATCTGCTGCCATATACTGTCTAGAATGAAATTAGCAAAGATAGTGACAGCAAAAACCTGAAACAAATTATTTTTATTATAATTGCTGGCGATGACTTTACATCCATTTTTGACCCGTGGGCAAAAACTTTAAAATAATTTTTATTAACAATAAGTACTACTCAAAAGGTAATTTATGATGTTGATTATCTTCTTAAGACCACAAATTGTAGAAGTCAAGAGTGTGTCATCAAGATCCTCTGAACTACTTTTAAACATACTTTCTATTAAGCAAATAATAGCTGTCATATAATTTTTGCAACTATTGAATGTCTAGGTAAAAAGAAAAGAAAGATTGTATACCTCATGAACCTAGACTATCTCCATAAAGGAATCCAATTCTTAATAATATTTAATAAAGTTGGTCAATATTTTCATTATAAACATTTCCCACTTAATGATTTTCTTAACTCAGCTTATTTATTTAGATATTCACTAAGTAACCAGTCAGGAAAAAAGAAATTTTTATGTAATCATTAAAACATTTAATTTACCATTGCTACAAAAAATATTTCTAACATTCTTTAAAGTATCTAATACATACATCATAAAACCACTTAAAAGGCTTGTAGAAAGTAAGACATCTGGGCTCTAAATTGATGTTGGACAACCATATGCTAATGGCAATGAGGAACAAAAAAGAGGCAGAATCCTTATTAACATTCTTTTGACCTAAGATTTGTATTTTTGCAAAGTGATAGAACACAACCAATGCAATGTTGACTGCTATCTTTAACCAGTTGGGTTTACAAGGCGTAGGGTATGCTGAAAGAGGTAGCTGTAGAAAGACAACATTAGTGTCAACGCTATCGCATCTATCTAACTTCAGTTCTCCTTCTTTCATAATGGTGAGTGAAAACTATCATCGATTCTCAATTTATAAAATTTCTCTAATGCACAGGTTAGAAATAAAACCAATGTATGTATCAGTCTCATTTTCCTATTCTAAAGGATCAAATCATATGTTCAACAATCAGTTGTTTATTTTTAATTTTGTGTTTCTCATTCAATTTAGGCGTTTCAAGTAAAATAATCTTTAGGTAATTATAACAATGTTAAAGAAAGTGCAACATAATACTTAGGAATCATTTAAGAAACGTAACCACTCAGTTACAACAAAATAAAATACTGATATAAGTCTTAACCTTTACAAAAATATATGTAAATCAATAGTAAATATGTGTTTATGTAAATATATAAATTCATTATTTATATATGAATAACTATCATGTGGAATACCTGATATGAAAATGTATCTATCATAATTATTTCTTTTAAAGGACACAATTCCCAAAGTGATAGTAAAATCACCATTAGGAAACAATCTAAGATATAAAAGTCAGCATAATTTAAATATCAGAATAGCAATTGACGTAACTTTTCACTGTTCCAACAGATCATGTAACTGATTTAATTGCATGAAATATCAAAGAAAGAATAGGTAAAATGAGGGCCAAGTCATTTACAATAAGTCACTTCATGAAAAATTCGTCTGATTGTTGGTGACGCATACTCAGCTCACTCAATCACCCTGAAGAAGGCCTATAATTAAGGCCGAAACGTCGGCACCAATAAATTAAGTTTACGCTTAATTGTGTGTTATATTGACAGCACCCTGAACTAACTTCTCTTGTACAATAAGTTTACATTGAATAAGCATTACTATAAATAAATAAATACTACTATATATACTAATATACTACTAAACCAGTGTGAACTAGAAAAAATTTGTTTACACAAACAATGATCAGCTATGTCAAAATTAATCATCCAAAACTACCTAGCTGCAAAATGGAATCATTATACTCAAACAGTTTTTAGTTATGGTAAGGGTAAACAAAATTATTAGAGGCTTGCTAATTTAGATACATAAAAAGTAATTCTATTATGGGATTTAGTGCCTTAAGAATAAGTAATGTAATAATACAGACATGCTTGTCTAAAATACTTAATTATTTGTGAAGATAGAAAAAATTGAATAAAACAATACACAGATAAATCAAAATGTTTGTGTTCCTCTAAACAAAATTTTGCATCGCGTAAGCATTATTTTAGTGAAGTGTAAACAAAACACCAATAAATAACATAAATTACACATGTCTAAAACAACTTAATCTGTAAATACCAAAACTAAGTACCAAATAATTAAATTGAACACTCCAAAGGTACTAGAATACATTTTCCACAGGAATCATGCTGACAAATTCATTAGAATGTAAGAAGTCATTAAACTGAAAATTATATTTTCAATTAGCTAGTAAATTAGAATCTTTGCTGGTCCTTATTCCACACTAGAATACATCTTCTATAGAGGGTGCAGAAGTAGACATCAGGATTTTAAATCACAAACCACTTTTATATTCTTGAATAATACAGAATATTAAGCAATTGCTATCAAGCGTTTTGTTTACTTAACACAATTAATAAAACTTATTGATTTGTTTGTTTAATCATTTAACTTCACTTTATGTTACTATGGCTAATCAGGTGATGCTACAGCAGGAGTCCTCAACTTTGGCCTTAGGGGCTCGATTAGGATAGGGATCCTAAACAAGTAACTGACATCGCACAGGTTTGGGACCACTACTTTACATCCCTTCTGAGGAATGGCATAATCAAGGATGTTTTACTCCCTTTAAGAAATCATAGGGCCATTTCTCATGTTCGAATCCACAACCTTGCCTTATTTTATTTCATTTAATTACAAAATAATATATAATTTAGTTACAGGATAAAATGCATCAAGTTTGTAAACAGCAAGGTGAAAGTATTAACATCAGTTGTTTTGTTTTAATTGGAAAGTAATTTCTATCTTATTGATTTTCTCAGCTCACTTCTTGGTAATTTTAGATCACTTAAACAAGCAAGCATTATATGATTAAGATCTTGAAATGGAAGTTTCAAATTACAAATACATGATAAATTTTAAACCAAGTACACATTCCACAACTAGGATAAATACTTCTTATAAAATACGTTGAGGATAAGTTATTCAACCAATTAAAACTTTCAAAATCTAGTACATGTGAAATCTAACACTTATGAAATAAATAAGATTTATTTTACATACTATTTTGGACAGAAAATAAATGTATGCTAATAGTAGAACCGATGGAATATTATTTTCTTTTATTGCAACTCTGGAATCAGTTCCTAGCCAAAAAACTCATAGACAGTCAACTACATATCAAAGGAACCGCTATTACCTAGATCATATTTTATAACAACCCTGGGAGTGCAACTAATATCAAACCTGAAGATATCCAATTTGTAGGGTGCAAGGAAAATTCATAAAAAATGATAACCACAGGATTATCATATAAATAATAAGATAGAAGTAAACTTTACAAAGGTGAACATGTTAAGGTAATTAACATCTACTGATAAATAAAATATTAAACTTTTAAGACTAGCGTAATAACCAACTTTTACTGAACTGTTTTTCTTACTTGAATATCTATTTAAAAAAAACAAAAAACAATTAAGCACAACCAAGTCCCCAAGTCCTCGCTTAATCTGAAATGCTACTAACTAAATTTTTAAATTGGTTAAATAAAAGGAGCAACTAGGTTTTAAAAAAAAATTTATTTCCCGAAGGATCAATTAAAAAACAGATTATTTTTTAGCAGTGGCAGCTTCATCTTCCCTCTGGTAGGATTGTAAAATTTCTTGTTTCTTTAATGTGATCCTTTCTTCTCGTCGCTTCTTAGCTTCTTTAACCTTCTGCCTCCTGGCTTCAGCTTGATCACTAAACAAAAAAAAAATAATGTAACTTCTTTTCTTATCCTTCCTTTATTCTGACACTTATTATATTTGAAAGCTAAATATATCTAATGTGCAAATTACTGTAGTTCTTGAAGAATAAAGGAGCATGAAGTTAATCAATATTTAAGATAGACTTTATTATCGCCAACTTGATGAAAATAAAAAAATTTGATTTATTTTTTAAACTTTAATTTAAACAGCAACTTACATGCTAAGCAATATTCTAATCTATAAATATCTTCACTTACATTTTAAGCAATGAGTTAACAAACCAAACACCTATTTGATAAAAGATTAGTAAAAATTCAGGTGTCCATATAGTCATTCCATCGTGTTTAAAATGTGATAAACCCCAACTTAGTGGACAAGGAAATCAACTAGCAATTAGGACTTACTTTAAATGAAAATAAGACCAAATATATGGTATTAGAATAAAAATATCCAGGTAGCATCTAGGAGAGAACATGACATTTTGTAGGTACCAAATGCAACAGGTGCCAGTGGTAACAAGTCACAAATGATAACATATAAATAAAAAATCTGGTGGGGGCAACCAGAACTTTCACTTAACTCCATTGTTAAAATCGATTAAAGAATTTTCTAATACAATCACAGATAAAAATGATTGATACTGATAAAGAATTAATTAAATTCAATTTCTGAAGAAACATTTGTTTTTATTAAAAACCTATTATATTACTATTTAAACAATCAGTTTTAACGACTTTTCATCACTCTTCATTAACTTTTACACGTTCTGTAAGTATATTTTTTCTAAAATCTAAATCTTTCTAACAGTATATTATACATGTATTTATTAATAATACTTTTCATATGTTCAAAAACAAAAACTTGCAATAATATAATAATTTTGCAGTTTTCCCCTTTAGTTGGATATCGAATTCGTTCCACTTATATATTTACCTATTTTTTAACAATGATATGGTTATTTTTATAGAATCTACAAAATTATAGGTACTTTAGAGGAAGAAAATTTAAAATGTCGGCATTAAGCCTTGTCAGACTATTTTAATCAGAATGAAACCTACATGATCTTAGCCCATTAAATTATAATCGATATAGTGAGTTAAATCAAAATTGTTAAGAGCGTTTTTTGAGTAAATCGTAAAATATGCAAAATGTGAAATTCCTGTCAGCCAATTTTGGTAAAAAAAAGTGCTGAAGCATCTGAGGCATAGACCCTTTTAAAATATTAAATTTCAGTTTTATACAACTTATCGTTTTCGCACTAGAATTAACACTAACACACTCAGACTTTTTTGTGGGACTTGGTTAATTAATTGGACTCTGGGGACTAAAACTTGTACTTCTGTTGAAAACTGGTATTTGAAAATTTTCACAATAGCAGTACTTTCCTTAACAAATACAAAATGTAGTATTTCAAATAAAATGCAAAATATACGATATGAAGTACCACTTCCGGTTAGCCGATTTTGATGAAAAAGTTGCTGTAACATTTTGTGCATTTAGTTGTCTTAAATATGAAATTTCAGTTTCGTACAACTTTTCGTTTTTGCGCTGGACTTACCACATACAAACATACACAAACCTTTTTTTGGGGAATAGGTCACTTGGACCCTGGGGACCACCCTAAAACATGTATTTCTCTTAAATGGAATCAGAAAATTTTCACAATCGCAATACTTCCTATTACTTTATATTTCATATGTAGGTAAGTGAAAGTAAAAGTGTCAGGTAGATTACCCTCCTTTGGACTGCAAATAAAAAAAATTCAACCAAGATCCTTCATTTTATTTAAGATGCTGATTTGCCCAGCCAGATTTTAATAAAACCCAATAAACAACTAAAAAATGTATAAATTGTTGGATCTAACTATAATTAGTTCTAAAATTGGAGAGCTTATGGAGGAAAAAATGAGCAATGATATGATTCCCCCCCAAAAATAAAACAACCGACTGAAGTTTTAGAGCAGATAGGCTGAGTCAGTATAATTAAAGGCATGAGCAATATCAGTATTCAATACAGAATGGAGACCACACAAGATAGGGACTCCTGATAAAGTTCATTAAGCAGCAATGTACTGTTGTTTCTCACTGGACCACATATTCTTCAAGAATCACTAGGAATCTACTAAATAAAGCCTTTGAATGTTGAGGGGTTTCATTAATAATTCACTGAAGGTAATATATTCTTATAAAAATTAATATTGAAAAAAAAAAAAACAATTCAACTTACCGAAGCATCTTAGACCTAGCTTTTTCAGCCTTCTTCTTGTGAATGAATTCCATAAGTACACGCTTGTTTTTGAAAACGTTACCTGAAAAATAAAAGATCAAATAAGAGCTTAAAAAAAAAGAAAGAAAAAGAAAACTGGTAAACGGAAACCTAGCTCTAATAATGTAATAATTATGTGAGTCACTTCAATTAACACTTCATATCTCATATTGGAGAGAAAACATGGAAGTTCAACTTGATCATAGCGAGATCACTTACTTACACAAGTGTCAGTAACTACAGTATTTTCTTACTAATTAATGATTGATGACAAGATAGCCAAGTGAATGCTGTCTAATAAGTATCAATGTTGTTCGTACTCCACTATCAACGTACTTAAAATAACTATATATTGAACATATATTTAAGATGACATTGTTATTGTTTTATTTATTTAAAGATTCTACAATTCTTCTATAGGAATTTCTTATTTTGTGTTTAAAATATTAACCCTGTACAATCAGGTGCAGCCTCACAGACTAGAATTGTGATAACTTTGTTAATTTAGATTTCGCCAAATTTCTTCTTTGTAAAACAATAAACTAAAAAAATAATAATAATAATAACAAGCAACATAAAAAGAAAGATAACAAAAGTGAAAATATTGAAGTTGCCAAACAAGAAAAATCTGCAACTCCTTGAAAATATAAAAGTGAGCAATGTAGTTCAGCAAGAAACTTTATATAAAATATTTCTTATGTTAAAGGCTATATTGCTGTCATTTTGGCAAAAAATAAGGGATATTGATGATATCAAGGAAAATAACTCTCAATCTAAAGCTCAAAGCAAATTTATTATGAAAAGTATCTTTACCTTTAGCTTTCATGTATAAGTCATGATACATCTGCCTGTCAATTTTTTTGGCTTCCCTATACTTCTTTAATAACCGCCTAAGAACCCTCATTCTGTTCACCCACAAAACCTAATAAACAAAAATAATTAATAGTAACTAACCATGTTAAATTGAACAACATAACTTAAATACAAATGGAGGAAATGCTGACCTTTGCTGGCATTCTTGCATTAGCAGTACCTTTCCTTTTACCAAAGCCACAATGCCTACCTTTCCTTCTGGCTTCAGTATTTTTACGGACACGGGCTCTGGAATGTACTGCAACAGGTTTCTTGATGATAAAACCATCTTTTATTAACTTCCTGATGTTTTGTCCTGTAAAAAAAAAAAAAAAAGTCAGTATGGTAATCACTAAAAATATCTCTGGGCATAACATTTTAAAATTTAAATAGTACTTACTTGAGTTGGTGTTGGCGATTTCATTAATTTCATTAGGATCTAACCAAACCTTTTTTTTACCACACCTCATAACAGAGGCTGCTAGCCTCTTCTGTAGCTTCAATGAACTAAAAACAGAAAAAAAAAACAAAAACATTTTTAGTAAGATATAAATAACCCAAGGCAGATTCATCCTTGTAAGAGGAAGGACATATTCTAGCCAAAACATAAACGATGAAATGAAAATTTATACATCAATCATGACACCAAAAATACAGCTTAGTTTTGGCTTGATGTGAAATTATGCAGGTTTCCTTCCTCCATTGCAGTATCTTATCAATACCAATTATGAAAACTAAGCAAATCCTAACATTCAATCCTTATATACCATAAAAAAACTTATTTAAAGAATACTAGCTCTTTCACAATGAATTGATTGAGTAAAGTTGTAATTAGTATGCTTAAAGATTTAATTAATATTGAAAATGCCGAAGTGCAATGTTAGTAAATTTTAAATTAGGGTGTAGTCCTTCACAAAATGGTCATAATTTAATGAAGTGCAGGGTCAGGGGAATATAAATGAATGGGCAGTATAAAGTTAGTTCCAGAAGTTTTGCAGTTGATTTCAAATTCAAAGACAAGGAATGTTGTGGCTATCATTCAGTAATAAACAATGACTATCTGTGATTAAAAGCAGAGAAAAAGAAACCAAAACTACCTAAGAAATGGCGGTAGAACTTGGCATGAACCAATTCACTGTCATGAACAACTTGGAAGCAATTGGTAAAGCAAACAAATTTGACAAGTGGCACACCAATTAAACGAACAACGAATTCGCTGCTTTTAAATCTATTCAATGATATTGTCACATAATGAAATTATCTATTTCCTAATCGCATTGTGATGTGTGATTATAGGATCTAATACAACAGGCCTTGTAGACAATGGCTGACCAAAGATGAATAACCGTAACATTTCTCAAAGCGCAACATGCGCCCTAAGAGTTATGGTCACAGATTGGATTTGTACTGGCAGTGTTATTCACTACGGCTTTCTCAATTGGGGCTGGACTGTAACTGCCAAAATCCATTATCAACAAGATGATAATAGGAATTAGAAGTTATGGCGTCTTAGTCCAGCACTAATTAATCAGATGGGACTGATTCTTCTTAACCATAATGCCAGACCACGCATTGCACAACCAATGCTAGGACTGCATGAGTTGGGTTACTAAGTTCTCCAACAACTACCTTATTCAATCACCTGACCTCTCTTCTACAGACTTATTAAGGTATCTGAAAAACTTAAAAAGTAAGAAAATTTGTTGAACATTTACAAAATTAAAATCATAGAAGTCCTGATCTCAAATAAGAGGACATATTATGGTACTTGTATAACTAAAGAGTGAGCAAGATGAAGAAAAAGAACCGAAACTGACAACTGTAATCAAATTAATGCAGTAACGGTTATAATGGTAATAAAGCACTTCAGACCATAAATAGTTTATAGGAAGCATCACCTAAGCCTTGAAACAATACCGACAATATAGCATAATAGAATAATTTAATGGTGACAATAATACCACAATAAGAGATATAGTAAGACTTCTAAATATGAACCATCTTATAATGAAAGTACCATCATTCTAGAGTTCTAAGGAGGTAACAAAACTCCATATAAACAAATTTGACAACTAAAAAGAATAGGTTTACTTCTAAAGCATACTAACTTACACAACAGGGATTGAAAAAATACACAAACAAAATTGTCACCACATAAAACTAACAATTGTGGAACTTTGAAAGAGCAAAACTGTGAAGTTTTAAATACCTCAATCATATTAATTCAACAGAAACATATATACTAATTAAAATTTCAATAATACAAATTAAGGACAAGATGTTAATCCATTATTATCTGCTTATATTCTTGTAAAGTGGGAGCAGCTACCCATCAATAAATACATAAATGAGGAAACCATGTGATGACAAAAATACTCACAATGAGAAATCTACTAAAGTAAAGCTGTTTCAGTAGCTAGGAAAATAGCAATAAACAAGCTGCTTTGTTGAATCAAATGCATAAACTAACACGTCTATAATCCTCACCATATTAGCCTAGTATAAGTGATATCACAAGGATACATCACTCTACATAATTTGAAGTTTAATGTCAGAGAAATGGAAAATTGAGTTGGTCTAGTAAAGATTGAGATAAATCATTATCGACATTTATATCAATGCGGACAAATGTCTATTTTCAGAAAAATATTATGGAAACTGAGATCGCCTATATTCTACATTACACATTACTTAAACCCAACCACCAAATTTCATGATCCAAAATGAAAACCTAAACCTTCGATGTCACAATTAAGACATAACTCCTATCAATGTGATAATAACTAGCATTCAATTACTCGTTCAAGTTAAAAAAATACTTGGATGAAATAGACGTTTTTACTTAAATTAACATTACTATCATAAGGACTTGGTATAGAAGCATGTGCTTCTTCGTAAGGTTATGTTAGCAATAATGTGTCAATAATTTTCAACAAAAAACATAGTTACTGACTGCAATATATTCGCTTTTTAAGTATAATTTTACACAAGCTATAAGTAAAGCAAAGTTTAAACAAAATATAAGTTAATACATAACAAATAAATCTATAAAATAGACGACAATACCTCATGGCGATCCGCAAGTTCCACACTGAAAGAAAACAACATGGAGTTCAAGGAGAACTTAATTTAAAATTAATGCTAAAACACTTTATTTTAATTTATAAATCATTTTTGTTTTCTTTGAAGTGCTTTTTTATTTTTTCTTATTATTAATTTTATAAATTAATTTTATTATTTTTAATTTTTTGAATACGTCTTTGGTATACATTGCACACTTAATCAAATTTCTACTCATAATATAAGTTTCATAACCGAAAAAGTCTAAAATATGAGATTACTTAGGAATTAAGTATATACCATACGAAAATGACAACAAAAGGTAATTACTCTATTGGGTCTCCAATATCATACAATTTTAAAAAATACTGAGATAACGTCAACTCCTAAAAAAGCTCCGAGAATATTTACCATCCCAATTTAGATTTATTTCAAACACTGTGCAATTCTTCAATGTGTTTTTGTAATATAATATAATTTTTTTAATTTTTCATGCCTTAGTGATGGAAGGACATAAGGTAATGTTGTATCTTTTCAAATTTATTATGTTAAATTCAATAATTCAACATAATTGTTTCATTGAAAAGTTTATACTGGACTAATCATATTGTCTCAGAATTATTAACTTGACTGATTTTCAATTTAGTTCTTGGCTTATAGAAATCAAATTTTGTGTCAGTTGTTTGTTAATATAAATTCTGCCTGGAAATCTTGCGTGCTTAAAATATATATGGTTTTCGGAATACAGTGTTTCTTTGTGTTAACTAATGTTTTAATAACACTTTTTTCATATCATAATTTTTGCAGGTTAACTGGAATACAAATGTGCCATATGAAGATCTTGTTAAGCAATGCCCTTTTTTGTCTCAAAGAGCTTTGCCCCTTGATAAGAAATTCAGTGACGACATAAAGATAAATGAAGTTCACATCAGTAAGTCCAAAAAAAAAAGATTAAAGAAGAAACTAAAAGCTATTTCTTCAGGTCATACAGACATCAGTCACACAAATATTGAGCCACGTGAAGTAACCGAAGAAAGTGAAAAGGCTTCAAATCCTAAGATAGCATCTGTTGCTGACACAAAGCAAGAAAAAGAGATAGGAAAGTCAAAAAGAGTAAATGATGTGGTCGATGGAGAAATTTCTTTATCTCATCCAAAAGTTAGTGAAGAACATTTTTTTGTAGAAAAAGAAACTAAGAAAAAAATTAAGCAACAAAAAAAGGAAGATAAAAAAAGTGATAATATTTTAGTTGCCAAACAAGGAAAATCTGGTACTCCTAAAAAAAGTTTACTAGTGAGCAATGCAGTTAACCAAGAAACTGGTGATAGTTCTCATGTTGAAGGCCTCATTGATGTAAGTTCTCCCAAAGTAAGTAATATTAATGTTTCCAAGGAAGATTACTCGCAATCCAAAGCACAAATCAAAGGTAATGAGAAGTCAAGAGAAGAAATTTTGCCCAACGGGAAGCAAAAAAGAAGTCAAAACAGTTAAAAAAACAAAAAGAGATAGATACTAGCCAAGATATTGTTGTTGAAAAACAATCTCTGAAGTCCGACGATAATAGTTGTTGTAGATTGGGGCTTAAAGGCACAAAACCCTAAGGTCATCAGTGCCCTGTTTTCTGTTTTTTTTTTTTTTTTGTTTTTTTTCCTATTTTAAGTATTTTCAATAAATACTAACTAAATAAAAAACACATATTTCATGTACATACATATACACACGTACAGACATATACATATACATACACATATATACACACGTACATATCAATATATACACATATACATACATACATTTTATTTATTTAAAATAAAACTAGATATTTTTATTTGAATTCCGTTTCACAGTTACTACAATATTGTAATTATTTCATTTTATCCGTTTAAAAAAGATAAAATATTTCTGTCTACTTTTGCTTTATTCTGTCTGAAAGGTATAAATGCCATTTATATTTTGATTTTGATTATTTTTCTTTTTTCTTTACTGTGTTGTTATAGATATATTTTATTTACACCATTATTTTTTAACCATGGTAATCAAAATGTATCTCCATGTAATTTAGTTTTTTCCAAAACTTTAAGTAAAATTTTTCATTTTTTCTCACAAATTATAAATGCCATTTATTTTTTTAATTTTGATTATTTTTATTTTTTATTTACAGTGTTGCTATAGCTATATTTTATTTACACTATTATTTTTTAACTATGGTATTCTAAACGTTTTATCTGCATGTAATTTATTTTTTTCTAAAATTTTAAGTAAAAATTTTCATTTTTTCTCAAAAATTATAAATGCCATTTATTTCCTTATTTGGATTATTTTTTATTTACAATGTGCTTACAGCTATATTTTGTTTGCATTATTATTTTTTAACTATGGTTATCTAAAAGTTTTATTAGCATGTAATTTATTTTTTTCTAAACCTTTAAGAAATTTTATTTTATTTTAAGTCAAAATTTTATTTTTTTTTCTCGCAAATTATAAATGCTATTTATTTTCTAAATAGAATTATTTTATTTTTTTATCTACAGTGCTGTTATAGCTATACTCTATTTACATTATTCTTTTTTAACTATCGTTCTCTATATGTTTTATCTCTTAATATTACGTACATCGCAATAATTCGCTCAAATCTATTCCTTATTTTCCAATCCTGTCACAATTATTACAAATCCCACCTCCACAGTAATGACTAATATCCTCATCTCCTGTCATGTCAATGCTCAATCCCTCATTGCTCACTACGATGAATTTCAACAGTATTTTACAGATAATTTTTATCACATCATAGCTGTCTCTGAAACCTGGTTAAAACCTTTCATTCCTTCCTCACCAGTATCCCTTACCAATTATTCCTTCCTTTGCCATGATAGATCTGATCGCAGGGTGGTGGGGTGGGGCTGTATATACATGACTCTCTCAAGGCCAAAATCCTTCTCCAATCCCCTTCTCCTGATCAACCTCATATTGAGTACCTCTTTGTGGAAATTACAACTGCCTCATCTCCTCTCCTCTATGGTGTTGTATACCGAGCCCCTCATGTTCCTTTCGACAGCCTTTTCGAAACATCCCTTGTCCAACTTTTCTCCAGTTACTCCAGCATTATCATCTCCGGAGATTTCAACATTAATATGATTTCAGAATCATCCGATAAATCCTTTTTTCTGAACCTAATGTTTTCCCTTAATCTATACCTTGTTCCTTACTTTCCCACCCATCATACTCAATTCTCCAACACCTGGCTAGACCTTCACATAACCGACTCATCTCTTAAGGTCCTTTCATCCTCCCAGCATCCGGGGCCGTTTCTTTCATCGCATGACCTCATAGAGATTTCATACAATTTACCAGTAAAATATTTCTCTCCTAAAGTAGTCTCCTATCGCAATTTAAACCTCCTTTCTTTCGAATCCCTTTAATCAGATTTGGAATCTTTCAACTGGAATACCATATACTCCTTTCATTCTATCGATCCTATGGTTTCCTTTCTCACCTCAAACCTGAAAACTGTACTAGATACGCATGCTCCACTACAAACCCGAACCTTACGCCATCCCACTGCTCCTTGGTTGACTTCCGAACTCAGAGATATGATGAAAAGAAGAGAAGCAGCGAGACGTAAATTTCGCCGTACTCGCTTTCCTGGTGACTATGCATGTTTTAAACTTCTCCGTAATGAAACTCAAGATGCAGTGAGACGTGCTAAGTCCCTCCACATCCATAGAGCCCTTTCCGATGCTCCAGATTCCAAATCAAAATGGAAAATACTTCGAAGATTATCCCTCCCAGACTCCACTAACTGCACTTCCATTCCTGTCACACCAGACGATCTCAATAATCACTTTGTATCCCTATCTCCTGGCTCATCTTCCACTACCGATTTCAAACACCACAAATTCAATCCAGAAAGTTTTTTCTTCTCCCATGTTCCATATGACGAATTAATAACAGTTATCCTTAAATCTCAGACAAATGATTACGGACCAGACCACATTCCAGTAAAATTAATAAAGTCCTGTCTCCCAGTTATCTTACCAATCCTCTATCATATTTACAACTTTTCCCTTGAGAACTCCATTTTCCCTATCTCTTGGAAAACCGCCTTAGTTCGGCCACTAAATAAAATTCCTAATCCTTCCTCACCATCCGATTTCCGTCCTATTTCTCTACTTTCAAACCTCTCCAAACCATTGGAACGCCTAGTTCAAAATCAATTATCAAATTTTCTGGAAGAACATTCCCTCATCAACCCTCTCCAATCCGGCTTCCGACCAGGCTATTCAACACAATCTGATCTTCTAAAAATAATCCGCTATCGAACATAAAAAATAACCATCCTGATCCTTCTAGATTTTTCCAAAGCATTTGATACAGTTGACCACAAAATCCTTCTTACCAAACTAAAAAACCTTCCATTGTCCAACAGTGCTTTGTGCTGGTTCAAATCCTTCCTTTCCGACCGTTCACAGTATGTGGTAGTTCCAGGCCAACCTCCATCCAAGACTTTGCCTCTATCCTGTGGTGTTCCTCAAGGTTCATCACTATCTCCCACCCTCTTTGCCATTTACATCAATGATCTTCCCAATCATATATATCACTCCCAATACCATATGTATGCAGATAAAATCCAAATTTACCTATCCTTTCCTCTTTCGGACCTATTACAAGCTACTGAAAAACTTCAAGAAGATCTCAACAGAATCAGTTATTGGGCCACAGCCAACAAGCTTAAGTTAAGTGCAGAGAAGAGAAAGGCGATTGTAATAGGCTCCAATCCCCTCCTTAAAACCCTCCCTCCAATCCCAACACTGTCCCTCAATAATAACCCTATCAATTTCCACCTAACCGTTAAAAACCTCGGAATCATCCTGGAAAAACCATGTCTCCGAAATCTCTCGACGCAACATATCCACCTTAAAACTCCTAAATCACCTTCGTCACCTACTTCCACTCGAAACCCGTAGGCTTCTAGTTTGTTCCTTATCATTCCCCCACTTTGACTACTACTGTATGGGGGTGTCTCTGGAGATCTCGAAGCTAAACTTAAACGATTATTCAACTGCTTTATTCGCTTCATCTTTGGGATATCCAGGGACACTTCTGTTACCAGATTCTACGAAGAGTTGAAGTGGCTTTACCCCTCCTACCGTTGTAAATACTTCCTAGCAACCTTCCTCTTCCAAGTTCTCCAATCCGGCCGCCCATCTTACATCTCAGATATGTTTTCATTCAAATCCTCCATTCATTCCCGCAACACTCGTTCACGGCCTTCAGACCTGTATGTGGCGCCTCATCGAACCGCAGCCTTCGACAGATCCTTCCTAATCCGCTCCTCTTTCGTATGGAATTCCATTATATATATTATTCCTTATATCCGACATTCTGATACTCTTCAGACCTTCAAATCCCGTCTATTCAACCACTTCCTCTCTATTCAATTTTCAAAGAGCCCTAAATAGATTTGCAAATTCAATTTAAATTAGTTAAATAAAATATATAGAAACAATAATTTAAATGCAACATCTTACATTGTGGTGGACCTGTATATTTAACTATATTATTTCAATAATTTAATATTAAAACAGTAAAGCACTATTAATTAAAATATTGTATATATGTATATATTTTTCTGTTTTATCTCTTGTCTAGTTTTGTTATTATTGATTAGAATTATTACTATTAGAAGCTACCTTTTAATGTATCACTATTGTTCACTTTTTTATTTTCTATTATTTTTTTGTTTGTTTTATGTTTTTACTCTAAGACACTAAAGTTCTGTTTGTATGCTTTGTAAAATTATTCAAAAGGGACTTGTCCCAGAATAAATAAAGAAGTTATTATTATTATTTATTTGTTATCAGCTTTCGCTGGCATTAGAGCCTACCCGGACCTAAGTCAAGGGTGAGGCTAGTAAACCTTAATCCTTTATGTTCATTACTTTTCGAACAATACTCGCAGTACTGAGTAACACAGCTTTCTGCATCTCATCTAGAATGTTGGGGGGAAGATCCAGCTCCTTTATTGAATTAACAGTCATCTCTGGGATCAAGCCATTAGTTGAGATGATCAACGGCAGCACTCTCACTTTGTCAAGCTTGTACAGTTGCTTCAATTCTTCCCCCAAATCCTGATATTTTCTGCAACTACCTTGTGCAGGTTATCATCTGATGGCACCCCTATCTCGATGACCATTGCACATTTTTCTGCCTTTAACATCAGTAAAATATCTGGCTTGTTATGTGGAATTGTATGGTCAGTTATGATGGCCATGTCCCAATACAGCTTGACGTGCTGTCTATTAATGACTGGCTGTGGGATATATTTGTAATACGGGCAAGTTTCCTCCAGCATATGATATTTCTTGGCTAACACTTGGTGAACAATTTTAGGCACGTTATTGTGCCTCAGCAAGTATTCCTTTCCAGCGAGCACTTGACAGTCTGACGTGATATGCTGAATTGATTCTGTAACTGTTCTACACATACGGCACAGCTCAGAAATAGCTTCTCCACATATACGGCGCCTATAGGTATTTGTGGCAATAACTTGCTCCTGAATCGCTAAATTATTATTACATACACATACACACACATACATATAGATATATAAACACACATCTACCTACATACGCACATGCATATATTCATGCATATACAGTTATATGCATATATTCACATATAAACATACACGTACACACATACATATAAACACACGCATACATATACAAACAAATACTCATATAAACATGTACACATTTTTTTTTCCCCCTTTAATCTTTTTGTTTTTCTTTGTTAATCGAAATATCGATGGGATTTGCGAATATAGTAATATTGAGAGGAGTACTATTTCTAGAGAATGATTTTAAATTTTTGTGAGAATGTTGTTTTCCTTTAAAAACGAGATGACGGATTTAATCGTGTCTTCATTGTCACCGAGAGCCTCGGTTATGTTGCTCGGGAGGCCTAATCGGGCTAGTCTCGAAGTGTAGAAGGAACATTCCTGAAAGAGGTGCTGTACGGTTAAAAGGCTATCGCAATATTGACATCTCGGAGGGGACTGTTTCGTTATGTTATGTATGTGGGTAAGGTTCGTATGTCCTATTCTGAGTCGGGTTAGTACGACTTCCTCCCTTCGATTTGGTCGACTTGATGTGGCACAGGATTTTACAGATTCTTTGATGGTTTTTAATTTACTGGGTGGACTTTCATCCCACATGGCCTGCCACGCATCTAAAAGATCTCTTTTTAATGGGAGGATTGCGGTGTCAATATCGCAGCGCCGCGACCCGGGAGGGCAAGTGCCTGTTTTGCAGCTTCGTCCGCGAGCTCGTTTCCCTTTATCCCCATATGACTAGGCACCCATACAAATTGTACCGATTTGTTAGAATTTTCCAACATTTTTAAATATGAATGGATTTTTAGGGCGATGGGAGATTTGGGATACATACTATTTAGTGATTTTAATGAGCTTAATGAATCGGTAATTATTGCTATATTGTTGTTGTTTACTGACATGGCGAAGTGGAGTGCTGATGCTATTGCATGAAGTTCGGCTGTAAATACGTTACATAGAGAATGGAGTTTTATCTTGTGCCTGGAGTTGTTTGTGACGAAGGAGCAAGCATTGGAATTCTCGTTTCTAGAGCCATCGGTATATATTACGAACGGATCTGAAATACTGTGGAGAAGATGTGAAAATTGGATTTGGTAGTCGGTGGGAGATGTATTTGCTTTCGGTAATCGGGTTAAGCGGAGAACTATGTTAGGAGGCGAAAGAGTCCATGGAGGAGTTGAAACGTCCTGTGTATAGAGAGGTGTTTTTTCGAGGGTGGAAATTACAAATTTGATTCTTACGGCTAAAGGAAGTGTCGCGTTTGGTTTACTTGCAAAGGCTCTGGTGAATTTTGGTTTGTAAATGTATCTATAGGTTGGGTGGTCTGGATAGAGCAGTAGCTTGGAGACATAGTTAATTGCAAGTTTTTTCCTTCTGAACAAAAGAGGAGGTATTCCCGCTTCTGAGCACAGACTAAGAATAGGACTGGTTCGAAACGCCCCTGTTGCTATACGTATCCCAGCATGGTGTACGGCATCAATTTTATTTAGAATTAAAAGTCGAGCGGAACCATAGACAAAGCTACCATAATCTAATTTCGAGCATATGAAAGAACAGTATAACTTTAGTAGAGTTGTTCTATCAGATCCCCAGGAGGTACCACTTAGATATCTAAGTATTATTAATCGTTTAGTGGTAACTGTTTTTAAAGAAGATATATGTGGTTGCCAGGTTAGTCTCCGATCAAATATTAAGCCCAGAAACCTATGTGTATTGGAATATGGTATAAGAGAGTTCCCCAGACGGAATTCGGGAGAGGGTTGGGTATTTCTTTTGCGGGAAAAATGAAGACAATTAGATTTTCCGGCATAGAATTGAAGGCATACGTATAGTGACCACTGGTATAATCTGTTGATGGCATCTTGTAATTTGCATTTGATATCGTCGATGCTTCCAGATCTATAAATTATGGCTAGGTCATCTGCAAACAATAACGGTTTGACACCTCTCGGTAGGTTCAGTCCCAGATCGTTTATTGCAAGGCAGAACAATATCGGCTAAGGACGCAGCCCTGAGGGACCCCGATGTTCTGCTTACGGTTTCCAGATAGTTTACACCCTATTCTTACTCTGAATTGTCGATTTGAAAGGAATTCTTTGATGTAGGAAAATACAGGACCCTTAATTCCTATGGACGACAGTTTCTTGAGAATTATTTTATGGTCGATGCTATCAAATGCTTGTTTTAAGTCGAAGAATATTGCAATCATTTGTTGGGAATTAATGAAGGAATATTGCGCTTCAGCTTCCAAAGTAACCAAATGATCCATTGTACACCTTCCCTGACGGAAACCAGATTGGAAAGGTTGCAACAGATTGTTAGTTTCTATGAGCCACCTTAACCGTTTGCCGACCATGCGCTAGAAATATCGGTAGCTACTAGGCTCTCTTTTATCCTTTCCAGTTTTCAGAATGGGAATTACAATCGAGTTTGCCCAAGCTTGTGGAAGGAGTCCAGTAGTCCAGAGATGATTGTAAAATTCGAGTAGCCATGTTTTAGTTTCGACCGGAAGATTTTTGATCATATCATAGTGGACCCAGTCTGGTCCGGGCGTTGATCCTTTTACGCTATTGAGGGTTTCGTTAAGTTCCCACATTGAGAAGGGAATATTGTAAAATTCTGTTTCAAGATGTTTTTCATTGTCTATTATTTTTTCATTAGACATGGTACTGTCATTCATAGTGATGTATATTCCGTCATAGAAATCGGCAAAAATGTTGGAAATAGTTAACAAAAAGATTTATTGTTTGAAATTTTGCGGATCTTATTCCATATTTCATTCGCGGGTGTAGAGGCGTTGATAGAACTTGAAAACTTTTTCCAAGATTCTTGTTTACACGAATTAAACAATTTTCTATAAATCGCCCGTTGTTTTTTATATTCGATCATGTTTTCCGTCGTCATGTGCCTTTGGAATTTTTTTAATGCTCTTCGGCGTTGTTTTATGGCCTGTTTACAATCCTCATTGAACCAAGGAACTAATGTTCTTTTAGGTGTTCCCGATGTAGTGGGGATGGATTCCCTGGCTGCTTCAATAATTATGTTTGTAATGGTCTCACATCCTATCTCTATATTTAATTCGGTTGTAGGTATTAAGGGTGGCGAGGCAAGAGTTTTGAAGATAGTCCAGTCTGCCTTATTTAAAATCCACTTAGGTTGAGCATGAGCGGATTTTATGTTGTTAAATTTAATACGAAGTGGGAAGTGGTCACTACCGTGCAGGTCAGGTAGAACTGTCCATTCTATTAAGTTGTATAAGGATGGGGAGCAGAGGGATAAATCTATTGCGGAGTATATTCCATAGCTTGAACTTAGAAATGTATTTTCGCCAGTGTTGAGTAGTAATAAGTTCGACAAGTCCAGAAAGTTTTCAATAATTTTACCGCGTGCGTTAATTTCTCGAGAGCCCCATAAAGGATTTTTTCCGTTCATGTCACCAATGAAAAGTACAGGTTGAGGAAGCTGATTAAAAAGGTATATTAAGTGATGAGTATTTATTGTACGGTCCTGCGGTAGGTATACATTACATACAGTAAAGGTGAATGTTTGGTGAATTTTAACGGCTACAGCCTGTACCGGGGAGTTTATTGGGACAAGTTCGGAATAAAGATTATTTTTCACCGCAATTAAGACTCCTTGTTGATTATGGTTTGTATTTGGACTATCTTTTCGATATGAATCATAATTTTTAATATTGATAATATCAGTAGTTTTAAGGTGAGTCTCTTGTATAGCTAGGCAAAACGGATCTGTTTCGTTTATAAGTATTTTTAAATCGTTTAAGTGAGTTTTTAAACCGTTACAATTCCATTGTAGAAGATTCATGATGGACAGATTATAAAAATTAGGTTTAGCAAAAATTCAAATTAAAAGTGAAACTATAAAAGAAATCAAAAACAGATAGATAGTTAAACGATAGTAATATAAACAAAGTTATATTTTAATCAATTTGCATGGTACTTTTCCTAGGAGATTTATTCCTAGATCTGCTTCTTGTTCGCCTATCTTTCACAACTGTCCACTCTCCATGTTGTAATTGTTCATACTTCTTTTTAGCCGCTACATAAGTTATTTTTTCAGTCTCTTGAATATTTTTAATTTATTTTTCTTTTAGAAAAATTGGGCAAATTTTCGAAAAAGAATCATGTTGGCCTGAGCAAAGTATACACTTTAAGGGGTTATTACATTCTGTACCTTCATGTTTAGTGTTACCACAAAAACGACATAAGGGTTCTTTTGTACATGTTATTTTAGTATGTCCAAGCCTAAGACAATTATAACACCTCGTGGGGATTGATTTGAAGGGACGAGTAGCAATGTTATAAAAGCCTACTTTAATTTCATTTGGAATTGTCGGACAGTTAAAGGTTAGGAGATAGTTGTGACTATCCCGTTTCTCATTATTTTTAAAATATGTTAGTCTTTTAACTTCACTTACATTTTGGGACTTTAGTTCTTTTTTTATTTCATCAATAGAACAATAGTTAAGGTCAGGGCACCTAATAATACCCTTACTTACATTGAGTCTACCATGTGGCTCGACTTTAATTGGAAAGTTATTAAATAAGTTTTCACATTTAAGTAGTTTTGTAGTTTGATTTTCTGATAAAACTTCTACTAAGAGGGTACCATCTTTTAATTTTTTTATCATTTTGAGATCCCCAACTAAATTTTTTAGACTTTTATGAATCAAAAAAGGTGATATCTTTTTAAAATCTAAAATATTCCTTTCTTCATCAAAGGCTAATCTTTCAATTATTAAGAATTTAGCGAATGATTTTGGTTGAACAACATTATTTTCAAAAAGTTGTTCTTTAATTCTGCCTTTTTTTCGTTTCGAAGGGGGCGAATTTTCCATTTTCGCCAATCAAAAATAAAAAACAGATAAAAATATAAAAAACAAAACAAAAAACTTACTTCTAGGTTAAATTAAACAGAATATATTTTAATAAAAAAGAAAGAAAGAGATGAGGGAATAATAGTATAGGTTCACTTATCGCTTTGTGCTTAATCCTCCGGAGCTCTAAACTAGGGATGGGATATCGGAAGGAAAATATCGATATTGATATCGATATCAATACCGGTAAGTGATATCGATACCGATATATCGGTGCTAAAATATCGATATTCGTAAATATCGATATTGATATATCGGTAAATTACTTTTATTACTGTAAAAAATATCGATATTATCTTACATAAAAAATAGAAATATCGATATTGTCTTACATAAAAAATAGAAATATCGATATTATCTAACATAAATGGAACAAATATCGATATCGCATAACATAAATGTATCAAATATCGTTATTATATCACATAAATATAACAAATATCGATATTATCTAATATAAAGATAACAAATATCGATATTATCTAACATAAATGAAACAAATATCGATATCATATGACATAAATGTAACAAATATCGATATTATCTAACATAAATATAACATATATCGATAATATCAACCAAAAATCTTTAAAATATCGATATTCTCTAATATAAGGGTAACAAATATCGATATTATCTAACATAAAAGGAACAAATATCGATATTATCTCCCTTAAATATAATCAATATCGATATCATTTAACATAAATGAAACAAATATCGATATTATCTCTCATAATTATAACAAATATCGATATAATCTAACATAAATGGAACAAATATCGATATCATATCACATAATTGTAACAAATATCTATATTATATAACATAAGGGTAACAAATATCGATATTATATAACATAAATGTAACAAATATTGATATTATTCCACTTAAATATAACAAATATCGATATTATATAACATAAATCAAACGAATATCGATATCCTATAACATAAATGTATCAAATATCGTTATTATCTAACATAACATAAATGCTTCAAAACTCGATATTCTCTAACATTAAAGTTAGTAATATCTATATTATCCTCCAGAATTGTAAAAAATATAAGTAACAAATACATCACATATGGATATTATTTAACATAAATATTACTAATATCAATATTAACTAACTTTTATGTTTCAAATATCGATATTATGGAACATAGGTGTAACAAATATCGATATGATCTAATTTAAGTATAACAAATATCGATATTATATAACATAAATGTAACAAATATCGATATCATCTAACACAAATGTAACAAATATCGTTATCATCTAACATAAATGTAACAAATCTTGATATTATTTAACATAATAGTCACTAATATCGTTATTATCGACCGTAAGTATAACAAATATCGATATTATCGAACATAAATGATGTGGAATATATATATTATCTAAGTTAGATGTAACAATATCCATATTAACTAACTTCTATGTTTCAAATATCGATATTATTGATAATAAGTATAACAAATATCGATATTATATAACATAAATGTAACAAATATCGATATCATCTAACATAAATGTAACAAATATCGTTATCATCTAACATAAATGTAACAAATCTTGATATTATTTAAAATAATAGTCACTAATATCGATATTAACTAACATAAATGTAACAAATATAAAATTTTGAAATTATATACCCATAAATGTTGCAAAATATCGGATATTAGATATTATGTCTATGTGCATTTATGATATATGTACTGCAGATATCAAAATATATCGAAAATATATGAAAAAAAAGCAGAAATATATGGTTGTTGTTATACTTCTGGTGAAATTTACTACTAACATTATTTTTTTCTCGATATCGGTGGAATTTATCGATATTCCGATATTATCGGATATAAAATATCGATATAAAAATATCGAATATCGAGGAGAAAATATCGAAATTCCTATAGTATCGATATCGATATCCCATCCCTAGTCTATACTCCACGAGACATAAACACGAACTATGGATGATAATAGTAGTACTAATGATGTATTAAATCCAGACAATGATATTTCCTCGTTAACATCAGATAAGGTAAGTGGTATCATTGAAAAGTCTCGGGAAGAAGTGAAAGCTGAAAGAGATGCTAAGAAAAAAGCAAAACAATTAGCGAAACGAAAAAAGGTTAATAAAAGCCAAGATACTGATACTGAGAAAAAGACGGTAGACCCTAAACAACTCAATTTAGAAAAAATATCTTTACCAGAGGACAAATCTGAAGTTAAAAATGACAATATTCAAACTAGTATTAAAAATGAGATCCAGGCCAAAGATAAAAAGGTAGAGGGTGAAAAAAGCAAAGCTCAACTCCGTGCAGAAAGGCGTGCCTTACAGGTAATTTTATACATTTTTTACTTTCAGAAACTAGAATTTATGTTACCTGTTATTTTTTAATATATATATATATTTTTTTTTTATTTTAAGGAGGCTCAGAGAGCTGCCAAAGAAGCTGAAAAGAAACAGAAAATAGTTACTACTGAAAACAAAGAAAATCAAGTTGTTAATATTGTAGAGAAACCTATCTTAGTAAAAGAAATTTCTGTAAGTTGAATTTTTTTTAATCTATCCAAATATTAAATCTAGGATATTAAGAGCATTTTAATTTTTATATTATAATGACTAGATTATTTTAGTAATTTATTTTCATTAATAAAGAACATTTTGGTAAAATGAAAACATTTTCAATTTTTTTTGTTTTGTTTTTTTAATGCTCACTGTCATTTATTTATTATTTTATAGCCATTCTTCCTAAAGACAAATAACATAAACATTTTAAAAAGTACATACCTATTTTATTATACATTGTTGTCTTGATGTAGGTGCAGTTTTTTTCACTGCTACATTTTAAAACTTCAAGCTACTGCTGTGATCGATTTATTATTTTATTTTTTCATTTTACTGCAAATTAATACACAATGGTTTATTTTTTCCAAATAATTATATTACGGTATAACTGTATCTGTAGCTGTGAAAAGGCACTTAACTAATATGAAAAGCAATGGAAATGGTATATCACTACTGCTAACTTTAAAAACTATATCTCTGCTAGTTCTGAACCAATTTTAATGATCCCTTTTCATTTTGTAGGAAATTGAATTCCCTATGAAATAGCACTAAGAGCAAAAAAATCTGTATTTATTTATTAATTAGAAAAACGGATAAGTGTGGCTTGACCATATAAGATTTTTTTTTCTCTCTTTGATCATCGTGATGTCTTGATCTAAACTAGGATTTATTTATTTTTTCATTTATTTATTGCAAAAAATTATTGAATTCTGGATTCTTTATTTTTTTCTGTTTTAATTATTTCAGACACAAAGCTTAATAGTAGTACTAGAATTTATCTGAATTAACTTCACTCTATTTTGAATTGAAAGAGATACCTTTTCCAATCTTTCTGAAGTTCTTAAATTATGCATACAAAATTTTGGTGAGAGTTGCATATTCTTCTCTATCCATGTATTTTTTCTTTTCCATCATTAGAGAGAACCTAAAGCTTCATCAAAGGGTAAAGTTGTTTCTCAGCAGCGAATAAAGCTTTTTAGCCATTTACATCTTGGACAGAAACCTTCGCAGGCTCAACTGAATCCGTTTGTACCCTTTTTAAATTTTAAATTTTTGTTTATTTATTTGTTGGAAATAAATATTAATGAGTCAAATTTTAGGAGTATACATCCATCAGTTGTCGAACTCGGCATTAAGTATTCTTCCCGAATCATTAGTGGATCAAATGCAAGGTGTGTTGCTCTTTTGAACTGCTTAAAAGAGGTGAATTTATCTTTATTTAAACCAGTTATTAAGTAATGTATCGCATATGTTATTATTGAAATTTGAATTTTATTAATACAATTTTTTTCCCAGGTCATAAATGACTATAATACACCAGCAGAAAAAGAATTTTCTCGTGGCTTGGAATCAAAACTAGGTGAACTTACTAATTACCTTAATCAATATCGGCCTTTCGCTGTATCTATGACAAATGCTTTGAGGCATATTAAGTCCCATCTTACTCAGCTTCCAAACAACGTTTCAGATGATGAGGTACAAAAAAATAATATTCTTATTTAAATAAATCATTTCATAAAACTTAATAATAACGAATAAATGAAAAAGTCATTGGTGAGGGTTCTATCTCATTCAGCTTCCATATTTACTTCTTTTTTCTCTCTTCTACTTACTCTATTTTTAGTTCATTTTACTACTACATATCTAATTTTTACTTCATTCGATTGCTATTTACTACCTGCGCTCTAGCAAAATTTTAATTTTACATCATAGAGTTTCAAAGTCTCTAACATAAGGCAGATTGGTGGTTGAAACAAATAGTGCAGTTAATATCTATTTTGAGGTTTACTCGGTTGATAAAATTTGGCATTCTTACTCCAGCTCAAATATAATTGCAACTTAAGCTCTCTTGGGTTGCCAGAAAAGATCAACCAATAGTCCACGATTGTTCCTCATCCAATGACAGTTCTTTCTGACTCCAATTGTTTCTTCTCTATTTTAAGCTTTTATCAATTTTTGAAATAATTGTATAACATGTTTTCAGGCAAAAAGAAAGCTTTTTGATGTTATTGATACATTTATCAGGGAGCAAATCGATGTAGCTGGGGAAGCAATATGCGAATCCGTAAAAAATAAAATCACAAATGGAGATGTAATCCTCATTTATTCATGGTAACTAAGCATTTGTTTGTTTTGTGAGTTATAAATAATCTTGCTCATATATTATTATATATTTTTTTAAATATTTATTTGAAAATTAATACTTTTGTTTTTATTTATATACATTTTTTATAAATAAAGATATTGAATCCATTCTCGGAAACCATCAAGATTTTTTTAGGATAGATTTTTCAGCAAGATGGATTATGGAATTTCCAGTTGTTTATAGATGCGAATCTTTCAGTATACGCTTATTGTTTATACTTGATAGTTTAGGAAGTAGTTCACAATAGCTATTGAAACT